>JANSVA010000004.1:31234195-31253293 GCA_025504915.1 Erythroxylum reticulatum
CTTTATTAGAGGACAAGTAAATAAGACTTTGTTTAGAAAATGTATCAAAAATGATTTCATTATAGTACAGATATATGAAGATGATATTATTTTTGGTGCAAGTTCTAAGAAGCTATGTTCCAGTTTTGAAAATATTATGAAAAATGAATTTGAAATGAGTATAATGGGTTAATTGAAATTTTTCCTTGGTTTACAAATTAAGTAAACCGAAGAAAATATTTTTATTCATCAAAGAACTGTTAGTCAAATATAAAATGGAAAAGGTTAAACTTATGCCAACTCCTATGCATCCTTCAATCCTTTTATCTAAGGATGAAATAGGTAAGAAGGTTGATCAAACTCTCTTCAGAGGAATTATTGGTTCTTTACTTTACCTAACTGCAAGCTAACCTGATATATTGTTTAGTGTTTGTTTGAGTGCAAGATTTCAAGCAGATCCTAGAGAATCTTATTATATTGTTGTTAAAAGAATATTGAGATACTTTACAGGTTCTACTGATCTTTGTTTAATGTATGAGAAAGGTAAAGATTTCAGGTTAATTGGCTACTGTGATGTTGATTAGCTGGAGATAGAGTTGATAGAAAGAGTACAAGTGGAGGTTGTCACTTTCTTAGTCATATTTTAATTTCATGGTCAAGCAAGAGGCAAAGTTCAATTGCTGTATCTACTGCAGAAACTAAATATATGTCAGCTGCAAATTGTTGTTCACAGACGTTATGGATTAAGTATCAGTTAGAAGATTACTCATTACAAAAAGATCAAATTCTAATCTTCTGTGACAACACAAGTGCTTTCAATCTATCAAAGAATCCAATATAACATTTGAGGGCAAAGCATATTGAAGTTAGACATCATTTTATACGAGGCTATATATAGAGAGGAATCATCAGTCTACAATTTGTTGAGATGAATCAACAATGGGTGGATATCTTCATTAAACCTTTATGTGAAGATAGATTCAAGGAAATCAGACAGAACTTGACTATGGTAAGGCTAAATGACCATTCTTCTGACATGTCATGACCCTAACGATTCATACAAAAAGAAGATAAAAAGTCGTAAGTGTTCAAGTAAATAGTAATGGTAAGTTATGAACGGTAACTTTTCAAGAGTAGGTATAAGAACGAAATCTTCTCAAGATTCTAAAATACCTTCTACTCTAGAATTTTCTTGAAATACTTTGAAACCAACTTGTTTAGTGCTCTCAACCAAGACGATTCAATACTTTGTTTTAAGCTTCAAGTTCATTTCATCTCATATTCTTACTTTAAGAGACTAACATCACTACTTTGAGCGAAATACTTTTGTGTGTTTAGTTTTTGTTTGTTACAAATTGCAAATGGACCAATCACTTATCTATGGGAGACACATTGATATCAAATCATTGAAGGAAAATCATATAGACATTGAACTAGAGATTGAAGCAGTTGGCTGGAAAAACTTCTTCAAGGTTCGTGAAAAGGTCTATTTGAATGAGATATATGAGGTTTGGAAGAATGCAAAGTTGGTAGATGATACCTTAGTATCAATGGTAGATGGTTTGTCGGTTATCATGATGTAAGATACTATCGAGAGGGCCAGTGGGTGTCTTAGTATTAGAGTAAAGCTGTCTAATAATATAAAATGGATTATTCAAGGTTGTGTAGATAAAATGCACATTAATTGACAACTTTATGGAAGTAGTGATCCTGAAGTTGAGAAGGCAGCAACCCTTGTTTCGAAGGCTAGGGTTCTACATTCACTGCTTCTTCACTATGTTCTACCAAGATTAGGCTCGAAGGACCTTGTGACAATGAACGATGAACATTGTCTATATCACCTACTGAATCACCAACCCATTAAGCTTTCGTACTTGATGTTAAAGTATATGATGAAGTCAAAGGGGGATTCTAGCTCTTTACCATATGGAATACTGTTGACAAGGATTTTTAGAGAATCTGGAATCTTTCTCGACAGAGGTAACAAGGTAAAGATGGACGTGAAGAGTATTATTAATGCCACAACCACTCACAAAATGGGGATAAAGTTTGATGATGATGCAGATATAGGTTTTACACCCAAAGCAAGATCTAAGGGGGAGCTTATAGTAAGACGGGGCAGAAGTGAACGTGGTACATCTGTAAGAAAAACAAAACCTCGATCAACAGGAAGAACATCTATAGAAGACAAGACTAAGAAATCGTCTAATGCACCAATAAAACCTAAGATGATTCTACAAAAAGAGGAAAGTCGAGTTCAATAATCATCGCAACAAGTGTCGTTAAAGAGAAAGGCAGAGACACTTCAATCAGAAAAATCTAAACAGTCAAGAAGGTCACCAAGACTATTGACCTTACAACAATAAGAACAGAAGAAGAGGAAATCTCTTATTCTTGATGGAGATTCTAAAATGCAAGAAAAAAGACAACAACCTACCAGATCAATTGTCTCTATTTTGCAAAGCCAATCAGTAAAATCATCTGGGGAAACAGAAATTAAAAGGAAGTTGGTATTTGAGAGGAAGAATTCTTAATGACAACTTTCTTCTAAACCGGCAAAAGAATAAAAGAAGGTAAAGCCCAATCAAAAGAAGGTTTCTTCATCTAATGTTCAACATAAGGCAAAAATAGTTGAACACTAATTGGAACCTTACAATCCTTCTCAACTAATCAACAAAAAGGATTTGAGAATGAAGATTATAGAAGAATCAGTACCTATTCAAAGCAAAAGCTCAATTATTATCAGAGAACCTTCGAAAAAGTCAGTCAAGGTACTAGTCAAACCGATACTGATTAATGACAGACAATACATCTTCTAAGTCATGAAGAACAAAGATTATATGGGATTCTGCGAGATGAGAAGGCAGAACCATATCCATTGAAGATTTCAAAGGATCAGTATACAATCCATCCAATTACAAGCAGAACATTAATAAAAATTATGCCAGATATACAACCAAGATGCTCAACCTTTGTGAGAAACAAAGAAAAAGGGAAAAAGAAGATGTTTCTTGAGGGAAATAAAGATGATCTTACAGAAGAGTAGATTCAAGTAGCTGTGAAGAACATAGATGATGCATGCAATGCAGCTTAACCTGGAGGTATCTATGTTTCACCCCACATTTCAAAAGCATCAGGAAGTAAATTTGGAGTTTCAACCACCAATGAAAACTTTAAGGTAGTTGTCAAAGTGAAAGAAGGGCAGTACAGAAGTATCATGGTTGAAGGTATTAATTTCAACTTAGAAACCTTTGTGCATTTGGTCATGCATTTCAAACCTTTAGGTTTCATACCTTTAGTCAAAGATGCGTTACACCTCCTTAGGCAACCAATTCTGAAACTACCTAGACCTGATGATCTTGATCTCCTAGAAGGAAAACAAACCTTCAGTCTACCCTCTATAAAAATTATAGTTAGACGTTTTACCTTCAGAACCATTTGCTGTGGAAAATCTTCATCCACTTAATGAAATACAACAAGATCCTACTGATAATCCACAATTCTTGAAGCATTTCATAAATTGGACAGAAGGAAGTCATAGTCAAAAGGAAGTTCATGAAGCATTTGCAAAAGAAATTGAGGAAGTTCATACTAAGGTTGATTCGCTGACTCAATAGGTGATCTTCACGAGGAAGTAGCACTACTACAGGTTATTATTGAAAAAGACCTCAAGACGATTTGCATTGACATGCAACGTATGTTTTTTGAATTTCTGAAGAATCTACAATAAGCAATCTTTTTTATTAATAACAAATAGGGGGAGAAGGAGAAAAAAAGGAGAACGAGAAAAGAAGATGGAAGACAGATAGAAAGCATTGTATATATCTTGTATGCAATTCTTTTCTTATGTTTTTGCTTTATTATACTTTGGAATACTATTCGTCTATTCATCTATAAATATCATTTTATCTTCTAAAATTATGATTATTTATTATCATCAAAAAGGGGGAGATTGTTAAGTCAAGAGGACTTCACTTCTATTAATTTTGATGACAATCAAATAATAATAATCTTAGAAATATTTGAACTGTTTTGATAAATTTGTTAAGTGTGCAGAAAAAAGTAAATAACACTTAGTCATCTCAGAAGGTGCACAGTCAATGCCAGACGAAACGCAACACCAGACGAAACGCAACAACAGACGAAGTGCTACACCAGAAGAAGCACAATATCAGACGAAGCACTACACCAGATGAAGCACAACAACAGACGAAGCACAACACCAGACAAAGCACAACAAAAGACAAAGCACAACAACAGACGAAGCACTACACCAGACGAAGCGCAACACTAGACGAAGCGCGACACTAGACAAAGCGCTACAACAGATAAAGTGCTACAACATACGAAGTGCAACAACAGACGAAGCAATATAATAGACGAAGAGGAATAACAGACGAAACATAGTAAAAGAAGAAGCATTATTCCAGATGATACAAAAGGAAGATATTCTAGAACGTCAGATAGTTAGTTAGTTAGAGTTAGTTACATGACTCAACTAATAACCATTTCTATAAGATTTAAGAAGCAATTTTCAAGAAGACGGTTGGAGACTTAGGCTATAAATAGTTAAATACTAGTTCTAGTCAAAGACTAAAATAATGAATACTTTTACATTAGCAAAAATTTTGTATTCAAAGTGCGAAAGAAGTGAGCGAATACATCTATAACCTAAAGATCAAAAATACTTTTCTTAAAGAGAGAAAGGAAGGCTAAAGCTTGGAGAGGCTAATACAGTAGATAAAGAATACTTTGTGAGAGAGACCTGAAGAGGCTCTATGAGTAAAAAGAACATTTGTAAAGTTGGAAAAGTATAGTGAAATCTCAAACTAACTCTGAGGACTAGACGTAGGCCAAGGTTTAGGGTGAATCAGTATAAAATCGCATCGCCTATTCTCTAACCCTTATCTTTTAATTTTCTTGTTGTTAGACGAGTAGATAATATTACTTGCGATTGCATTGCTTATCAACCTTAGCAAAGTGTTTTAGTAATCATTTGAATTTTCGTAAAGAAATTCAAGATGTCTCAAAAGATTAACATTGTCGAAAAGATTACACAATTCAACCCCCCTTCTTATGTAGTTTACATATCGTATCGGATTTCTCTATTAACAAGTGATTTACTTCAATATTGACAATAGGTATTGACACAAATTTTATGTAGGAAATTAACTAATTACCTACTTTAGTGAGAAACTCAATAGAAATTACTTTAACTATTCAACTTATAACAAGGAGTTGTATGCATTAGTGAGGGATTTAGAGACTTACCATATTATTTTTTATCTAAAGAATTAATTAGCCAAACCAACTAAGAGGCATTTTAATCATTTTAAAGGACAAGAGAAGTTGAATCAACACATGCTAAGTAGATGGAGTTTATTGAGACTTTTCTTTATATGATCAAGCACATAAAGAAAGAAAACTTTATGGCTAATTTATTGTTTTGAAGGTATATTATGGTGTCTACCTTGAATGCAAAATTTTTAGGCTTTTAGCATGTTAAGGAAGTATATAAGAACAACGATGATTTTGTAATATCTTTTCGGCTTATGAGAGAAATTATTTTAAAAATTTCTTAAAGTATAATGGATTTTTGTTTAAGGAAAATAAATTGGATGTGCTTAAGAGTTCTTTATGAGAGTTGTTAGTGTGTGAGGCATATAGGGGAGGAGTGATGAGTTTTTTTAATTAAAAGTCTTTAGATGTTTTTTAAATATTTTTTTCACCTCATACACATCATAATGTTAAAAGAATTCATACCAATTGTATTGCATGTAGACACATTAAGTTCAAGGTTATTCCATATGGTTTATATACTCCTTTGTAAGTCCTTAATGAACCTTGGGTTGATATTTTAATGAATGTTGTTTTGGTTTTACCTAGGTTAAAAAAGGTAAAGACTTTATGTATGTTGTCTTTCATAAATTTTATAAGATGCCACATTTTATTATATTTAATAAAACTGATGATATAACTAACACAACTAATTTGTTTTTTTGGGAGTTAGTATGACTCTATGATATTCCTAGGAGTATTGTATCTAATAGAGATGCTATTTTTTAAAATTAATTTTATAATGTTATGAGAAAAGTTAGGAACAAATTTCTTGTTTTTAACTACTTGTCATCTGGGAATGGACGGTGAAACAAAGGTAGTAAATAATAATTTGACTATATTATGTACTATCATTCAAAAGAATTTTAAAAGTTACGAAAGATGATTTATCATTCATTAAATTTACATATAATAAAATTGTTCATAACACTACTAGTTATTTACCTTTTGATATTGTTTATAGTTTTAATCCTCTAACTCCACTAGATTTTGTTCCTTTACTTATTCATGAGAAGAGTAGCTTGGATTGGGAAAAAAAATGTTGAAATAGTGAAACAACTATATGAAAATATTCAATAACATGTTGAAATAAAAACTAAAAATTATGCATTTAAATATAATAAAGGAAGAAAGAAAATTAGCTTTGAACTAAGTGATTGAGTGCGAATGCATATGAGAAAGGAGAAGTTTCCAATTGAAAGAAAATCTAAGTTACGACTAAGAGGAGACGGTATTCAAGTTGTTGAACTGACAATGTTTATAAAGTAAATCTTCCAGGTAAGTTATATGAGCACTTTTTAAAATGTTTTTGATTTATCTCATTCTGATGTTGAAAATGAACCCTTTTAAAGAAGAGGCAATAGTTGAAAACAAGTTTTCATTGATCACTTAAGTTTGTCAAATGGACCAATTATGCAAGCAAAGAAGAAAAAGTTTTAATATGTGCTTAATGATATTGTGAGAGAAGTGGTTATATGCATAGAATCAAGTTAAATTGAAGGACAAGTTTATCTATAAATTACTGATTTTAATCTAAAATTTCCTATTTTGTTTAAATTAATATTCTAGAATATTCAATTTTTGGAATATTATTCTAAGATATTATTCCCTACTTTATTTATCTTGATATACATTTGTTTCTTGTTTGGTTTAGAATATTATCCTAGATTATTTTTTATTGAAATATTATTTCAAGATATTCTCCTTTATATAGCCTATAATATTTTTTATTGAAATATTATTTCAAGATATTCTCTTTTATGTAGCCTATAAATAAACCATATTGTAGAGAGAAATTAATCAGGTTTTATTCGTTAATAATTTTGTGAGAACTTTTTCTCTATTTCTTCAAAGAACTTTTTGAAATTATCAAATTAGTTACTTATGAAATCCAGATCATCTTCTAATCTTAGTTTTAGTTCTCTAAATCAAGTTACAAGTTTAATTCCTGATTTCATAAATTTATTAAGTCAATGTTATATTCTTAATATGATTCTAGCTTTCTTAAAACTTAATTACATATTAAATGTGCTTAATTTTAAAATTTAATCCTTAAATTTTGCAACAAGAAAAAAAGAAACAAATCCATACACAAAATGAAACAATATATAACTTTAAAATGTAAAGTATTAAGTTTACATATAAAGTAAGAATTGTTTAGAAATAAGAGAAAAAATATATGTATATTTCTTGCTTACATATACGAAGCTTATATATGTATATATATATTTCTTAGATGTAAACAATTTCTTATTTTAACATCGTTGTAAGACAACGTTATTAAGATAAAATACTTACCAACATGTCAATCAATTTCATGTCAAAGTTGCCTTTAAAGACCCGAGATTACAACAACGTTATTAAGATACAATACTTACCAACGTGTCAATCAATTTCATGTCAAAGTTTCCTTTAAAGACCCGAGACATCTACACTAAACCTCAACTAATTGTCAATCCTAATCACCAAAAACAGTCAAGATACCTCAGACAGGGAAGGGGGGGTCCACGTAGCGTTCACAGAGCCGCACAGGCACGTGTAGCGAACAACCAAATCTTATATTTAATTCAAAACTTTGGATTACATATGGTGTTCCATTGTTGCCGACAATTTTGCCATTGCAAAACCGGATCAAATCCTCCGTTAACTTTGTTCTAAATGATTCTGTCCACAAAAATATGTGAAACTCAAAAAAAATGTGTGGAAAAATAAGGTTATGAGCCCAGGATTATATGATTCTTTGCAAAGCAGCCATACACCGTATATTCTTGAGGTCCCCAGCCAACAAATTTTCAGTGCTCTCTACACCATATCCAAATTTTTAAGGGCCAAATGCCACCGTGTTCCTCCTAACTGGTCCCTTTTTCAACTTCTATACTTTTAGTCTCAACAATTATGGAGAGAATGTGGTTGTTTAAACCAAAAAGAAAGGTAAAATAGAACTTGAGACATGCAACTGCTCCACGACAATAACCCACCCTCTTATACTCTCCTTCACTCGTAAGAAAGAGGGCCACAAATTCTCTCAACTCTATTGGTGAATGAGTTCATGGAATCAACACTAATCTATGTATCTATATTAAAGTCTCTCTTCACGTAATATAAATGAAATATAATTGACTATTTAATCATATTTTAATTAGTCATTAAATTATTTGACATATTGATTATTTACATAATTTTTTAATTTCTTATTTATTGTATTAATTAAACCAATTTTCTATTACTGTCTCTTTGTAACGTTTGCTTAACTAGTGACATTATGGTAACATAAATTCCTAAATTAAACACACTTGAGATTAATAATTGTGAATGATAGAAATGATTAAAACAATTAAATTTTATTTGTAGTACTTTTTTCAAATATATTACATTTGTGTACGATTGAGCTTTCATTATGAAGGTTTTTTCAAGTAAGAAATTTTACTAATAATTATTGAATATATCATTTTTATATTTTTTAATTTTTACTATGACAATTTACATAAACAACTTTAAAATATATAATATCTTAATCATGTGTACACGACATTTGGATTATTTATGGGATAAACATTACAAAACTCATAATATTATAAGCCTTTAAGTCCATTTACTAATTGTGTTTAAGCATATTCATTGGACTTGTGGCTTACTATACTATGTATTTTTAACCTAATTTATATATTCTTAGCATATTCTTCTTATAGTCAATTTTGGCATTTGTGCTGGTGTGTGAAGGAAATTGATGAATAGCATTCAAAGAATCCTAAACTTTTTTTATTATGTTAATTCTTGTTTTGTAGAAATCTATAGAGAAATCGTGGCTTCAAATCAATTTTTGTTGTCTTTAGTAGGTAAGTCTCTAATTTTATTGTTTATGCATGTTTCGAAGTTGTAGGGCATATTGATCTTAATCAATTTAATGTTATTGCTTGTTTCTCAAAAATAACAACAATTGGTATCAAAAGTTATCTTTCACTAGTTTTGAAGTTGTTTTTATCTCTTAATTTTTTAATTTTTATATTTACACCTAATTTATGAAAAATTTTGTAAACAGGGGTGTACTATTTTTAGAGGTAAGTAAACCTTATATATCATCCATACAAGTATTTTCATGTGTCATAGGCAAGTTTTTTTTGATCATAAACAGCTGAAATATGAGGTTTTTTAAAACTCCTAATGGTTTAATTTTCTTTTTGTTCAAATTAATAACATGGATCATTTAGTTTTTAGATGGGAGAAAAATCCATCTAAAATTGTTGAAAACATTCTTTTTAATGGCAAGATATCTTTAGGTCAAGTCATAGATAACACATAGATCATATGTCCCAATCCAAAGGTTAAAGATGAATTATTTACAATTTTGTTAACTCTAGTCAAAGATAGCAAAAAGGTCGAGTCTGAATCAATTCGATTGGAAGTTAACAAGCATAATATGAGTTGATTAGGTTTTATACTAAACTCATGCTCCTTTTTTTTTAATTTTTGAGCTTTTAGCCTAGATCGAGCTTAAGCTTTGGCATCATGGTATAACTCAAAGCTCCATAAATATACTAATTAACTCTAATTCTCTTTATATTCTTTTCCTCTCTCAAGTTGTCATTCTTGTGTGATTGTGTCTTTTTTTCTATTTTTTGAACTGAAGTTGTATGAGTTCCCCTATGTTTTTCTTATATCCAAAGTGTCTAGTGGTCAGTTTAATTAAAACTTTGAACCCTCACTTTTGTTCTTTAGTTTTGTTCCTTTTTTTCTACTTAATAACTTCATACAAAATTTTCACTCCTCTCTTATTTTTTGATATTTTTCTTCTTTCATTCCTTAATGGCTTCTTTTTCAAAGTCTCTCTTCTAGTTCATATTACGGAGAAGTTAGATCTTTGTTCACTTTCTGTCTGTTCTATTTCACTTTTTCTCTCCTCTGATTCAATTTCTCCCTCGCTTGCTTTAGGAATTAGTACTAGGCTCCTCTACTTCCTATAATCATCATTCATAAACAAGTTGATTGATTTGTCAAAAGATTATTGATATCTGGTGGTGAAAAGTTTGAATCTTTTATGGTGGAGAGGTGTCAACGATGATAAGCATGGATTGAAGCCTAGTCAGGTTAGGTCAGGTCGACCTAGTTAGCATTTGGTCAATTTAGGTTTCGGGATTAAGGTAGGATCTGACTGTCTGTAAATGTGTTTATGCTAGGCCAGGGCAATCTCAAGCTCAACCTAAACCAACCTATTATCACTATATCTCTATTTATTTACAATTTTGTCATTCGAAGTTATTACAATTGTATCATCTACAATTATTTACAATTCTACTACCTCTAGTTATTTACAATTATACCATTTTATCTTATTTACAATTCTATCATTTCAACTTACTTACAATCTACCATTTCAACATATTTATGACTTTTAATAATTTTTAAAATAACAACAACAATAATATTAAATTATTATTATTTTGTATGGGTTGTCTTAACATGCTTTATTTATTAAAATTTTTACTATGATTTTAATGTTTTATCTATTTACATGATACATTTGATTCATTTTAACTAGTTTTCATTTGTTTAATGTAACATTTAGGTACATTAATTTTACTATCGTGTTTTGAATATAATTAAACATTGCCTACTTATGAAATTTCCTGTCATAAGTCTAGGTATTCAATTATTTTTAATATTATTTTCTCCCTATGTTAATGATTCTTTTGTTAAGATTTATACTAGCAAAGAAATTATTCTATCAATGAGTTAATTATTTGGTGCTTAGTTTGGTGAAGATAATATATTGAATATTTTGAATCAACATAATTTTATTGTCATATCAATAGTTGATTAATGCATTTGGTTATGATATTTAATTTATTACTCGTACTTATGAATGAGTCCATTTTTTAATGTTTAATAGACTCTAACATTCAATAATCAATGTTTGTGGATTATTTATGGAAGTTAAAGATAGAGTGAACATGATATTGTATTGTCTGTATATTATTATTGCTTTTTTGATCTTTTTCAACTTTGAGTAATCATTAGTTCTCTAACATTGTCAAGCTTCATAGGAATAATAATGAATATATTATGATAAACTTAATGATCATAAAATTGGACGTAAATCTAAGAGAGGACTATCTTACTAAACCCACTATTAAGACTTCTACTAGTGATTAGAAGCTTTATGATAATTGAAAGTACTTAAATTGGTGTTGTTTGATGATCATAAGGTATCATATGAATGACTCCACTCGTGCTAGTACTCCAAAGATTGAGAATGTTAAAGAATTTCTTGAAATAATCAAAAAGCAGTACAAGAAGTTATTATTACATGCCAAGGGAACATCGATCATTATCTTTATGCATGTTTCTTTCGCTTCAACAATTAGCTTTATAGTTGACCAATATCCAATAGTCATTTAGGATAAACTCATTAAGCAAGTTAACATAACAGGCTTTAGATCCTACTAACTACAAGGAAGTCATCTCCTTAATCCAATTTTGAAATAGAAGTTATGAATGATGAGATGAACTCTATTTCATAAAATAAAGTATGGAGCTTGCTAGAGTTACTAAAAGTTTATAAGCCTATTGGATATAATGGGTATTGAAGACCATGTATGATACCATAGGTAAAGCAAATAGGTATAAAGCAAGACTAGTACCTAAGAAGGGTTATAACCTATAAGAAGATATTGATTGCAAAGATAGTTTCTCTCTTATTTCCACCAAAGGTTCTTTAGGAATCATTATAATAAAATTTATGGCTCATTTTAAACTAAAACTTCTTCAAATAGATGTAAGAATGAATTTTTTTAATGTAGACTTAAGTGAAGATGTCTATATGGTTTATCCTACTAGTTTTAAAGTAGTTGAGAAAGAAAACATGGTGTGTAAGCTCTAAAGTTAAGTATAGGTTGAAATAAGCTTCAAAGTAGTGGTATCTCAAATTTGATGAAATTGTCATTAGTAATTACTTCAAGGAAACATTGTTCATCAATGTATATATATGAAGGTTAGTGAGAGCAAGTACGTATTTCTAGTTTTATATGATGATGATATCTCACTCATTACTAATGACATTGATATGTTGATTCAAAATAATTATTATTTATCCATTTTAAAATGAATGATCTTGGTGAAGTATTATATGTTTCAAGTTTACAGTTTCTTCATGATAGGGTCAATGGTGTTCTTAGATTGTCTTAACTCAAAGCATCTATATTGATTGTATCTTAAATAGATCTAATATGCAGTCCTATTCTTTTATAAAAACTTGATTTGTGAAGGATGATAAGTTTTCCAAGGTCTAATGTTTTTAGAATGATGTTTAGAGAGATAAAGTGAAAGTAGTTTCTTATGTTTTAGTTGATGGTAGCCTAATGAATGCTCAAGTATTCACACATCCTAATATTGCCTTAATGGTTAGTGTTCTTGGTATATACTTGAGCATACATTAGGCTACCAAAAAATAAAACATAAGGGACTACGTTCATTTTATATTAACATATCAACATATTGACCCATTTAAAGTGGTTAATTTTAGTGTTTGCAATTATACAAGTTACGTGTATGATAAGAAATCTGCATATAAGTATTATCTTTATAATGATGAGTGGAGTTATTTTGATGAAAAGTGTCAAATAAACACTTACAACTTCTTTAGTCATAAATATGGAGTATATGGCATGCTATGGGGCTATATGTTATGCAATATGATTGCATAACTTGATTTTAGCATTGTACGATATGGACTCTATTTTGAAGCCCTTAAAATGATGTTATGAAAATTTTACATTTGTATCTTTCTCTTCGAACACTATCTGCACTTCCCCCTTTAAGCATAGTAACATTACATTCTACTTTGTCAAAAAAAAAGTTGTAAAGTCTTTAAATATTATTGAGTACACGCCCACAAACAACATGTTAATGGATCCATAAACTAAAGAGTTACTTATATGTATGCATCAAAAACTGATCTCTAATATGAAACTGTTAGGAACTTATTTTCTTTATTTTAGTGGGAGTTCTCATTCTACATTTTATGATGATTGCTTAAATTATGTTAATAGATGTGTATTATATATATTTGTCACTATTTATGATATTTTGTAACTCTATATTTCTTATTAGTGAGAAATTGATGATACTCATTATGTCGAATTCATATTAATTTTTTTCACACTTCCTTATTAGTAGCACTTAATTAGGTACGATGCATGCATCCCATCAGTTGGTTGTATATTATTAGTGTAACATCTCGTTCCTATATTAAAAGTTAAAACCTAAAATTATGGTATATGTGAGATCAATGAAAGATTAAGAAAAATGCATTCTTCATGCTCAGGCATATTGTTAGCATACACGCATGTGAATTTGAATTTTACACACATTAAAATGATTGTACATCTTCTTATTAGCATTCCGGGTATAATTGAATTGTAATGTGATGTTATGAGAATTATGAATTTGTTGTATTAAAATTTTAATTGGTGAATGTATTTGTTAATTTTGAATTTTTGGTGAACTTTAGGAATGATTTCCGAAAATGTTGGATATTATTGTACTAGGAAAAATGTCACTTGGTAAGTAAATTGATATATGGAAAATATAAATGAGTGTAATGACATTGAAGAAAAATTTAGGAGTCGACTTTATAATTTTTGAGATAATGATTTTGAAAATTAAAAGACAAATTGGAGAAAAATATGGAGAAGATTGAACTAGTTAATTGATAACTAGTCTAAAGCCACATAACTATCATAGGTGACAAGTGTCACTAACTTAGTTAAGTTACAATTTCTAATTTTGTAAGAAAGACTAAGTTACGTTCTTTTAAAGTTGAAAGACTAAGTACTATTGTCTGTCCTAATTATCTTCTTCATAGCTATCTTCTTCAAGTTTCTTTCTTATACATAAAGTTTTTCATCAAACATCCACCAAAAATTAAAATTTTCTTTTCCTTATCTTCTACCACTCCAACTTTGTTATCTTCTTCCTTTACCTCCAGAAAACCTGACCCAAACCATCTATAAGATGAAGTGGTTGCATGAAAATTAGGGCTTATTGATATTTGAAGATTTTGAAGTTTTAACAAGTAAGTATCGTGTTAATCCTTATGAGAAGTAGGAATATGAGATAAACTTGATGATTTATTTGTCATTACATGATCGTGGAAATAATGGCCCATCTTTATGAACACTATACAAATAAGATGAAAAATCTGAATATAATTTTATTTAGTATTTGATGATTATTCTATGATCAGATAATGTAGAAATGATTTTGAGTTAGAATGAACCATAAAAATATGCATGACAAGAGTACAGAGATATAGAAAGTTGATAGTGAAATATATGCTCTATTTTTCTCTTCACTATTCATATACGTGAATATTTTGATAACTTACTGATGAACAAAAAAATGAACTTAGAGTTAAGAGATAGGTGTAATGTGATGTATGGAGGTGAGTAAGAATGATTAAAGTGATAGTTGGAGGAAGAAAATGAGAAGAATGCAGAAAATGAAAATATAGAAAAAAATGACAGTGAAGAAAAACCAAAAAATGGTGATATACGTGAATGAGGTCCTGTTTTGATGTTTGTGTGTAATCATGGTTTTTGATCTATTTGTGAATGTGTTAAGCTGAATGGGATTTGAAATGGTGAAATAAAAATGGAGAGTGTACATAAAAGGAAAGTGCAGGAGAATGAAAGAAGAAACACAGAGGATGAATAAGATGAGTGAATGAATTTTCTATTTTTGATGTACATGTTTTAATCTAAATTTTGGTGTTGTTTGTGAATGATTTTGTTGCATGGAAGTCAAAAATGTAGTAGAGATGAATTAGAGAAGTTGATTAAGAATTTAAGAAAAGAAAGAAGAAGAAAAAAATTGCAGAGGGTCAAATTGCATTTTTGGGAAGAGAGGATAGGAAATCGTGATTGTGCTTCAACACGATCGTGACTTTCCTTTAAAGACTGAAGACTCACGACTTTGAAAGTCGATACCCAATATTGATTCACTGAATGTTGCAATAGCGATAAAGTGAAATCGCGACTTCATAATTCAAAAGCACGATCGCGGCTTTGTAAAGTTGAAGGCCAACTCGTGATCGTGTATAGGTTGGAGGCTGACGAAACATCCTTGGATCTTTTGACTATATCTCCTTCTCCTGACCTCCAAATGACATGAGACTTAATTCGTTGGACTTGTAACACACCAATATACATCCCCACAAAATATCTTATCCATATGAAATCATTTGGGAGAGATATAGTGAAAAATATGGGATGGTTCTGGTTGAGTTTGCACAGGCGTGAGTCACTCACACCTATGACTTTTCTTCCTCACACTCGTGAGTTACTCACATACATGACTTTTTTCACACCCGTTATGTTTCTTCCTCATTCCTATTAGTTTTTTATTGGCTTTATTTGTCACATCATGACACTGCGCCCTCTAATAGTATATGCACCTGAGAGCATCTTACAAACTGAATAGTCATACTCCTTTTAACCATAACTTCATCTCTAGACATCCAAATGACTTGATTCTTGATCTAATAGGTTCCTAACATATTATTATACCTCTCCATGAAAATTGGTGGCATTATGAATTGATTTGAAAAAAATTTATTGATGGAAAGTGAGGGAATCTGTTGGAATAGTATGAATTGGTATGATTTCACTAAACATGCTTAGGTATTTCTGTTATATCTTGACCTCTAGATTTCTAAATGAGATTCTTTTTAATTTGGAGTAAACTACAGACATAGGGATACAGATTGTCTGAACAAATCAAATTCTAATTAAGTCTCTAAAACTTTTAATTTCTAGATGGAATTTGAGTATAGTGTACTATTATAGAATGAGAATAGTCTGAAAATATTTGGAGTATAACTTTCAAAATACTGAATCAAATAGAATGATTTTGGTGTCATTAGAAACTTAAGACAATGGGAAACATTTTTCTAGAGAAAGTGTTTCCAAATTACTTCATTTTCATTGCCTAATTGATCACGTAAAATAGACCCAAAGGTTTGGAAATTTGGAGAAATTTATAAGAAGAAAAGAGAGTTTGGATAATGTGTGATCTTGCAATGTTAGAATAACATTAGTGAATGAATTGTTGATATCAAAGTACCAAAAGTATGAGTTTGTTCACGAATAAATATATCCATATGATTGAATTTTTGATTCAAAGAAGTGGAGTAAAGTGTATCAAGTTAAAGTGGATGAGAATTTGATAATAAGAGCAAATAATGCTACAAACAAAATGAGGAGTAATTGAGTGATAAAATGCGAATGTGGATATACTATGAAATTTGAAAATATACCCAGGATTGTCATTAAGCATGCATTGTACTTATTCTGTATACACATTTGTGCATTAATGAATGCTTATAATTGTGCAATTATTAATATGTGTGCAACGAATGTATTGCATAATTTGAATGTGCAGGATAAACATCTGCATTCGGGCATTTTTAGATCTTCGAAGCAATTGCTAATCTAGAACGTGTTGTGACTAGACCTAGATGGTCTTACTTTACTGTTTGTCTTATTCATATTATGAATTGAATGATTATACAATGTGAGTGTGTTGGTTCCAAACAATATATGCCCAAGGAGATTGATAGATGTGAGAACATTGAAGTATTCATTACATGTGAATTTGATTGAAATAAGTGTACACAACTTGACTGTTAAATACCGAACCACGGTCTGATGATAAGTGTATTCTGAATGTGTATTTGCATATAAATGAAAAGTGATTCTTAAATTTAATGTTGAATGCTGGACTAAGGTCCGATGATATGCACATGTGATTGAATGAGGATATGCAAATGTGATTGATGCATTTCATTACATGAAGGTAATGAAAGATAAAGGAAGTTGTGACTGAAGTCATTAGTGAAAAGGAGCTTAAAGCTCGATATGTGATAAAAGTCTCAGGCTCAGTTGTGAATGTATCCGGTATCTACTAAGGGATATAGGACATTATCCGATGCAACCCGATATCCACTAAAAGATATAGGCTAGTGAAAAAGGCACTCGGTCAAAAAAAAGTAACAAATTGAAAGTGAGTCTCATAAGCACTACATATGCATATGAAAGTATGATTTAAATATTTAACTAATTTCTGAATATAATATGTGATGAATGTGAAATGTGAAATGAATGGTCAAGTGATATATGTTTAAATGAAGGTGTAATGTATATGACTTGATCCGATGAATTGTACGTGTTATATGCTTGAGTGAGCCATCGAGGATAGTCTTTCACTGAGTTCACAAAACTTACCCAAAGTTTGCACTATTTTTCATGCTCAAAAGAGTTACCTGGTTGGGCAAACAGGAGTATAGCCACTGCATTTAAGTAAGACATAGAGATTGGGATAAGTTTATGTCTGCATTTGTATTTTTTTATTTTTGTATCAAATTAAGTCTTCCGCAATTATTATAGCATGTATATTTGAATATTCTGTTTGTAATAACTTTCCAAAGTGGAAAGGTTTGTAAATGAGAATGATCTGGAGTGTAATAATAACTATGTTTTTTATGTTTATGAAATAAAAGTATGGCCTTGAATTTGATTACTAATTTTCGCTTATGTGTATATAAAAAAAATTATACTGAGTTTTTGAGAATTTGACTGTCTAACATGCCATCTTTGTGGGGTACCCATTCGGATAGCACTCAGAATGTCGAGTACGTGTCTTGAGAGGGTGGGGTGCTACAATTAGTTTAGTTATACATATTGTTGTTAAAAGCATTATAGTATAATTACGATATTCAAGTGGAAGAATGTTGAATTAATTAATGTGGACTAACATAATCTTATGATAAGTAACATTTTAATCATATTCAGGTGATATTTCAACCATGGATGAACAGTATATTATCAATCATATTATGTACTGTTAGATCCATTCACCGATCTTACCCAAACTAACTTATTGGACATATAACCCACTGAAAATATGTACTTTAATTTAATTGATGTATTCATAATGTATTCTTCTTATCTGTAATTGTAAGAAGAAGATTAGTGAATAAAAAATAAAAGATATTAAAATTTACTATTGTGTTGATTCGTGCTTTGTAGCAATTTATGAGTTTATATTCAAATTTCATCATTTTTAGGAAGTTACTAATTTTGTTACTTGTACATGTTGATATATGAATCTTAACCAATTCATTGTTATTATTATTGATGGAATCAACAGTATTCACAGCGGAAGCAACCCAAGATCATAGATACACATACATACGAACCAATCACAAGAATCGAAACAAGACAAACCTGTTGAAGCACGAAATCGCTAACTGATCTTCTTTCCATAAAAACTTCTTTCCGCAAATCTTCTTATCCTTATAGCCTTCTGTCGTGTAACTTTAATTGTCTTTGAAATCCTTGTTCCTGGGTAGGCAGAAAGAATAAATCATGTGTTTTCTAGAGAGTTTCTATTTTTTCTCTATGTTTTCCAATAATCATCTAACCTCTCTTCGATAGGAAGAAAAGCTTATATATATCGAAAAACTTTTCCTTTTACCGATAAGATTATATGATTTTTTTCTTTATATGCAGTTTGTAATTCAAATCAACAGATTTTTCTATTTAATTAAAAATATTAATAAATTAAAATTTTAAATTAAAATAATCTATTGTTTATTTAAATTACAAATAACACATGTGTGGTCCAAGCAATTAAGACACGACAGGGACCACAGGAAAAAATTAATAAGACTAAAATTATAATAAGAATCTATACAGGACCAGTATATTCTTATTATAATTAATCATA
>JANSVA010000004.1:31275796-31307735 GCA_025504915.1 Erythroxylum reticulatum
CCCTTAACCTATAACATAATATCTTACTCACATTAGCATGCTAATTAACTCCAACATAATTTAATCTAGCAAAACCCGAAATTAATTTAATCATGCGTATTCATAAAAAAAAATTTCCGGGGGCCAACATTAAAGTTGTTTAATAACATGAAATTTGGACCTTTTAAAATTATTAAATTTATTTTGATATATATATATATATAATATTTTATTAAAAAGATTTTTTTTGCTCTAGTAGATAATAATATTTATTTTTATTTACAAGGAATGACTTGATAATAAGGTAACTTTTAATTCAGTGATAAATAATATTTTCTATTATATATGATGTACGTGTGAAGAAAAATTACTTAGTTTTATTCTTTTGGCCTAGACTACCTAGGAAGTATAATATTAATTAATTATCCGTCACTTAGGTGGATAAATTAAATTATACTAATAGAAACGACCTAACAACCAAGGGACTATATAGTATTGAGCCTACTATAAATTTTATATGATAAAATAGGAAATTTATTGCTATTTAATTATATATGAATAATGACTTGACAACCAAAGGACTCATTCATGTTTTAAAGATTTTATATCATTTAGATAAAAGTCCATATCTTAATGATATATGATTGTGTTCTTATTTTGGCGTTTTCTTATATTAGATTTCTCAAAATGTCTACTACATTACTGCAAAGCATTCTTGATGCTAATAAGCTAGCGGATAACAATTTTGATGATTAGTACTGTAACCTGAGAATTGCTCTCATGCATGAAAAACTTATTGGTGTGATCGATAAACCCATGAAGGAAGCACCTGCTGAGGGAATTAATAATGCTGATGTATTGGATGCATTTTTTAAGTACAATGCACAAAGTACTAATGCCAAGTGCATGATTCTGGCATCAGTGAGTTTTGGTGTAATGCTGGACTCTCTGAGCCTTTTGTATTGTGCTATACTTGGATATGCTACTGTATACTGATATATACATGGTTGTATACGAGTTCAAAGATGTATTTAAGTCCTTTAGGTATATATGTTAATTATTTATAATGTTATATGCCTTTACATAAACTCAGAGTTCATCGGTATCCGAAATCTTGAAGATTTTTGACATATAAGCTTTTAAGTATATAAAACCGAGTCCATTGGAAATGATGATGTACATAAGGGCTAATTTGCAAATTGTTAAAAGTTAATGGACTTAAATGTAATTTTTCAATTTATGGAGGACCAATATGTAATTTTATAAAGTTAAGGGGATTAATTATTATTCTCAAAAGTTCGAGGACCAAAATAAAAATAAAAGTTTTAGTGATTCCCAAATTTAAATTTTGGAGGGTACAATGGTTATTTCACATAACCTAAGGGCAAAAAGGTAATTTCACCATATTTTGGTCAAAAAAGAGACAAAATTCTAGACCCTATGACTATGCACTCCATTGCTAAAGACTTAAAACATCTTCTTTTAATTAGAAGAGAGCAGAAGAAGAAGCTAGTTTTGGCCATCTCTAAACTTCCCCCCTCTTTTTGATTATCTAACCCAAATCAAAGTGTTCTAAGCTGATTTGGGGTCAAAGAACTCAAATCTATCATGAGATTTGAGAAATTCTCAAAGGATTTGAAGATAGCACCAAAGGAAGGTTTAGATAAAATTTGTCTCATCTTTCTCTACATTAGGATTTTGAGTTTGGTGATAAGATATGTTGTTCTCCATGCTTGAATATGGATGAAACATGGTTTAGGTGAATGAAATGTTTCATGGAGATGGTTCTTTTAGTGAAAACCGAAATGCTCCCTCTTTGGTGAAAGTTGTGAATTTTTGGATATATTTTGAAATCGATGATTTAAATGAATTCTATGGTGTTAATTGTACATGTATAATGTGAATTGATGATGAAAAATGAAGAAGATGCATATTGGATGAGGCTTGGTCGAAATGATGGGAGAAGTAATGGATATATGTAATAAGTTGTGTAATTATGAAAAGTGTAGCTTAAATGAAGGGAATTGGATTGAATAGAGTGGTGAAATGTGTCATTGTTTGGAAGTATTTACTATATAAAAAGATAGGAGCATGAATTACTATGATAAAGACTTGAAAATGTGACTTGAAAGATCATGGACATTAGGTGTTTGATAAAATGTCTAACTAAACTTGACTTAGTATTTAAGGATTAGTGATATACATTGAAAGCGGCATTCATGTTTACTTAGAGTAAACTTGAATTGTTGCTTAGATAGATGACTAATGGCCTAACGTGCTTGGATAAAAATGTGCTTAATTTTGTTTTGAAATTAGTAAGTATTAGATTAAAGGAATTGAATGCCTTAGAAAATGCAAAAGAAAAGCTAATGTGAATAGTAAGGAAGTAACCATGTGAGGAGTTTAATGGTTAAATCATATAGCTTAAAGAGAGTGATTGATTGAGCCCAAGTTTATTATACAAATTGGCGACATTTTCATAACTTTTACTATACTTTTTGACCCTTATTTCTAGATTTTATGCTTAAATTGACTCTTGAGTTTGTACCTTTATTTTACGTAGTTTGAGAGAAAAAATTGTCACAGTATTAAATGCATTAATTAATTTTCTGAGAACAATTGATACTGAAAACTACCATTGTTCATTGTAGGGGACTCAAGGAGAAGGGACTCAAGAAGAAGAAGGTGTAGAGTCAAAGAAGGTTGAACTAAAGCCAACAAGAGAACAGGCACAACAGGAAGTTCGCCGTGGCAAAATGGATCTGTCGTCGCGGTAAAATACAAAGTAATCCAGGCTGAACTTTTAGGAAAAGTTCGACATGGTGAAAATTAATTCTTTCGCCACAACGAAGGAACCAGTAATGAAGCAAAATCTTTCGGGAAAAGTTTGTCGTGGTGAACCTTCGAAAACTCGGACCAATTTCAGAAAAATCACCCACTATACGGCCCGACCCAGCATCCTTTGTTTTAAAACCTACCAAATTAGGTTACAGCCGAGAGAGACACGATAGAGACACAAGAGAGACACACATTTTCATTGCCTTAACACCCACGATTCCCTTCGGGGTTTCCGAGGGTGGGGGTGGGACTTGTCTCATATGTTTTCTCTTCCATTTCTCACCGCTGACTTCCACCATTGGTATCTTGGAGATGTAGTGTATGGCTAGGCGTTTTCCTTCCTCTTGAAGATGCAGTGATGGATAGAGTTCAATGGGCTTCAAAGGGGAGTAGTTATTCATGTTTAGCTACATTGTTATGAACTCCTTCGTTAGGATTTATGCTTTGTAGTTAGATTTTCTTGATTATAATTTAATCAAGTGTTGAACAATTCATTGTGTTATTGGGTTTGTTGATGTAGAACTTGGACCTTGAATATATGAAGTCTCATATATGACTTTTGGAAATTTTGTTTATTCTCATTTATCTACCTAGTTGTGTTTGATATTGAGATGCTGCTAGATCCCAAATTAACCACTTGCATTAACTTACCCATTACACACACTAAGATGCATTCAATAAGGTTTTAAGAAATGAAGTTCATTGATTAAAACCTTGGACTTAAAGAGTTCTTTAAGGTTTACCATTTACAAACTTAGTGATTTTCACTCCCACCAAGATTTGTTTTGAACTATGATAGCCAAAGCTCATTTTTCAAGAGGATTTCTCACATTTGATCATTGTTTTCAACTTTCAATTTCTTATTCCCAAAAATCTAAAAATACTTTTCTCACACTTTTCTTAAAATTATTTAATTTTGTTAGTTTCGGGAGTTGTGAATCAAGGAGCTCGTATCGAGGATTGTTGAAGTTAAGGGAGTGTACACCTTCTTTTGAGGTGAGTTGGGGAAACCACAATTCTTATATAAGATTAAATCACTAGACATGTATGATGACTTGTATGTGAATTTTGAACCTAGGAAATGCATGGTAGAATTGAAATCTCAAATAGATGCTAATATGCTTATGTATTCACGAAACAAAACTGTTTTGAACAACTTTATATTTGGAGTGCAAAGATGACTTTTATTGCATGAAATAATGTTTTGAAATTTTCATATGCATAATTGAGTCATACATGCTGCATGTTTTTGTTGTCTTTTGGCTTAGAGTCATGACATGGTTTAATTTTATCGGTTGGATCGATAAATAAAGGCATGGTGCCTTACTTGATTTTTGTACTTAATTTTTGCATATGATTTTTGTGATTGGTGAGGAAACGATTGGTCAATCTTGTGCTAGGCATAACTGATTAAGCGACCCTTGTACCTTTGGCGTGGTATATAAAAGTCGAGTCCCCATATTGACACCTTTCTACAGGACTTGTGGGTGATTCTACAATTAACGTCTGGACATTAATGAGGTCATCACTTAGGGTTATGATGCTCTTATCGATTATAGTCCGGACTTACCGAGGATGAAACTCGAGCCAACACTGGTATTCAATGGGTGTGCACACTAGTTTGCTTGATTAGTGGCGACACACAAGATTTATTTTGGCTTATTCTGATATTTGTTTTCTAACGAGATTTGATTTAAACATGTGATGTTTTTGTACTTTTATGTACTGGAATTGGAATCTATGTTCACTCGATGAGTGATTAATAGGCTAGGCCTATGTGGTTCCTAAGCAACATATATTGAGTTATAGGCTAGGCCTATGTGTTTCTATGTGATGTATGTTCACTTCATAGGATATCTACACCATCTTGATGTGTATCGAGTTCTATTTATGATATATGTTTTTACTGCTCACTGAGTACATAGTGTACTCATGCCCTTCGCTTTCCAACCATACAGGTTAATTTAGTGAGCTTGAAGCTATGAGTGGATCGTGCAATCTTTTGACATTTTGGGGTATTATCGCACGCGGGTAGTTTATGTTTTGGACTTTAGTTGCATAGTGGCTTATGAACTGTTTTATTGTTTTTATTAGATTGGATATGTTGATATGCTTTATGATTTTATAAATTTAACTCTTGACTATTTTGTTGTTGTAAAAGACTTTATGTATGAACTTTTGACAATGCTGTTGACATTGATTTGAGTGGACTTTAACGTCCTAAAGTTGTGGTTGGATGTGAATATAGAAGTGTGTTCAAAAATTATTTGTAGGTATTTGAGTGAGTTTTAAAATTTTAAAAACTTGTAATAGGTGCATAATTCTGCTCCAAATTGCTTTTATGCAACTACAACAGAAATATAGATGATTTCTACTCTCTGAAGCTTGTTTACATAGGACACAAATGGGGCCATTTACCCCAAACTATCTATTTTTAGTTCTAAGCCTATCTTGATTGCCAACTAAGACGAAACTGAGTATTTTTTTTAAAAAGAGATATTCAGTTAACCTTGTATAGTTGGATTAAGGATACCGTGAGTGTCATTAGCTTCGGTATGCGGCAGTTATCATGGGCTTAATGTAGCACCGGGTTATGACATCTGAACTCTAAAGGCCACATGAAGGTATGAATCCTCTATCGATTATTAAACATCTTAAGAAGTCTGAACTGAAGCCCAAATCTCCTATAGGACCCCATGTTCTTAAGATAATTGATCTTATAGAACAACATGAGAAGTTAGGGTGTTCACTAGGGAAAGAGTTGTTATAAGATTTGATCTTACAATCTCTTTTTGACATTTTTTCTCTGTTCATTGTTAACTTTAACATGAACAAGATGGAATGTAATCTTCATGAAAAGCTCATCTTGTTGATCGGTTATGAAAATTAAGTAACATTGTCTGAGAAGGTGAAAGTGTCAAGGCCTGCGAACCTTGTTGGTAATTCTTCTAAGCGTAAGTGGAAGCGCAAAAAGAAGCCCAATAAAAATCATCTTGGACCCAAAGGTGTTTGGAACAAATCCAAAGGTAAGGAGAAGAGGGTTGACCAAAAGGATATTGAATGTTTCTTCTGCACAAAGAAGGGACACTGGAAGAGGAACTGCCCAGAGTATTTGGCTACTTTGAAAGACAAGAAACAAGGTTGGACATTAATGAAAAATGTTTTCATGATTTCTTTAACTACTATTGATTATACTAAATAGGTATTAGATACTGGTAGTAGCTTTAACATCTGCAATATGTTGCAGGGTTTAAGGATCAGTAGGAGATTGAAGAAGGGAGAAGTTAAGCTACAAGTTAGGAATGAAGCAAGTGTTGCTGCCCTAGCTGTAGGAGCTATTTCTATTGTAATGCCTACGGTAAATACTTTATTATTAGAAGATTGTTAATATGTTCCTAAGTTTGTTTTGAAAATTGTTTCCATTTCGTCATTAGACAAGCGTGGATTTCATACAATCTTTAAGAATAACCAATGTAAACTATTTTCATAGTGATGAATTATATGTAAGTGGTTATTTACAATATGGTCTTTATGACTTACCTTAAATAGTTGTTTATCCAATTATGAATGTTTCTAGTCATAAAAGGAAAAGAGACAATCAAGCAAATCAAACCTACCTTTGGCATTATAGGCTTGGTCATATTAGTGAGAAAAGAGTAAACAAGCTGCACAAGGAAGGATGAATTGGTCAATATGATTATGAATCATATGAAACTTATGAATCTTATCTCAAAGGCAAAATGATCAAATCTCCTTTTACTAGAGCTTGAGAGAGGGCTAGTGAACTTTTAGGACTCATGCATACTGATGTATGTGGGCCTATGGAAGTTCAAACTAAAGGTGGATATTCATATTTTATCACCTTCACTGATGATATGTCAAGATATGGATTTGCGTATCTTATGAAACACAAGTCTGAATCATTTGAAATATTCAAAAGATTCTGTAGTGAAGTTGAAAAACAAACTGATAAGAGTATAAAGGCACTAAAACCTAACTATGGCGGTGAGTATCTTATTGATGATTTTGTTGATTATCTAAGGCAAGATGGAATCTTGTCTCAGTGTACTTCTCCAAGAACACCACAACACAATGGTGTTTTAGAATGGAGAAATCGAACTTTATTGGATATGGTGAGATCCATGATGGGGTTCATTGATCTTCCTATCTTCCTATAGGGATATGCTTTATAAGCTGCTGCATATTTATTAAACAAAGTTCCTACTAAAGTAGTCACTAAAACTCCATATGAGATGTGGAAAGGAAGTAAGCCTAACTTAAAAATTTTGAAAGTTTGGGGTTGTTCAGCTTATGTCAAGAGATTGCAGCCAAATAAGCTTGAAGAGACGTCTAAAAAGTGTAGATTTGTTAGCTATCCCAAGGAAACTATGGGATACTATTTCTGTCACCCTTCTAAACATAAAGTGTTTGTGGCCAGAAATGCAACCTTTTTTAAAAATGTTGTTCCTTAATGAAGGAAGTCATGGTGTAGAAATAGATCTTGATGAAATTCAATATTTTGACAAATCATCACAAGCTTAAGAGCATCAAATGCATGTTGAGAAGCCTTTACTTGATGTCTTGAAATTAATGCATAAGGTACCAACCTCAACTTTTGAGGAGAATGGACCGATTAATGAACCTGTCCAATAACCAATGCAACAATAAGATCAAGTAGAGGAAGAACCTATTAAACATGAACCTCTTAGAAGGTCTATTAGGGATCGTCATGCACTAGATAGATTAAAGTTAATAGTGCAAGGTGATGAGGATAATCATATGGATGACATCCCATATATTAATGATGACCCTAAGACTTACGAAGAGGCTATGGCAAGTCTAGATCATGAGAAGTGGCTTAAGGCCATGGAATTCAAGTTAGAATCCATAAGAATTAACAAAATATGGACTTTAGTTTATCCCTTAAAGGATATAAAACCCATAGGATGTAAATGGGTATTTAAGAAAAAAATGGAGTAGATGGGAAGGTTGAAACCTATAAAGCCCGTTTTGTTGCCAAGGGATATAATCAAAAGGAAGGTATTGATTATGATGAAACTTTTTCCCCTGTGGCAATGCTCAACTCTATTCAAATTCTACTTGATGGCTGCATATTATGATTATGAAATATGGAAAATAGATTTGAAAACAATGTTTCTTAATGGAGAGCTCAAAGAAGATGTCTATATGACTCAACTTGAAGATTTCGCATTGCCATTTGCTCCTAATAAAAAAATGTAAGCTACAAAGATTCATTTATAGATTGAAGCAAGCTGCACGAAGTTGGAATATTTGCTTCAATATAACAATCACAAAGTTTGATTTTGTTAGATGCGAAGAAGAACCATGTGTGTATAAGAAGGTTAGTGGGAGCATAGTTATTTTCCTAGTGTTATATGTAGATGACATATTGCTAATAGGAAATGATGTACCAGCCATGCAAAAGACATAGATTTAACTATCTGAACAGTTCTCCATGAAGGATTTTGGTGTTGGCCCTTGATCATTTTTTTTATTAAGCATGATTTAAATATTTATGAGGTTTAGATAGATGAATTTTTAGGAGTTATTTTTTTAATGTCTAAGTTAGTAGAATTTATTTCATGGGTTAGTTGAATTAAAAGTGATAAGAATGCATAAAGGCTTTGGTAGTTCACTTAAGTTTAAAAAGACATAAGGTATAAAGGAAGGGTAAAGTGGACTTTTAGCATTCATTAAGGATAAAATAGGAAGAGGAAAATGTTTTCTTGCTTTGGAAAGGAGGAAAAACGTGAATTGAAGATAGAAAGAAGAAGAGAACACTAAAAATGAGAAAGGAGAGTTAAGTGTTTCGGTTTTCGTAAGAAAGGAAGGAAGTCAAGTTACGGTTTCTTCATTTGGTAGTTTTTAAGAGAGAATTTGAGGTTATTCAAGAAGGGAAAAAGATAGAGGAAGAGAAGAGCTTCCATTTGAGCCAATAATCTCATAAATTGGTGGAGATTGAAGGTAAGTTTGATTTTTTTTATCCTTTGGATTTATGGAAGGGTTTTGGGTTTATAAAGATTAGGAAATGTATGAGTTTAAGTATTCCATGATCAATTTAGTGAATGGATTTTCTTAGGGTTCTCAAATTTAAATTCCTATTGAATGGAAATTTTTTCATATATGAAGGAAATCAAGAAGAGGATCAAGAGAGGAAGAGGAGCAAGAGGAAAGATATCCTTAAGCCAATTTCGTAATCAAGGAATTCAAAGTGGGCACATGTTTATAATAGAGTAAATAAACCACTGATGTTTTCTTTTAATCAAGGAAGTTTAATGATTTCAATTGCATCATAAATTGACATTTATTACTTCTTGAATGAAATGGGTAATTGCTATATGTTTGATATATTAATTGTATTGATGATTTATGAAAAAACTTTGAAAATAATTCTTTTTTTTCGAAAAGATAACATGTTTATGAAATCATGTTTTGGAAATGATTTTCGAAATATCACATGTTCATGAAAACAAGTTTCCAAAATGTGTCATTTGGGCAAACTATTTTCAAACCATGAATTACATGATATGTGGGTTTGGTGTAGTCCATTCAAGTATGTCACGTGTACGTTGACCAAGTTAAAGGCTTCTCCTGCCTGCTTGCTTATGGCATGGAGCTCCTTCATGAACTCCCTCATGTTTACATCTACACAAAAACACTATTTGGGACTGCAATAGTACGTCAAGTTTATGAGTACACATGACTATTATGTGAAAATGTGCAGTTCGTCATGTTTATGGATCTACCCAAACCATTTTGATGTGCTTATGTGCCTATGATATGTCAACAAGTTTGATGCATATATGATTTGTAATTTGTGAATTTTGGTTAAGAATTTGAGAATGATACGTTTTATGACTTTAATTAGAACTATATATTGACAAATGAACATTTCAAAGGCTTTGCTTATTTTTCTATTATAAACTATTACCTACGAGCTTTAAGCTCATCCCTCCATTTCCATCCCATCTTTAGGTGAAGAGCATGAAATCGAGTAACCAAGGGTCAAGGCATCACTTCAATTATGCATCTTTTTGTACTTTAAGATAGATTTGAAAACACAAGGCTTTAGTTGCATTTTGAGTAAATTATTATTCAGGTATCTTTTGTATTTTGGGATTTTGAGATATTGATGTATTGTGACTTGAAATGCCCATTAAAGCTTTGTAAAAATCTTATCTTTTGATGCTAATGGAATATGATTGTGTTTCTGCTCATGACCCTCGAAGTTTGTGCATTGCATTTTTAAGTTTTCAAAGGGGTAAGAATTTATGTTCTGACTTCTAGAGAAAAACTGTATTGATATAGGCTAAATTAGACAAAGTTATCTTCTTCAAAGTTGTAGTTTATCTTTATAGCTTTCTGCTGCTATATAGTATGAAATTTTTGGACATTGGAGTTGAGAGATATGATCATTAGAAGTTTGTGATACTGAATAGGATGGACATACAGGACAGCTACATTAATTGGAAATTTTGACCATTCTGGAAAAAATATCTTTCCAGGGTCTTCATGGAAGTTATAGGTCTAGAAGTCCTCTTTGAAAATATCTTTGAATGACCTTAATCCGATAGTTCTAGTGAAAGTATGCCCTTTTTACCAATACAGGTCAGAAGAAGAAAAGGAAGAAGGGGAAAGTTGCGATCGAGACTCCATAGATTTTCGCACAAGTCACGATTGCAACATTGCGTGTGCAAATTCGCTATTGTGACCCGCAGGTGTTCCTTGATCTAAACACCTCTAATTCATTTAGCTATAACTTTGTCATTTAACCTCCAAATTACCTGATTCTTAAACTAATGGATTTCTAAAATATTTCTCTATGTCTCCATAAAAATTTATAGCTTTTGGTATTAATTTGAAAAAGATCGATTGAATCAAAGTAAGGGTATCAGTTGGAAGAGCATGAACTGGATATTTTATTGAACATACTTCTATATTTGGATGATATCTTGATCTATAGAGTTCCAAATGAGATGATTCTTATTTTTAAATAAACTAGAGACATAGAGATACAAATCCTCTGAATAAATTGAATTTCAATTCAATTTCTAAGACTTTCAATTTTTGGATGGAAGTGGAGTATAGTGTACTGTTTCAACTTAATAATAGCCCAAAAATGTTTAGTGTATAACTTTCAGATTTCTGAACCAAATTGAATGATTTTGGTGTCATTAGCAGCTTAGACAATAGGGAAAAATGTTCTGAAGAAGTCAAATGGTAATTCTAGTTTGAGGTTTCCCAAAATCTGTTCTTAAATAGGAGAAATGAGTTTGTTTTTAATGTTTGACTGGTGTGGGCACACCAACCTTGTGTGATGTGCGTTCGAATGTCACTTTGAAAGTTAGGCTCGTGACTTATGAGGGAGGGTCCCAACATTAGGAGAAGCATCTCACATTCTTGGAATCAAGATCTATAGAGATAGAACAAGGAAGCTGCTAGGACTCTCCCAATCTATATACATTGATACTATCTTAAAAAGGTTATCATATGGAAAATTCCAGAAATGGTTATTTACTGATAGGCACAGGAATTTCTCTTAGTAGGGAAGATTGTCCTAAAACCCTAGAAGAAAGAGAGCATATGAGTAAGGTAGCATATGTCAGTGTAGTGTGAGCTATCATATATACCACGACATTTACAAGACCTAATGTAGCCTATGCACTAGGAATAGCGAGCAGATATCAAAGTAACCCAGGTGAGGAACATCAGAAAGTGGTTAAAACCTTCCTTAAGTACTTGAGAAGAACAAAGGACCAATTCCTCATATATGGAGATTATAAATTAAAGCTAATAGGCTACACGGATGTTAGCTTTGCATCAGATAAGGATGATAGAAAATATAACTCTGGTTATATTTTCACATATGCTATAGCTAATTCAGTTACTGAAGCATAATACATAGCTGCATACGATGCAGCTAAGGAAGCTATTTAGATGAAAAAGTTCTTAACTAAACTTGGTATGGTTCCTTCAATAAAGGAAGTTGTTTCTTTATTGTGTGACAATACTGGTGTGATTGCACAAGCTAACGAACCAATGTCACACCAAAGATCCAAGAATATTCTGCAGAAGTTTCATCTGATTAGAGAAATTATTGAGCGTGAGGATGTTCAAATTCAAAATGTTGAAGGAAAGGAAAATGTTACAGATCCCTTCACTAAGGTGCTTGGATCAAAGGAGTTTGATAAGCACAAGTGGAAGATCGGATTGAAGTTCATGATTGATTGGGTCTAGGTTAAGTGGGAGATTATTGGAATTATGCCCATGACCTAATCGTTATGTAATATATTGAACACCTTAATTTTGTGATTACTAATTTTGATTAATAACATGGCAATTGACTTTATTATCATGTTACGTTTATTGTTTTTTATTCTAATATGATAATTCCTTGATTAAATTTAAACACTTGACATCATAATGGAGATTATGATAATGAGACTCAAATATTTAGGGTTTAATCTAAAAGTGTTCTTGATTATAGGATCATCAAATAAGGACTTTAATGATCTGGTTAGATCAATATGTATGTAATAGTATCTATTAGATAGATATTAGTAGATCTCATTTGCTAAGTTACATAAACGGATAATGCATATAGAGATATGATCATTGAACCGACCAAACTGATAATTTCTAATGGTTAATATTACCTATGAACTGTCAAATAGAATATTCTTATAAGGATTTAAATGTATATTTTTCCTTTGACTTGAGATCATCATAGTAATCAATAGGTCACTTATTATGTTTTGATGTACACCTAGTGTGTAAAAATGCTAGTTGACTGATCATTGGATATAATTAAGTATCTATCTGATTAGTGGTGAGTCAAGATGGGATCCATCAACTCTAGGTAATGAGTTTGAGCTCTATGTTGTCATTGATCTTAATGGTTGTTTCAAGACCTTTGCTAGGGCGATTGAATGAGTGAAGAAAAGGAGTTTTCTAAGTCATTCAACAATCATTAATAATCAACATGTAAGCTAGTTGATTGTCTAATATGGTTTGACAGTTAAACCATACCTTAGGATAATTTGGAGATGTAATGATGGAAGGTAATAATACATTATCTTTGACCAGGTTCCGTCTTTTTAAGGTTGTTACTTCACATTATCCGGTTGTTGAGGAGTATTGCTAGACGCTAACCTTGATTAGTATTTAATTGGATTAATTACTATTGGCTTAGTGATGAACCTATATGGTCGTGTAATATTTCTTATTTATGATTATTTAATTTATTATGCGATAATTTATTAAATAATCTATATGGAATATTATTATATATTTTGCTAGCACAACAAAATATAATTAATATTGGAAATTCTCTTGTATAAAATAAATGAATAAAATAAATTAGTTTTTATTTTATTTCATTTATAAATAATAATAATTATTTTATTATTTATAAGAAAGGGAAACGTTGTATGTAAAGGTTGCATGCATAAATGACGTGAAAACAACGAAGAGATGCATTGTTTACATTAGTGAAAGAGAAGTTTCGGTTTTAAACTAATTAGGTGCATGTAAAATAATAAAAAGGAAAACAAAGGAATCGTTATATACTCTTTTCAATGTTTTTTCATTTTTACTATACGTGCATGAAAAAAAAAAGAGTAGAGTGATATTTGATCTTTCATCTTCTTCATTTGTAACGTGAAAATAAACATAAGAGTAAAGAGAAATTTGTTTTCTCCATTCTTAAAGAAAGGGTTTTTCAAAATTTATCCACAGCTATATCAAGTGTTGAAAACGAGAAATATTTCTCGGTGTTGAGTGCATAGATATTTCATATTTTCAAAGTTCAATACCGATTAATCCTCACATTCTAGGTATTTATTCTACTTGTTCTGATTATAAGTATGTTTGTTAAACGCAATAGATAAATATAGGATTGTAATTTTTTTATTTCCACTGCGTATGCGATCCTTCAGGAACCACTCTTATCTCTCTGCAAGACATATCAAATGGTGATCAAAGAGGATCGATATAAGAACATGAGTCGAGTCCTAAAGGAAAGGGTTAAAGTCGTGGCCTTTGTTATGCAAGGAGGATAAGGCCGCGGTGGTTCTGTGATAGGGGGAGATAAGGAGAAGGTGAGTTGCACCTACTTTAAAAAGGATGGTCATAATGTGTCGAATTGCTTTAAACTCACAGGCAAATACCTAGACTAGTGGTTCAATAATGGGCATGAAAGAGGCTGTGGGAGCAAAACTAGTGGGCAAGGCTAAGGATGAGGAGGTTCGAGTCCACAAGGTGTTATGGCAAACACTGTCTAGTTTGCAAACTTAATGGAAGGAGCTAGGAGTAGTCACAGAGAGTCTGCTCCATTACCAACGCCGGCACCCGTGCTCATCCAAGACTAGTGGATGTGTTCCTCGCTATGATTAACCAATGTAAGCAATCTTTTGGCCTCGAAAATTGGTAGGTATAAATTTGAGTAATGATGCTTGGTTATACAATGTGCTTTATATGTCAACCCTCACTTCTAACTTGATTTTGGTGGGTAGACTCATTAATGTGTTGAATTGTTTTGTCATATTTATTGAAAATCTAAAAGGATGTAGTTTTTTACAAATTATGAATCAGCCATAATAACTATAAATTTTCTAAGAAATATGAAACAAAAAATCAAATACAAAATAAACAATTAAACATCCAAGATTTGGTAGTGTAGTTTGACGCACCTTTCCTATGTCTGTGAGGCTCTCACCTAGCTTAAACACTTTCACTTGTGATATAACAATAGTTTTAGTGAAGGCATTGCAAAGCCAACTCACCCAACCTTTGATATTGTCCCTCGTCCTCACAACTTGTGAAAGTAAATCACTCCCAATAATATGACCACTTTGTGCTAACCTCAACAGAGGATTTTCTCAACAATGTTTGACAATTCAGGAAAAAAATAAACAACTCAAGTGATTGAAAGAATAAAGGATATAAACAAAGAAACTTGAGAAAGAAAAACAACTCTCCTAAAAATGCTGCTTCATCAATAAAAGAATGGGAAGTTGCCCACTAAGAAATCTGCTATGAACCTTTGATAATGTCATTGAGATATCCCATACACAACAGCCACGAAAACTTAACAAAACACTAATGTTTCATCACCGAAACGTCAAAACAAAAGAATTGCAAGCCCACGAAAACTGTTGGACATTTTTCAGCCAAAACCATAGCAAGACAGCCTAGAAATAATCACACAATAGATAGAAAATGTAGCTGCTCAATAATGACAGGTAGGTCGTGTAATGTTCACAAAAACAGAGAAAACATAGCTGCTATGCTCATCAATTGGCTACTTATTTTTCTCCAAAATTTTTTTTGATGTCTTACTTAGTAATTGATCTTTGAGAGTCTATATGCATAGCAACAAAATTCAATGCATAAATGTCACACAATAGATTACATTCAAACAAAAAATCTACTGTGTATTTTTTAATTTGTCACTTAAAGCTCACACAACACACAATAGCCTAAAAGTTGATGAATGGATTTAACATGATACACTCTATATAACACAAAAGTCTATTTCTAGCCATATAAGTTATATATGCAATATCTCCTAAAAATAGCAACACAAATCAATGATGGATTAAGTGTTTATACAACTACACTCACATCAAAAAATTCTGCACATTTTTCCTTTAAAATAAAGATTATACAGTTTTCCAAAAATCCAAGTTATGCGTATGAAACATAATAACAAAGATTGCTCAAAATCCCCAAAATTGCAGTTGCCAAAGATAGCTTGGATTACTAGAAATACAGCTACCTTATATGATCACAATCACTAAAATAAGCTTCCAAAGATAATTCCAAAATCACCAAAAAAATCTGAACATGTTCCTTATTAAGATATGGTTATTTTATCACAAATAAATCATATCCTTATAAGTTTTGATTCTTCACACAAAAGTCCCATATAAGAAAGATAACTTAGCATGGTGAAATTTCAAAGATGTCCAACTTTGTGCAATTACAAATAATGCCCAAAATTAATTAAGAAAATAGCTTAGCATATATCTTAACATTTACTAACAAGTTTTGCTTAATACATGACCACATTTCGAGGATGCTAATTAGAGCGGGTGAGTGATAGGGTAGGGGTCTACTATGTTAATGGTGCAAGGATCGCTCAAGCGTATCATATTATAGGAGTGGATCCATTTGAGTTGTGGCATAAGCGTATAGGTCGTCCTTCCTCTAAAATAATTCATCTGCTTCCAAATTTACTTGATTGTGGTGGTATTCATGGACTCAATAAATTTTGTGGTACTTGTATGTGGGTAAAACAAACAAGAGATGCTTTTTCTACAAGTAAGAGTCATGCTTCTGAACCTTTGAATTAGTGTATTGTGATGTTTAGGATGCATATAAAATTCCCTCTTCTTATGGTGCTCATTATTGTTTAACTAACGTGGATGATTTTTTATCGAGGAGTGTGGATTTATTTTATGGTTGAAAAAAGTGAGGTTCCTTATGTTATTAAAATTTTTTGTATAATTACCCAAACATAGTTTGGTAAATGAGTGAAAATTGTTAGAAGTGACAACGAGACCAAATTTAAGCCACTGGTAACATTCGTTGCTGAACATGGGATTTTGTTTCAAACCTTTTGTGTTGATACTCCACAACAAAATGGGCGGTTTAAAAGAAAACAAAGAAACATACTAGAAGTAGCTAGAGCTTTACATTTTTAAACACACCTTTCTCTTAAATTTTGGGTTGAGTGCATTCTTATGGTTGGCTATCTAATTAATCAAACTCCATTTGCTTTTAATTAAGGAAAGAGTCCTTGTGAAATGTTGCATAACACACCTTCTTCTTATAATCATATTCAAGTTTTTGGGTGTTTGTGTTATGTCCATTACTGAGATAAAGCACGAGACAAATTTGGTACTCAGAGTCGCAAGTGTCTTTTTGGGTTGCTTACATACACAAAAAAATTGGAAGGTGTTTGATCTCAAAAGTGAACGACACTTTGTCTCACTTGATGTTTGCTTTGACGAGACATGTTTTCCCTTAAAGCAGCTGATGTCTCCTTCCTCTTCTACTTCACAGCTTACTATGGGCCTTTCACTTGACCAGTTACGTCGCTATATGGATAATAATTGGGGACCTAATCCTGTGGAGTCCATGGAGTGTGCTTCCACTTATCTCCCGCCTACTCTTTGTAATCCAAACTTATTTATTGTAGTTCCAGATAGCATTATAGTCGACGCCACTGCCTTTGAAGGCTTCCCCATGGTGACATCAAATAGTTCTCACGGTACACTTTCTCTAGCAGTCACTGACTCCTTAGAGGTATATGGTTCATTCCCACCTCTTCATCAACGAACTCAGGTATCTTGAATTTGCTTGCTTGTTTTTATAAATTATTATCTTTTTCTGCTCCACATCGTGCCTTCCTTGCAACCATTTTTGTAGATGTCGAACCTAAGACTTATCGTGAAATTGTTCACGACCCTCGTTGGCATGAGGCAATGCACAAAGAGATTGAGGCTCTTGAACAAATTGGCATATGGACTATTAAGGATTTGCCCTTATTAAGAGCACCATCAATTGCAAATGGGTCTACAAAATTATCGTTCTGATGGTACAATATAATGACACAAAGCCTGCTTGGTCATTTGTGGTAATCATTAGGTTAAGGGTGTTGACTACATCGAGACTTTTTTCCTGTAGCCAAGATGGTGGTTGTTCACACTGTTCTCTCTGTTGCTACTGCTCATCATTAGGAATTACATCAAATGGGTGTAAAGAATGTCTTTCTTCATGGTGACCTAGCCGAAGAAATTTATATGTGCTTACCTCTTGATTTTTCATCTTCACATCCTAGCAAAGTTTGTAGACTTCGTCAATCATTGTGTGGTTTATGTCAGGCTCCTCGATGCTGGTTTGCCAAGCTCATGACTGCTCTAAAGTGCTATGGGTTCACGTAGTCATATGCTTACTATTCCCTCTTCACCTTGCATAAGGGTTCTGACTCTCTCTGTGTTCTTGTCTATGTTGATGATCTTCTCATTGCAGGAACACATTCGGACTCCATCCAACATCTTAAGCCCTATCTTAGTGGTTGTTTCCCCATAAAGGATTTGGGCCGACTGAAATATTTCTTTGGTCTTGAAGTGGCTGGCAATCTTCAGGGTTTATTCCTTTGTTAACGGAAATATGTGTAATATGTGCTTGATATTCTTTCCTAGGCTAGCCTGACTATTGCCAAACTAACTCGTTTTTCGATGTAGCAAAGTCATTGGCTTGCTTCAGCTAAAGGTCTTTTCTTGTTTGACCTCGAGCCCTACCGACGTCTCATTGGTCGATTGATTTATCTGACCATCACACGACTTGAGCTCAGTTATTACGTTCATGTTTTGGCTCAATGTATGCAACAACCACGGACTGATCACTAGGAGGTTGCTCTTCAAGTTCTTCGCTACTTGAAAGAGAACCCCGGGCAAGGGATTCTCCTATGAGTTAATTCTGATTTACAGTTATATGGTTATTGTGATTCTAATTGTGTTGGTTGTCCATTGAGTCGTCGTTCTCTTATTGGCTATTTTGTTCAACTTGTTCAGTCTCTTGTATTATGGAAAATGACAAAGCAAGGCACTATGTCCCACTCGTCTGCTAAAGTCGAATAACGTTCTATGGCCACTATTACTTGCGAACTTATCTCGCTCATAAGCTTGGTTCACTCTCTTGGTATTCATCATTGCCATGCGGCTGTATTGCAACAACAAAGGTGCTTTTCATATTGCCTCTAATCCTGTCTTTCATTATCGTACCAAATATATCACGATTAATTTTTATTTTCTACAAGATCATATTTAGGTTGGCGTTATTTCTACTTCACACATTGGTTCCACTCACCAGCTTGCAGGTATCTTTACCAAGGCCTTTGAGGCTCAACAATTCACTTCGGTGCTTTCCAAGTTGAGCATCCACAATCTGTAAGCTCCAACTTGAGTGGGAGTATTAAGCAACGTATATATGTATATCTATGTGTATGTCTTATGTATATCTTTTTGGTTGTAAATATTTAGATAGAGATATTCTAGAGATTGTTATGATGATAGTTTCCTTTTTATTCACAAATACTTTGCTGTATATATGGTCTATTCCTACGTTAATAAAGTCAGACATATTAGCCCTCAATTCTTGCCATAGTTTGTACCAATTTTTTTCCCCCTCTCTCTTTCTTTTATGCGTTTGAAAAATCAATTCATGAATAACAGTTAATTCTGCATATGGAACACGTTTGTAATTATCTTATTTCTAGTTTATGGAAGTGAGCGGTCCTTGATATCCGAGAATGTGAAACACCAAACCGAACTCTATGGAATCTCATGGAACATGTTGATTGCCAAATTTGCGTGGCGGACGACGAGGGCAATGCAAACATGATGGATACTGCACAAGCTGACGCACCCTTCTTGGACAAACACTGTCCTAATGAAACTAATCACCTAAAATCTTACATATTTTAATAGTACCAAATATCAGGATGGCTCCGGTGATAACTCCAAACAGAGTTTTAAGTTGGTGTTATGTCTATATACCTATAAGTTATTGCGTATCCAAAATTAAATTTCTTCATACGGCGGCACCTAAAATTGATCATAAATCAATAATACAAATAAGTAGTAATATTATATATGTATATATTTCGTCAGTCTATATGATAAACTATAAACATCAATGAAATAATTTTTTACTGAATAATACGCTAGGTAGTTAATAAGTACAGGACCAGACTCGGAAACTCCTACATTTGCAAGATGATTTAATTGCTTTATGAATGAAATTTTGCATTCTTTTCTAAAGATGATTTTAAAATGAGTTATTTTGTAGATATTATACATCCGTCAGCAAGTTTCAACAATTTATTATGTAAATAATTATGAAATTGTTTAATACTTCAATCCTTTAAACTTATTAATCTTTTTGGGTTTTAGCGTTTTATCAGTTTTAAACTTTTACTCTATTTTTTATATTTTCAAAGAATTTTTCTTTATTTAACTATGCTTTCAATATTCTTTTTTTTTTATAAATCAGTAATTTTATATGTAACATCTCGTCCCTATATTAAGGATTGGAACCCCGATTTCAATAATAGAGTAGAAAGATTAGAAATAAAATTTAAGTGTTGGATTTAGTGAAGGAAAATACGTTAGAGAAGTTTGTTGAGAATATTTTAGTATGGGAGTTTTAGATAGTGTAGTAGAAAGTTGTGATCCTTGTGAGTAGAGATGTTCAGGAGTATAGATGGTATCATCTGTAAAGACGTATCATCTGTGATGAAGTCATATCGTCTGTGATGACGCCATTTCATCTGTGATGACGCATCGTCTGTAAAGATATATCGTTTGTAAAGACATATTGTCTGTGATGACGTCACATCATCTGTGATGACGTCATTTGTCTTAAGAGTTGTATTGTCTGTAAAGACGCTTCGTCTGTAAAGTTGTATTGTCTGTGATAACGTCATATCGCTTGTGATGACATCATATCGTCTTAAGAGTAGTGTTGTCTTAGGTTGACTTTTGCTTCGTCTTAAGTTGACCATCTGAATCGTCTGCTCCTTGCATTCCTTTGCTTTTGCATTCGTTTGCTTCCCATTCGTCTGCTCCTTGCATTTGTTTGCTTTTGCATTCGTTTGCTTTCCATTCGTCTGCTCATTCCATTAGTCTGCTTTTGCATTCGTCTGCTTCCTATTCGTTTGCGCCTTACATTCGTCTGCTCCTTGCATTCATCTTGGTAATGCTGTCGCCTGCAACCAAATATAAAAGAAATCACTTCCGTTAAAACAAATTAATGTAGTAGTGCTAAGCGGATATCGTTCCCACGAGGCAACAACAACACCAAATTAACAGAAGAGAGTTGATTGGGTGAATGGGTAATGGAAGAGGGGAGTTGCGTCGAGTTTTAATGGCTAGGTGAAATTGACGGATTAAGGTGAATGTGGTTGAAGTATCGGTAATTAGAGATTGAAGATGAGAGAAAGAATTTGGGGGAAATAAAGAAAGAGGGAAAAGAGGGGGATGGGCGGTAACTTAATTTTTTTTTCATTTTTTGATTTGATTTTTTTAATTTTCATTTTTATTTAAAAAATGAAAATTAAAATTAGAGAAATAAAAAAATGTGAATTTAAATTCCTAACAGAAAAAAATAAATAAAAAACAAAGATAAAAGAAAATTGCTAACAAAACACATAAAAGAAAAGGATATGAATGAGGTGCCTCCTATTAAGTGCTTATCAAAGGTTATAAGCTTGACCCTTGGCATATGTACATCATCTATTATCGAATGGATGCTTGAGTCCAATAGGAAGCATGCTCAAACTTCGTGAGGAGCCTGGAACAACTTCCTTTGAATGTGGCTCTTTGTTAGCACGATGCTCCATGATTTTTGATGAGTGGAACTTCATCGCTTCACCACCATATTCTAATGTCCACTCGTCTTTTCGAGCATCGCCCTTCTCACACTATGATGGTCTCTGTAATAGTAACGCCAATAGTTATGGAGACTCAACATCCTGCTTGTTACCTTCGGTCTTCAGCTTGCTCGCCCACGGCTCTCCTAAAAACTGTACTTCTTGCGGCTCTTGTTCTTCTTCTTCTTCTTGTACCTGTAAACAACTAGGAGAAGGAAACGAAATTTGGTTAGCCATAACATGAACTGAATCACTTACCTTAGGAGGTTGCACATCCTCCATCCTTTCTCGAACTATAATCTCTTCCTCTTCTAACTCTGCTTGTTCTTCCTTCTTTGCCTTGAAAAATCGACTTGGAAAAGGGGGCGGAATCACCATATTTTGCAGCTTGTTTTGCGTCAATTCTGGTTGGGATGGAAAATTTTCAAAACTTTGTGCCTTCATTCGATTAACGACAGCTGCAATTTGATTTAGATAATTTTCCAAATTCCTTTGTTGATTCTCCAAATTTCGGATACTTGCTTCAGTATTCCGCTGAAACGTCAAAGTATTAGCGGTCAAAGTTTGCAACATATCTTCTAAAGAAGACTTACCTTCAGCATTTGATGTCATATTTGGATTTTGTTGAGGCACGTACGGTTGTCTAAACTGCTGGAATTGAAGAATCCTCGTTTCCAAAATCATTATGATCTCCTCCAAAGACATATCATTAGCTTGTGGTGGTGATGGTGGAGGTGGAGGTGGAGGTGGGGGCTCGAAGTAGGACTGCTCTTCATAGTAACTCGGTGGAGAAGTGAATCCGTACTTTGTATCTTGCAAAAAGGAACATGTACAAAAAGAATAACCCAAAAATGAGCAAACTTCACATATCTTAGCTTTTTGGTCATCTCTCGGCACTTGCACGGCTAAGGGTGTGAAATCTGTCACTTGATAGTCAAACCTGGAAGTCGCAAAAGATGAAAACTCATTATCATAATAAGGATAATATGAATAATAAGAATTAAAAGCATACTAAAAGTGAGCCATACCGCTACAAGATCGAAAAATCAGAAAGAGCTGTGAAACTGAAACAAACAGAAGACAAGGTAACCAAGAGCAATGAAACCAAAAACAAAAACAAAAACAAAAACAAAAACATCACTAACAAAAACCGTTAAGAAATTCCCCGACAACGGCGCCAAAATTTGGTGATGCTGTCGCTTGCAACCAAATATAAAAGAAATCACTTTCGTTAAAACAAATTAATGTAATAGTGGTAAGCGGATATCGTTCCCGCGAGAAATTTTTAACGGTAGAGGTTAGCGACAAATAACGAAAGTAAAAAGGGGGGGTTTGTCCAAACAAGGCAATATCAAAAAATCAATAGAAAAATCACAAATTGAAACAATAATTAAATCTGAAAATTTAATAAGAAAATACCTTGTTTTCGGGTCACCGATGATATCATGCTATTATGGATCCTTGACATAAAATTGCAATCATTAATAAACATTTATTGGGGGAAGTTTCTCTTAAGTGTAATGACTAGAAACATGTATCCTAGCATTCTTATTAAACAATAACCTGGATACGATCGTAGGTATAATTGAATAATAACATTAAGAATCCAGAACCAATGAGCAAGTAAAAAACATGTACGACATGCAATCAATCAAGCGAATATCTTGTTAAAATTTCCTGACTCTAACGTAGAGAGGTTAATCCTAATTGCTACTTATGGTTACCGAAATTGAACTTCATATTTCGTTAACCTAGCGATTAAACCAATTAATCTCTAGTTTCGCACCTAGAAACTAATGAACCCAATTGAAAAGACAGATCTGAAGATATTCAATGTTTATTAACAATCATGAAAGATATCCGAATTATCTCACCATAATAACATGTAACATGGATTCCTCAACCAAGATAAGAAAATTAGCTACTCATAATTAAATTGAAAACAAAGGAAATAAAAAGGTAATAAGTCTCCATCCCTAGTTCTTTTATGAAAGAAACAAAAATCCTAATTGAAATATGCAGAAACGTAAAAACAAGAAAACCAGAAAAGTGCAGAAATGAAAATCCTATTCTAAACCTAAGCTACAAATTGCGTCAATCACCAACTCTTCCCCTTTTATGCTTATCTTTTCGTTATCTTCTCTTGATTCTGTCTAGATTAGGTGCTCTTCTAATTTCGGTAGGTAACTTCTTAGAAAGATGGCAAGGAAATCTTTAAAGATTGTGTTTTGTTTGAAATCAACTTCTGGAATTTTATCTGTAGATTCCAAATTCCGTCCTTAGGCGTGCCCACGCTTAGTCACTGAATTTCTGTCAAATTGGGTATTTCGAATTTCTTTCCTTCTTTTGCATCTTTTTGATCCTATTTCGTCCCTAAGGTGTTGAAAACCATTTGTAAACAATTATAAAATAATTCCATTAATTTCGGATAATAATTTCCATACATCAACAAAAATTAAGTCTAAAATAAATGCAATTTAAATGACTTAACACGTCTGCTTCCCATTCGTCTACTCTTTGCTTTCATCTCCTTTCCATTTGTCTGCTCCTTACATTCGTCTACTTTTGCATTCATCTGCTTCCCATTCGTCTGTTATTTGCATTCGTTTGCTTCCTATTTGTCTACTCCCTGCATTCATCTGCTTCTCATTTGTCTGCTCTTTGCATTCGTCTGCTTCCCATTCGTCTGTTCTTTGCATTCGTCTGCTTCTTCCTTCGTTTGCTGATTGCCATTCGTCTACTTTGTCATTCGTCTGCTTTGCTTCAACTGCTTCAATTCGTTTGCTTTCCTTTGTCTACCTCAATTCGTCTACTTTCCTCCATTCGTCTACTTTATCATTCATCTGCTCTTTATTTCATCTGCTTTGCTTCGTTTGCTTTTTCAATTCATCTGCTTTGCTTCGTCTACTCTTTGCTTCGTTTGCTTTGTTTCGTCTGTTTTGCTTCGTCTGCTTCCTTTCGTCTGCTTTTTCAATTCGTCTGCTTTTTGACTGGTTTCGTCTAATCCTATTGTCTGGTCCATTTAAAACCCTTTAAAAGATTGAATTTGTCTTCAAGGTCTGTATGAAAGTTGTAGATCTTGAAGCCTTCTTTCAGATAATCTAAAGAAAATTTTGATTCGACATCTGTAGAGAGAGTTATGCTATTTGACCAGAGATAAGTTCAATATGTTTGGGGATAAAACCTTTGTTTGATTCTATTGGCCATAACCTTGTAATCCGACCTAAAAATGTAGTGATTCTTGAACTGATAGTTTCTTAACACATTTTGTCTCTACATAGAAATCATAGCTTTTGTTTTTGACTCGAAAAGGATTGATCTAATAAAAGTAAGGGTATCGGTTGGAAGAGTATGAACTGGATATTTTACTGAATATGTTCCTGTATTTTGATGATCTCTGGATCTATAGGATTCCAAATGAGATGATTTTGATTTGGAGTAAACTAGAGACATAAGACATAGGGGAACATGTTCTAGAAGAAAGTGTTGCAAAAGGACTTCAGTCTCGGGATCAAGAAGAACATGTAAAGTTGACCCAAAATGATGTTTTTTAGGAAAAATCTGAAAGTGAATAAAAGGTTATGATTTGTGATTACAGTAGGTCTTATTAAGTCATAAACTTAAGTATAAATTATACTTAAGTGAGTCTTAATAAAGAGAAGTGGATAAGAAATGGACAGGTGTCCTTACTAAAGATAAGATTTTTATTGCCTTAAAAGGCTAACTGCTGTCCTGATCCTTCAAAAAACTTCTTTCTTTAGAGTTCCTCCAACCCAGAGCTTTCAGCAAACATTCACCGAAGTTAAACCTCCCTGTCAACCTTCCAGAGGAGGTACGTTAGTTGTAGGAAAGTTAAGGTTTTATGATGGTTGAAGATTTTGGAGCTTCAAATAAGTCAAATGTCCGCGTTCAGGCGTCTCTAGAATTTGGAAGAAAATGTTTTGTTGGAGCGTATTGTGAGTCAACCTAGATGAATTTCCTAGGATTGTTTGAATTTATATGACTTCCAATTATTAATTGATTGTGACTTGTTCATGAATGCCGGACTTAGGTCCGAAGACTATAGGATTCTGTTTATGTATTATGTTATGGGAATTCTCAACAAAAGTTGAATGACGAATTTAGATCCGATGATTATGAGATTTTTGACTATGTGTCATATGTGACTGTGATATATGACATGTATGTATTTAATGCATTTCATAAAATGCATGTTCAGATAAAGGCGTTGTGACTTGGGTTGCCAGTATGAAGCGCTTCCACGTAGAGCTTTGATCCGTGATTTCTGATTCTGCACATAGAGCTATGCTCTGTAATTCTGTTCTAACTGCACCTTATGGGCCAGTATTTGTATAAGTAAGTGATAGGCACTCGGTCACAACAATAAGAACGAATATGAGTCTCATGCATATAGCGTTATAAGACTGAATGATCTAAATGAATATCTGTGACTTATGTGATATGTATATGTGATCCGGTGAAATCATCAATGATGGTTCACTCCATTGAGTTCATAAAACTGATCAAAATTGCAACGTGGCTTTTCAGGTTTTGTAAAGGTCTCTAGAAAGGCTTCGAGTAAGAGTTTCATGTCGGGATCAGTATGTTCCTGCATATGTATTTCCTTATGTTGTATTGAAAATGTAGTCTTAAGGGTTATATCGGAATGTAAAGATATTTTGAATGTTAGTATTTTGTCTATTTCTAAAACGGGCCCAAATGGTTGTTGAATACTAATGTTTGTAATATTTGTATCTGTGAATGAAAATGTTTTTAAACAAAGTGGGCCAGTTTTGATTAATGATTTCCACTTGCGAGTACATTGTTTGAAGCAAATCAAAATTTTGTAAGTTGATGAATGATTGAGTGTCCTAGCACACCACCTTCGAGGTGCACGAGCTCGGACATCACCCATTAATGTCGGGTTCGGGTCTTACGGGAGTGGGGTGCTACAATTTAGTATTAGAGCCTAGTTTAGTATCTTACATGGGCATTTTTCAACATATGTGTGAAGTTACACACATTTAGTCATGTTATAGCAGGCAGTAGCAACTGATCCCTAGTTTGAGTTATATATATATAAGTCACATACATGAGCATTTGTTAAGTGTTTGAATTGATGAAAGTAGTAGGAAGAATGATGATTTGTCTGATTATGAGAGAATGGAAGTTTATGGATATTTTGAAAGGGAAAAATAGTATATGGTTAGATACGATAAATAAATAATGCAATTGTATTGGTGTATGTATTATAGAATACGATATCAATATTGGACTGTGATAATATATCCCTGAATGTGATATAGATGTGAATACATTATCGTGGATTGGTTGAGAAAAATAGAAACATCAGTGGTGATGATGAGGTTAAAGTATACGAGTAATTTATTATGGTCCTAAGAAGATAAACTTGGAATTGAATTGGTTGTTGATTAATGTGACAAGAGTTATGATTCATTATAAAAATATGTTAACAAAATTGAGGTTGGAATTTCAAGATGATTATGCATCTATAATTCCAAATTGATGGTGAACATTGGTATATGTGATGATATAATGGTAATTGGAAGAAGGGATAAAGATAGTGAGATTTGTAAAATTTGCCACGGTTAAGTAAATTTGTTACTTTGTGAGCACATAATTACTAATGGGATCACTATGACAAGTGTGAAAATCAAGCACCTAAGATATATGTGAGGTGATGATATAGGAAGCAATCTATGATATATGAATATTTGTTAGTCATAGATCCTATAATTCAAAGTCTAAGATAAACTAGAGTAATGCATGAAAGTGCTTATAGTTATCGATCGGTGTTAGATTGAAAGTGTTAAAAACGTTATTGTGCATAATGAATTCAAGGAAAATGAAGAAGGGCGCGATTGTGGAAAAGTTCCCACGATTGAGGATAGGCGCAAAAATAGAAATGTTTTTCCTAAATCAAATGAGATTAAGGTATCCTGAACATAAGAGTTAGATGTATTAACAATGAAAAGAAGTGAATTATCAAAGGGGAGATGAAATAATTTTGCGAGTAATACCTTGGCAAGGTGTGCTCAGATTTGGAGAAAGGATAAGTTAAGCTATTATGAATTGGTCTGTATGAAAGTTATTATGAGTTAGTGTTACTGGTGAAAGATGTCTTAGATTCATAATATGTGATATGTGAATAGGTTAACAAATAATGTTATGATCGATAGAGATATATTGGCAACTTACGAAGTGAAATTTGGTGAGTAATATGAAATATATCGATGAAATAGTCAAGACAGTGTGATAACTAGATAAGTGATTGAAGGACCGATTGAGTTTATCAACTGTGGTCTTTTGGAAAAAGTATTTGAGTGATGCTACTTTATTGATCAATCAGATGAAAAATTCAGGACGAAATTTATTAAAGGGGGAGAATTGTAACATCCTATCCCCATATGGTTGGAACCTAGATTTTAATAATGGATTAAAAAGACTAGAAATAAAATTTAAGTGCTGGATTTAGTGAAGGAAAATACGTTGGAGAAGTTTACTGAGAATATTTTAGTATGGGAGTTTTAGATAGTGTCGTAGAAAGTTATGATCCTTGTGAGTGGAGATGTTCAGGAGTGTAAAGACGTATCGTCTGTCATGACGTCATATCATCTGTGATGAAGTCATTTCGCCTGTTAGGATGCATCGTCTGTGATGACGTCATTCGTCTTAAGAGTTGTATCGTCTGTAAAGATGTATCGTCTGTGATGACGTCACATCGTCTATGATGACGTCTTATCGTCTTAAGAGTAGTATCGTCTTAGGTTGACTTTTGCTTTGTCTTAAGTTAACCATCTGAATTGTCTACTCTTTGCATTCATTTGCTTTTGCATTCGTCTGCTTCCCATTCGTCTGCTCTTTGTATTCATCTGCTTTTGGATTTGTCTACTTCCCATTCATCTACTCTTTGCATTCACCTACTTTTGCATTCGTCTGCTTCTCATTCGTCTGCTCCTTGTATTCGTCTGCTGTTGCATTTTTCTGCTTTCCATTGGTCTCTTCTTTGCATTCGTATACTTCCCATTGGTCTTTTCTTTGTGTTCGTCTGCTTTTTGCTTGATCTACTTATTGCCATTCTTTTGCTTTTGCATTCGTCTACTTTGTCATTCGTCTACTTTGCTTCGTCTGCTTCTTGCTTCGTCTGTTTATTGCCATTCGTCTACTTTGCCATTCGTCTGCTTTGTCATTCGTCTGCTTTGCTTTGTCTGCTCTTTGCTTCGTCTGCTCTTTGCTTTGTCTGCTTTATTTTGTCTACTTTGCTTTATCTACTTTTTCAATTCACCTGCTTCGTCTGCTTCGTTTCGTCTTCTTTGCTTCATCTACTTCCTTTTGTCTACTTTTTGATTGGTTTCGTCTAATCCTATCGTCTGGTCCATTTTAGACCCTTCAAATGATTGAATTTGTCTTCAAGATCTTCATGAAAGTTGTATATCTTGAAGCTTTCTTTCAGATAATCCAAAGAATACTTTGATTCGACATGTGTAGAGAGAGTTATGCCATTTGTCCCGAGATAAGTTCAATATGTTTAGGGATAAAACCTTTGTAAATTTGACAAATTGTAAATTTTTTAAAACTGATATAATTATGTTGTTGCAATTTAAAAGCAAAGAAAAGCTATATATTGGGTTTTTCCTTTTCTATTTTTTTGATTTGTTATATGGGATGAATCTTTAGATTTTAACCTTTTGTATATATTAAACTTTTACTCATTTTTTTGTATGATTCAAGGAATTTTCTTTGTTTTACTAGGCTTATTTATCTATTTTCACTTTTAAATTTAGTTTTATTTGATTTTATTTAGAAAAATTTTGAATAATTTATTTTTATAAAATTATATCTCAGTTTATTTATTCTCTTAACCATTTTCATCGTTAGGTTGTGGTTATAAGAATTTAAATATAATTAATTTTACTAATGATAGGAAAATTATTTAAGCAAGTGAGGTCCCAATTCACATTTTTGATGATAACAAAACAAGTTACTTCATGTATTTTTATCTTTAGTGATATTAATAAGATAATTTATTTAAAACTCAAGCAAATGTTGGAAGATCAAGTTTACTAGAAGGATAAAGTGATCATATAATCAACATGAAGAACTAAATACAATTTAAGTGAATTTCAAAGCAATTCAAATTTATTGGATCAAAACTAGAAAAGTGGTGAATGCTATCGCCTGCAACCAAATATAAAAAGAAACCAAATGTAGTAGTGGAAAGTAGGGATCGTTCTCATGAGGAATTCAGACATTAGTAGTTACGCAATAAAATGGGAGATTTTAAATTATGAATTAAACATAATTTAATTAGAATACGAAATTTTAAAAAAAAACTAATAGCAAAACAATGAGAATTTAACGATCAATAGGAATAAATCTTGGTTTCCAATCTCATTCATTATTGAACTTGTGTTGATCATTGACACTAAAATTAATCAAATTATTGGTTAAGCATTCGTCCTAGTAAATTTCTTACCTATTTTCTCTTATTTTTAGTTAACCGAAGCATGTATTCAAATAAACCCTTATTAATCAATAACTTAGATACGATTTTAGATTTAATTAATTAATAGCTTTACGAATCAAGAAAATCGACGAAGTAGACAACATACATACGATGTATATTTATCTTAGACAATTATTTTTCCCAAAATCATATCCCTAATGTAGTAGACAAAAATCTTAGTCTTTATTTTTTATTAAAAGAATTGAAGGTCAACCTGATTAATCTAGCAATTGATTGAATAAAATCATAAACTAGTTATGCACCTAGTTGTAAAATCAAACAATCAAATAATAACCTAGAAAAATAATTGATACTTAACTAATAAATCGATTCAAATAAAGAACAAAAGTCTCATAACCTTCAGAGTTCAATAACTAGGATTCCGTAAACCAAGAAATAAGAGTTTAGCTACCCACCATCACAATTTTTCCTAACTATTTGGGACTGTCCACATTTGGGGTGTTTTTTATTTTCTTCTTTGTTTCCTATACAGTCGTTATACTTGTTGCTTGATTTTTCTCTTCTTCTAATAGGAGTTGTTCTTTTATATGTATGTGTTCTAGTCCTTTTTTCATTTCTTGAGCTGCCATCCCTCTCTCTTCTGTTCCACACTATTGTTGTGTTGATGTGACAAAAATTTCACTGGCCCACTGTCAGCGTTCTCTTCTGTTTTTTAAAACCTACGTTAATATTGTGTGCTTGTAAGTAAAATGCATAGGATGCATTTAAAGCTTTAAACGCACTATTGCTGACTGTCACATATGTATCATTGCACAAGGCCATGTCTAGTTAGGTTTAACGCCTGGTTCAGCTCTTTTGTCCTAAAATGTTCACAATTCTTTCTATTTGGTTCTGAAATATACCTTCACATAAAACAAGATTAATTTCCATTAAGTATAACTTCAAACATAAAAAAAGAAAATTAACACACAAATTTGAAAATAATGCCATTAACAAACTCCCACACACTTAATCTTTTGCTTGCCCTCGAACAAATTAAATATGATCATTAAATTCTACCAATTTGTTTTCAAAGAATCCAAGTGTACGCAATCATTCAAACTTTGGCCAATCAAATGTCAAGCCATTACACACATCATGATTTTTTTTCATCAGTGCATATAAACAATCTCAACTTATGATACTATCATTCAAAGATAAGCATAAACTCACAATGGATTTTCCTTATGGGATTCACTCATTTTACTCAAGTGTTTATAGGTTGGTGTTTTGCTCAAAACTCCCTATAGGAATTCACACTACCATAGGCTTGCAAATACACCAATTCTCTTCTTAAGTGATTACATGCTAAAATAGATGAAAAGGGCTTTATTTAAGGTTGTAATGGGGCCAAGGTGTTTAAGGGGTTCTTCAGAAGTAGTCATAAAGCATTAAGTATACAAAGGGACAACAAATTGTATTTATGAGAATTTCTTATAAATAACTAAGTACTCAACATTTATTATTGCTACTATACTTGATTCTTTTCTTTTTCTTTATTTCTTTTTTTATTACTAAGGAAACAGTGAATAATAACAACAATTGAATACAATGTGCTCTATAAGTAGAAGTATTTGTAAACTCATCTTTGAAAAAATATTTAGTAAAAGGTCCCAAAAATAGCTAATTTAGCACTTTATTAAACTTGTGAATAGGTAAGGCTAATGGGTTTGATGTATTAGAATAAGGTGTTTTCTTTAAAAAAAAAGGGGTAAAGGCTCAAAGGGGTTTGTAAGGGGAAATATGATAGGTGGGTCATTTAAGTCAAAGGTTAAAAGAAAAAGGGCCTTAATCATTTCTATCTAGCATGCATCTAATAGATTCACAACAATTCAGAGCAAGTTTTGAAGGTAATCGCCTGAGGGAGTATCACACACACAAAGAAATGAAATGACTTTTGAATGGAGTCATATAGGCTTAATTCCTCACATAGGCTCAACTGAAAATCCTTTATCTTCTATACATTAACTAATCACTCAAGCATCAATTTCTAAGTATGCTTATATAACCAACTACTTTAATCGATCAGCATGATTCACCTTTTATTCAATTAGCCTAATTTGACTTCAAACACACAATTTAGTCTTATTCCAACTACTAAGATAGAGTTTCATGGTTTAACACACATCATATGC
>JANSVA010000004.1:31307835-31325953 GCA_025504915.1 Erythroxylum reticulatum
ACCCTATTTGATTCTTTCAGCCATAACTTCGTTATCTGACCTCCAAATGAGATGAACCTCATGTCTAGATAAACTAGAGGCATAGAGCTACCAAATGATCTGAAGGAATAGAAATTTTAACCCAACCTCTAAGATACTCAATATCTAGATGAAAGTTGAGCATAGAATATTTGCTTCAGTATAAGAAAGATTTGAAAGATAGGGCTCGACATTACGGTATTAGAAATAAAGATTAACCGAGGATGACCAGTCAGGGTTAAATGGGAATAACCTTGCATGGTAACAAGCACAAGCACACGTCTTATGATAAGGAATGTTGGGCTCCAAAATCATGGTCCAACACAGTTAGGTATGAAAACAAGAAGAGGATTCTGTAATAGCCCAGATCACTAGCTCACAGATATTGTCCACTTTGGGCCTTGGCCTAGCCAAGCCCTCATGGTTTTGCTTTTCTCGAGGCCTTTTTAGGATGTCACCCATCCTAGTACTACTCTCACCCAAGAACATTTAACCTCGGAGTTCTGATGGGATCCGGTGTATTAAGCCATGGAAAACACGTCTATAAGGGAGAGGTATCCGTACTCTTATAAGGCATACTTTGTTCCCCTCTCCAATCGATATGGGATCTCACAGATTCAATGATGGTTAAGGAAACCTCATTGGAATAATTTTAGTGATTATGATTTCACAAAAGTTGGGTTCCGAAAATGGTGCCCAACATTTGTGGTATCTGAGCAAGAGTTGGGTTTCAAAAATGGGACCCAATAGAATGTCGAGTTAAAATTTAGGCAAATCAAAGTTATATTAGGTATTGAATTTAAGATCACTTTCACATGAAAAGATTAGCAAAGCCCAAAGTGAGGATTTAGAATTTGTGAATCTTACTGAGAAATTGAAAATGAATCAAAATTTTGAGTTTGAATTGGAAAATGTTATTTTGTGATTGAAATAAGAAGTATGTGTATCTGATAAAGATGATTAAACAAAGACATTATTAGCGAAAGCACAAATAACAACCTATATTATACATCCTAGTAGGAATATACTGAAATAGCATTTAGCGGCTAAGTATGTAGAATCAAGCAACTAAATATTTGAATTACCAACAGTCTTAAATGTTGGAGTTCATAGAAACATGAGGTCAATGTAAAATTTTAATTGACTTTAAGTTTAATAATCATTATCACAGTGATATTGTTAGAATATGGTATAAGGCATTATATGACAGAAAGAGTCGATTGCCTTTATATTGGGGTGAATAAGGCCTAAAATAGTTAAAGGCTAGAATTGATTGGAGTTGTTGTTGATAAGTGAAATTGATCTGTATTAGAAATTTAGTGACTCAAGAAAGATGAATGAATTAGGTGGATCAACACCGAAGATATGGAATATAGTAAGATAGACATAAGAGTTTAGTTTATTAAAACTAAAGAGATGTGAATTATCAAATGAAAGATGAAATGTTTCTAAGAGTATCACTTTGACAAGGTATGCTCAGGTTAGGAAAAAGGATAAACTAAGCTCGAATTGTATTGATCTATATAAAGTTATTAAGAGCATAGGACCATTAACTTAAGTTAATCTTACAAACAGAAATATATCATATTCACACTGTGTTACATGGGAGTATGTTAAGAAATATCGATATGATCTAACATAGATGTTTTGTCAGCATAGGAAGTGAAACCTGCCAATGATCTATATATATATATATATATATATTGAGGAACTAGTTAAGACAGTGTGGTATCTGAATAAGTAATTGAATGATTCCATTCACTATAGTCAATTGGAAGAAATTATTCAAGTGATGACGTTAAATAGGAAACGGAGGAGCTTATAAGGAAACAATACCCCTACCTTTTTGATTAATCAGATAAGAATTTCGAAGATGAAATTTATTAAAGGGGAGAATTGTAACATCCCGTTTTTATACTAAGGGTTAAAACCCTAAATTTCTTTAATTGAGAAATAGCAATGAGAGATTAAAAAAAATGTATTTCATATTCATGCATAATGTTAGCATACACACACACAAACTTGAATTTTGTACACATTACGATGATTTGTTCATGCACTCATTTGACATTTTTCCAGGTATAAATGATTGTTTTAATGTGATTATAATGTGAATTATGGGTTATGTGTCTTAAAAATTGAGATGGTGTGTATAAGTAGTGATTTAGAATTTTTGGTAAATTTTGAAATTTTTTGGAATTAAGGGTATTTTTGGACTAGGAAAAATGCCAAGTGGTGAGACAATTGACAAATTGTAGCAGAAATAAGTGACAGATGGTAGTAGAAATTTTAATGAATGACATTAGGATTTAATGACATATGCAATTGAAAATTAGGAGTTAACTGGAATAGAAATTGGAGACAAATGAACTGGTTATTATAAGGACCCATTAAAAGCCACAAGGTGATGACATGTGGCAAGTGACAACTGCCATGCCTCACACCTCACTCTCGTAACTTACCCTTGCAAGACTAATATTCATTTGTTTCTTACCTTTGTCTAAATGCTCTCTTTTCTTCTCATCTTTATTTTGTTCTGCATTCTTCTTCTCCATCTCATTACATTATCTCACCAATCTCATCACGTTGATTTTTTTCAATTCCTTCACCTTGTTTCTTTAATAATATGTTATCTCCTTCATTATGTCACAAGAAAAACCTAATCTCTACCTTATAAATGATGATGATCATGTGGTGTTGATAAGCTAGGGTTAAGAGTGCTTTCAAGAACTTGAAGCTTAAACAAGTAAGTAGTATTTATTCTTCTTAATATGTTGAGTGAAACATGCATGAGGATAGTTAGATGTTGAAAGATCATGAAATGGTGATGAAAGCATGTTGAAGCAAGGATGAGAAAAATGAGCTTATAGATGTCTTGTTTTTGTGTATATTGTGAGTGATAATTTATAAATTGTCAGAGAGATGATTTTTGGCTAGAATGATCATTTTATATGTTATAAAATGAATGCAGAAATTTATAAAGGGATGATATATGTTTATGTTCTGTTTTAAGGTGTGATCACGTGGATTATTGGCAGCTTTTATAAAGATGAACTAGAATGAGTTTAAAGACAAACAAAAGGCCAGTGTATTGTCTTAAAATGAGAAGAAGTAGGACGACAGTTTTGAGACAAAGTGATGTTGAAAATGAAGGTAAATGTGTGCTGGAATATGTTAGATGGAGTGTTTTCACTGAACATATATGTGTATTTTGTCCATATCTTGATCTTTAGATATCCAAATGGGATTATTTTTAATTGAGATTAATCTAAAGACATATGGCTACAATTTTCATGAAATAAATGAATTTCAATTATGTCTTTAAAGGTTTCAAACTTTGTCTTGAAGTTGAGAACTAAGTGTTGTTGCAGTTTGAGAACAATCTTTAGTATTTTGGGTATAACTCTAGGAATAATAAACGGAATTGTATAGACTTTAGTTCATTAGAAACCTAATACATAAAGGAGCATTTGTTTAGAAGAATGTATTGCTTAAATAACTCATTTTCTTTATCAAACTTTCCATGTAAAATTGACCCAAAAATCTTCTTTGAGAAAAGCTAGAATGATGCTTGGATTAAGTGAATAAATGTGTGATATGTATGAGGTGATAATTGAGGCTATAACTTAGAGAATGAATTTTTGATGTCAAAGTACCAAAGGCGTGAGTATAATGGGAATGAAAATGTTCATATGATTATAGTTGTGATTCAAAAGAGTTGAGTAATATGTATTAAGTAAAGGTGAATATTGGGTATTATGAGAGCATATAATGCTAGAAAAGAAATAACGAGTAATTGATTTATGATATTAGAATAACCAAGTGTTCTTAAGTTTTAAACCTAAGAATAAGCTAGACACATATAAATGATAAGGTTTGAATGATTAAGTGATGTGATTAAGGAAAGATATCCAGAATAGTCAATTTGAGTATGCATTATACATTACACATATGCATGTGTATAATTGAATGTTTGTGTGATTGTGTAATTAATAATATGTGTGAAATATTTGTATTGCATAATGTTGATATACAGGATAGAATGTCAGCATCCAGATGTTTCTTGATTATAGAAGCAATTGATAATCTGGAGCATACTGTGAGTCGACCTAGATGGTCTCATTTTCATTATTTTTCTATTTTAAATTTTTGTATTGAATTACTACTGATATGATTGATGTGAATGTGTTGATTCCGAACAATAAATGTCCAAGGCGTTTGATGCATGTAAAAATCATTGGAAGTGCCCCTTAAATGTGAATTTGAATGAATAAGAGATACTCAACATTATTGTTGAATGCCGAACCAAAGTCCGATGATAAATGTGAATGTGAAACTAAAATCAAGTGACTGATATAATATATATGATTGTGATGCATTTCATTACTTGAATGCATGACAACATAAAGGTTGTTATGACTGGAATAGCTACCGAAAAAGAGCTTAAAGCTTAGAAAGTGAAAACGAGCTTAAAGCTCAGAATGTGGTAAGAGCCTTTGGCTCACTATGTAAAATGAGCATTGTATCTCCAACGAATAAGGGACAGTTATTAATGAGCCCAGTATTCATAATAGATACGGGACAGTTATAGGCACTCGGTCACAACAATAACAATTGAAAGTGAGTCTCATGAGTATTGCATATGCATTTGATATTTATGATTTAAATGGTTGAAATAAATAGATTGAATAATTTCTGAATGTAAAATATGAATTAAGTGAATATGAAATGTATGTGACTTAACATGTTGAATTGATGAAGTGATGTGAAGTTTGTGAGTATATGAATTGATGTGCTATGTGATTGAGTGAACCATCGAGGATAGTCTACTCACTGAGTTCGCAAAACTTAACCTAATATTTGCACCATTTTCAAACTTAGAGAAGATCTCTAGTTAGACAAATTGGAGTCTAGCCACTGCATTCGAGTAAGAGATAAAAGTCGAGATCAGTTCGCGTCTACAAATGTATTTTATTATTTTGTATCAAAATGTGTATCTATAATTATTATACCATGTGTATCTGAATAATTCTGTTTGGTAATGATTCTCTAAATTGGAAATGTTTATAAATGAGATTAACCAATGAGTGTAATAATAATTGAGATTATGATGTTTATGAAATAAAAATATGGGCCTAATTTGAATAGCACTTTTCTGTAATATACGTGTGATATTTGGAAATTTTGTAATGAGTTCAATTGATTGATCGTCCTAACACACCACCCCTGTAGAGTGTATTTCTGAATACTGCTAGTATGTTCAGTGATATGCATTTTGAGAGTAGGGTGCTATAATTATGGTACCCTCTCTTATTATGCAACATAACACAGATAATTCAGCATAATCTCTCAATTCAAATCAAATATAAAATGATAAACACAACAAAGTATATCTCTATTAAACCGATAACATAAAATTTTAACAAAAGCAATTCAAGATTAATCCCTAAAACAAATTTAGCAATCCATAACCAAATATATCCCAAATTGATCATAATCAACATTTCATAAAAAGGTAAGAAAAGAAAAGAATATAAGTTTCAATTCTAGATGTCTTATTTCTCTTGTCCTTGTTGGAAAATTTTGCAACTTTTTTCTTCTGGAATTTTTCCTCTTTAATCTCTTATTTGGATGTGTCGGCCACTTTTTTTGTGTTGTTGGTTGCCTTTTATACTTCTCAATCCTTCTAAGGCTCTTTTTAGATTTCCTTGCTTGTTTGTGTTCCAAAAAAACTTGGAAAATCTAGCATTTGCACCATTATATGTAGTTCTCTTGTCTTGTATGCTTTGTCACAACTGTGCACTTTTAATGATCGTGATAGAGAGGCTCTAGCTTTCGTCTTGCATGATGATGACAAACCTCTTCCTTTACTTTTTCTTCAACTTTTCTTCAAGTTTCCTGTTATCATCAAAAAACATTAAACATCCCCTAAAATATGTATTAAGATTAAATTCTTGTCATAATAAACAATAATCAAACAAAACACACAAAACACTGACAAAATATAAATTTAAATCCTAAACATATGATTATCACTCAAGAAAACACTTAAAAACACACTCTAAAGAACACTATTAACACACAGTCTATTACATAAGTGCACAACTTGTCCTCTGTAGTTCGCCTTTATCCTCTATAGTCTGCACAAGCACACAACTTGTCCCCTAGCCTGAAACAAATCCACATAGATCTCTACTTACCTTGGTCTTCCACCTTCATCATTTGTACGTAGTGCATCTTTTTGTGTTCCTTGATTCCTTCTCCTTTGTCCTTTATCATCGTCCTCCACTGTCATTCGTCCTTTGTCGTCATCCTCCATTGTCATCCTCCACCATCCCAATTGATTCAAGGTTACCATATGCCAATCGTGGGTTATGAAATTGTGTTACATTTTTATGACAATGTTGTATGTATTAGTGTGTTGACCGCTGAGTCTATTCTGTTGACTTGGGTTATGTGTCAATGTTGTATGTGTTGTGTTGACTTATAGTTTGTAAATGATGTCTTATGGTCTCACGAAGTCTAGTATAGTAGTACATGTTTCTGGGATTTGACAAATATGGATTATGGACTTATGAAGTGAACATAAATTATTATTCTTTGGAATTGGAATTGGATTTAAATTTTGAAATACTATTGCATTATCTCATTTTTAAAACATTGTGTTGTCTCTAGTAGTTTTATTTGCGTTAATTAAAGGTAGTGAATGAAATATGGTCTTAATATAGAATGAAAGTTAGTGAAAAAAATTGTGAATGAAATATTAAAATTAATGAAAAAATTATAGTGAAAAAATAATGAATGAAATACTAAAATTATTTTGTGAACAAATTGGGTTATATATTGTCATAAAGTAGTTATCATAATCTGGTTTATAAATTGAATTGTGTAATCATACAAAATAGATTAATTTATAGCTAAATTATGTCGTCACATAAAATGTGTTATAATTGTGAATTTATTGTTGAATTATGTAATCATACAAAATGATTTATAATTATGAGTTTATATTTGAATTATGTAATTACACAAATTGGGTTATAGTTGTGAATTTATGGCTGAATTATGTAATCATACAAAATAGGTTATATTTGTTTTTATGGTTGAGTAATCATATAAAATGAATTATAGTTGTGAGTTTATATTTGAATTATGTAATTACACAAAATGGGTTATAGTTTTGAATATATGGTTTAATTATATAATCATACAAAATGGGTTATAGTTATGTTTATGATTAAATTATGTAACCATATCAAATAAGTTATAGTTGTAAATTTATGGTTAAATTATGTAATCATATAAACTGAGTTATAACTACAACTTTATGGTTAAATTATGTAATTATATCAAATGATTTATAGTTGTAAATTTATGGTTAAATTCTATAATCATAGAAACTGAGTTATAGTTACGACTTTATGGTTAAATTATGTAATTATACAAAATAAGTTATAATTGTGCGTTTATGTTTGAGTTATGTAGTCACACAAAATGGATTATAGTTGTGAACCTATGGTTGAATTATATAGTCATACAAAATAGGTTATAGTTGTAAATTTATTGTTGAATTATGTAGTTATACAAATTGAGTTATAGTTATGACTTTATGGTTGAAATATGTAATCTTATAAAATGAGTTATAGTTATGACTATATGGTTGAATTATAATCACATAAAATAGGTTATAGTTGTGAATTTATGTAACAACACAACATGAAAATTTCTTGGATAGAATATGCTTAAGCCTCGGATTCTATTAAGTGATAATTTATAGAAGTTCATGAAGTTCACTTGCATATGTATATCATATGATTGTTGAGAAACTATTGTTTCTTTATTTCTTCCTATTATTTTACAAGATTTTATTTTGATATGAAATTATTAAGTTCATTTATTTTTACAAATAAATGAAACAAAGTTCAAGTACTCATGATAATTCAATTGTTTTAGAAAAATTTAATGATCCAGTTTGGGCTCATGATAGAAATGTTCCTTGAATAAAGAACCATACAATTTATTTACATTTTAATAAGTAATTGAAAGGTAGGGGAATCACAATATTAAAAAAGCATTTAGCTAGTATAAAAGGTGATTTAGAGCCTTGTAAGAAAGTGAGTCAAGATGTGAAATAGCAAATGAAGACTTTGCTTGAAGAGTACATTATGAGAAAGATACAAAGAAAAGATTGAACTACGAAAATGGTAATGGAAGTTCATTTTACAGTGGTCAGAATGATAGTGGTGATGTTGAAGGTTGTAATATTTCTACCTAATAAGAAGGAAATGTTACACCTGATGTTAGGAAAGGAGTAAGACAGGTATATAATTTTTTTGCACCAAGAACAATTTTTGAAGCTTAGCCTTCAATCCATAATGCCTTATAATCTACATAAGTGACTTATAATATAGACATAGCAATGGCTTGATAGTGGCATGATTCAGATATAACATTCAATGCTACTTAATCTTATTATTATCAGCTTATAATGGATGATATTGCCTCTTATCTGTATAGGATGCAAAGCTCCTTCAATTAATGACTATAGAGGTGAACCTATGAGCAACTTTTTTTATAAAGTAAACAATTATTTAGAAGAAATAAAAATGACTTAGGTTATTTATGGTATTCAATCATATGTGATGGTTGGATAAATAGAAGATAGGAGTCTATTATTAATATTTTGTTTATTATGCAAAAGGAATAATATTTTTAAAGTCCATTGATGCATTTAGCCTTGTTAGAAATATTGATAAATTGTTTAAGATATTTGATAAAGTTGTGAATGAATTTGGGTAAGAAAACGTTGTTCAGTTTATTACTAACAATGATTATGCTCATAAAGTAGCTAGAAAAAGATTGCAAAGCAAGGATAATTCTTTCTATTGAACTCCTTATGTTGCATATTACATTGATCTATTGTTGAAAAATATAAGAGATGTTATATATTTTCCTATAATTGATGAGACTGTGTAATAAGTAAAAAGAGTGACCAAGTTCATTTACAATTGTACATAGGTCCTGAATTTAATGAGAAATGATTTCACTAATGATAGGATTTATGTCATCTAACTATTACTAGATTTACAAATAATTTTTTTCAACACTTTAGTGTTTTGTTCTAATGAAGGAGTTGAGATAAATGTTTATAAGTGATAAGTGAGTTGTATTTCAACACGTTAGGTCTAATGCTGGATTAGAGGTTTCTATAATTATATTTGAAGATGATGAATTTTAGTCCTAATGTCAATTTGTCATTCGAGTTTATAAGTCCTTGGTGAGAGTACTTTATCTAGCTAATAGTGATGAGAAGACAATAATAGGTTATTTTTATGATGTCATAAAGACATAAAAGGAAGCAATCAAGTCCAATATGAGAAATAGGCCTTCTTTATACACACCTTATCTTACAGTTACAACTTTACTCTCTGTTGTTTATAGTTAGGGCATTTTTGAATTTTAGTATCTATTTTAGACCAAGTTTTACAAAGAAAACTAAAGTTAATAAGGGAATGCTATTAATATTAGAACAATTATTGACCATGAGATGATACAAGATCTCAGAAGCTAAAAAAGGAAATTTGTAAGGATGCTTCTAGTGATGTTAGGATGTCCATTACTATTCATCAAAGAGACAAACTTAATCCAAATATATATATATATATTGATCCTGATCTGGTTTTATCAAGACTAAGAGCATCCCTATGAGATTTAGATTAGTAATAACTAATGGTGTAGGCAGTTGATCTTAATCCGACTTAATGATCCACAACAAGCACATGAGTTGAATGAAAGCCAGAAATGATTGATACAGCTCGGGCTGAAGACCAGGGGAAGTTTAGGAAAGATGGGGAGACCCAGAAGCTGTCAGTCGGGGCAGGGATAAGCTTGCTTCTTCACAACCCATATATATATATATATATATATATTCACTTTTGTTACTTGTTAGAAATTAATCATCAATTTATTTTATTTATAATGTTACTTTTTTTGGTCTCACTATTGCTTGGTGAATACAAAAGATTGAACAACTTGATCTTTGTTCAATACAATTTAAAGCTTCAAAAAAGGTATGTTATTATCATTGATCATTATTAAGTTATTCTTTTGTAGTTTCTTCATAACTTATTCTATTTGTTTATTAGGACTCTTAATGGAGCAAGAAGTTCTGTTAATCTCATTTTCCTTTATTATTTCGATTTTTTAGGGGATTGAGTTTTATGAGAAATTGAGTTTGGTAAATGAGAGTGACTTGAAACATAATCTTTGATAAGAAAACGTTAATATGTCATTTGATGCGATGAATTTGAATGATGGTAATGATGAGGCTTTTCTTAATGAGGATGATTTTGTACCAAATAAGAATTGAGGTCAATGCAATTTAAGTGAATATCCGATTCAATGAAGTTCTAGATTTTTATTTCTTCTTTTCTTTTAATTTCAGTTATATTGGTGCATATGACAAATTCTATATATGCAATATAATTATAAAATTCTTAATTGTAAATATTTTTTTTTTAAGTTTCGCGATGGTTTGTTGTGTTCCTTGTTATAATGCTTATGAAGTCATAGAATTTTAATATTATTTCTATTTGATGTGTTGATTTAATTATTTTTTACTATATGATAAAATTATAAAATGATAAATACTTTGTGTTATCTTATGTTTGTATGATGGTTAAACGATCTTTTTTATTATTTATGTAAAAAAGTAATATTAATTGAAATAAATAAAATATTTTTATTTCAAATTTCGATTATTATAATTTTTTGAGACAAGGTTGATCTGAAATTAAAAATTATATAGCACTGTATATTAAAAAATTATTTTGTAATTTTAAAAATAAAGACTATTATATAATTAAAAAATCTAAAATAGTACTCGGTATTGACTAGTATTGGTACAATTCCGTATTAGAATTAAATTCTGATACTAATACGCTATTTATAGATAAATAATTTAAGAAATTTTTTAAAAAATAAAAAATTAAGGAGCAGATAGTTACCAGGATAAACTACAGGGAGCTTCCATCTTTTTACCCTATTCTGCTTTGTGAGGATACGACGTCGCTAGTTTGGAAGTTTATCTGTTTCCAGGACGATCTTCCACAAGGCGAATCCTTTTTAAGAGCTCGTGGACGCAGAAGCTCGCAGGGGCAGTTATTATTATAAATTTGTAAACTTGATTGTGAGCAAGACGACGTATTGATCTAAGATGGTTAGGGTTTGATTTTGCTCATAAACTCATTGTTTACAACATTCCACTTTAGTGCTCAATTTTTTTTTGTTATTTGCAGTCAGTTACGCTTCACACTAATCTGGGCGATATAAAGTGCGAAATTTTCTGCGACGAGGTCCCCAAAACTGCTGAGGTTGGTACTGTTACTTCTTGTTTTTTTTTTTTTTTTAACTAGAAGAAAGATTGATATGTTTTGGCAGACTTTCTAAGAGTCGGATTCAAAAATGGGTCTAATCCCCAAAAACTTATTGTTCCTAGAACTTTTTGGCATTATGTGCAAGTGGGTATTATGATGGCACAATATTCCACCGAAATATCAAAGGTTTTATGATTCAAGGAGGAGACCCAACTGGTACTGGTAAAGGAGGCACCAGTATTTGGGGCAAGAAGTTCAATGACGAAATCAGAGAGTCTCTTAAGGTATACTTATGCCTACTTTCAGCTTTCAGCTTTTATTAATGTTTAAGGCAGTTTGAACTCTTTATTGATTTTTCTTCGAATAACCTATTAACTATGAATTAAAAAAAAAAAAAACGGAGACCCCATGGATGTCATATATTTTAACTTAATAATCCTCCCGTGGCTATGATGGTGTTTCATGTTTCTGAAAATTCTAATGTAATATTTCCTTTTTTTTGTTCAGCACAATGCTAGGGGTATACTATCAATGGCCAATAGCGGGCCTAACACTAATGGTAGCCAGTTCTTCATAATTTATGCTAAGCAGCCACATCTCAATGGCTTGTACACTGTATTTGGCAGGGTGATTCATGGTTTTGAAGTACTTGATCTTATGGAAAAGGTATATGTTTGTATGCTTTCTGCTTGCTTGATGTCCAAAAAATGAATACCTTTGAGAAATAGGAAGTCAATGAACATACAAGATTGTGGGTATGAACAGGTCATTGATTATCCTTTTTATATTTATGTTGTTTTAAAATTGTTTGACAGATTCGTTTTCCTATTTAATCTTATGATATACCGCCAGTAGCTAAAACAAGACTGAAATAATAACTCTTACATCACTTGGTGTTTTCTGTTGAGACTTCGAATTGCGTATTGTTCATTTTCCGATTCAGAATGTTCTGATGGAAATTTTGATTTTGTGCAGACTCAAACAGGACCAGGGGATCGACCTCTTGCCGAAATAAGGCTTAATCGAATAACAATACATGCTAACCCTCTTGCTGGCTAGGCAATATAATAGAAAGCTGTCAATAATTTATTGTTGTGGTTGTGACCTTTGGTTTTGGGGTTGATTATTGGTTACTGTGTTGATATGATAACCTTTTAAAAGCAACAGCCTTGTTTCTTAATCTAACATGAAATGGAAAGTGGATAAACGCTACAATGTTGAACAATTTCACATTGTCATTTTGATGAATTCGAAATTATGTCCAAAGTTACCCTTAGCAATGTTGTCCTTAGTAGTTGTATGTGTGATCAATGCAACTATAGAACCTATAAATTGCTTTTTAGGGGAATTTAAGTAATTAATTTTATTGAACTTAATTTACAACTGGTACACCAACACAATACAATATACATTTGATTACATTGAGTTTGACAGTTCAATTCTGAATTATAACCACAGCTGGCTCAGACTGGTCTAAGCCATCGTGACATTACAAGGACAGTTTGGAGCTTAATTCTGATAATACGTCTGACGTAATACTTGGAGTCAAGGCAGCTAATGTGAGCTTGAGATAGAACTTGTCTCAGTACTAACCTCTATCATATTATCTCCAAATATTTTGTGATTCCTTCCATATTATCTCCAAGTATTTTGTGATTCCTTTCCCTGCAAATATGATGGATAAGCATTTTAAGAGATTTGGGTATCGTATTGTATGGAGATAATTTGGTACAGTACCCACTCATTTCATACTATTAGTCGATATCAATTGATCAGTCGGTGCTTGGTGGTACCAAAATATAGGTAAAAATTTAGGATTGAAATGTAATTTTTTTAAAAATGATGGATTAAAATGTAAATTAAAAAAACCTAATGTAATTTTAAAAATGTTAGACTAAATGGTAAATTAAAAAAATCCCAACTATTTAATCCACCTGTGGTTATCTATTAGCCATTAATGTGGACCTTTATAATATTTATATGTCACTTGTTTTACCTAACTAGATAAATTACTAGTGTTGTGGTATATAAAAGAAAGTGTGCCATGTTGAAGTCTATAACCAGCATAACCTGCATTATATGGTTTATTGTATTTATGTAAATTATGAAGATATTAAGAGATTTATTTATGCGCTCTTAATATTTACACTATTGAACTAAATGATAAAGTATCGAGACAAGTGAAAAAATGTTAGAATATGGCTTAATTAGTCGCAATATTCTACATATATTAATAATATTATTAATATAATTGATTAAGCCCAAGTTTATCATATAAATAGGCGACACTTTCATAGTTTTTAATATACTTTTTGACTCTTAATTCTTGATTTTGTGTGTAAATTAGTCCTTGAGTGTGTGCTTATATTTTATGTAATTTAATAGCAAAAATTGTTACAAATTGACATTAGTGCATTATAAATTTTCTAAGGACAATTGATAATGCAAATTGTTATTTTTGATTGTAGGAGCCTCAAAGGAAAAGGAGTCAGTGGGCTAAAGTGGAGTCAACATGAGGATATGAGCTTCAAGATGTTCGACATGGCAAACCAGACCTGTCGCCACGGCACAACATGGAGGAAAAGCTCACCGCGGTGAAGGATCCAGCAAGCATACACTGCGGCGCAACATTCCTGTCGTCGCGGTGAACCGTCGGAAACCCGGACTAAATTGGAAACTTCTCTCACTGTTCCAACCCGACCCATGACCCAACATTTAAAATCATGCCAAATTAGGTCAAGAGGGACCTACAGACACAGACGGGAAGAGAGTCGACACCCACAGAATTCATTCCTCTCACTCTCGATTTTCATCCATCAACTCTGTCTACCTTCACTGTCAACTTCCCCATCTGTCGCTGCTGCTGCCATGGGTGACATCGGAGCTCTTACGGTTGTGAGGATTTCCGACGTTATGCTTGGCTAGAACACCGATTTCCTCTTGAAGATGTAGCAATGACTTGAGTTCGATGGGCTTCAAAGGGGAGTTATTTTACATTGTCAAGTTAAACTGCATAGTCGTAAACTTCTGAGTTAGGGTTTATCGTTGTGCAGTTAAATTAGCTTGATTAGAGTTTAATCAAGTGTTGAACACATAGCTTGATTAGAGTTTAATCAAGTGTTGAACAATGCTTGTGTTATGGATTTGCTTATGTAGAACTTTGATGCTTAATATATAAAGTTTCATATATGTCTTTGTGGCGATTGTGTTAACTCTCTTTTATCTTCCTAGTTGTGTTTGATATTGAGATTAAGCTTGATCGACATTGACCACTTGCATTAGCTCATCCATTAATACACACTAAGATGCATTTAACAAGGTTTTAACAAATAGAGTTCATTGATTAAAACCTTGGACTGAAAGAGTTCTTTAAGGTTTATCATTCGAAAACTTAGTGAAATTCTCTCCCGAAAGATTTGTTTTAAATCATGATAACCAAAGCTTGTTTTCAAGAGGATTTTGTCATATTTGATCATTATTTGAGTTTTTCACTTTTCACTTCCCAAAAATCCAAAAATACCTTTTTATACATTTTTCTTTCATTTAGTTCAATTTTCTTAATTTTTACCAATGATCCAAACCCGCCCTTTTTTATCAACTTAGTTGCATTTTTCGAAACCCGAGGTTGCATCCTATATTGCAATCCTTGGAATTAAAATTTTGATTCGGTTTCCAAGGGATTAATCTAAAGATCAAACGAGAGTCGATCAATAATTAGAGAGTTTTATTTTTATATTTCTTATTTAATAATAAAGTAAATCTAAACCATTATTTTGGTTACTTGAAGAGTGTACTAGATTAAAATTAATAGATACACAAATTGATCATCTCTTATAGATTATTTTCCATCAAGTTTTTATAGCCACAAGAGAGTAAAGAGAGAGAAACCAATTTTAACCAAGAACAAGATGAAGTTTCTTGATCTCTTTTCAATAATGACATCTTCCACGTTAGGCACACAATATTATACTCTTATGATTTGTAACAACTGTTTATTCAAGATTCTAAAATTATAAATGCCAATTTTTATTTATGTTATAAAGATCATACCTTCATACAATCATTTTTGTCAAAGAAACTTGAGCTAATAAAGATTGTTAACATATATTCCTTAACAACAAAAGGGTATTCCACAATAATCTTAGAGTTCCCAGGAAAATATAAAAATGTATTCGAGTATCTATAATGCATAGGCTAAGCAAGTCCAATTACTAAGCCAAGATACTAGATATCCCAGCTTGTTCACTTCGTAACTCGATCTCTGCAATATATTTTAATCACAAATACTACTTCAACTAGTGGTTTCTAAGAATCACTAAGAACCCACATTCAAACTGTTTAATAAAATTTTCCAAGCTACTTAAAATAACAACACCAAATTTCCATTTCACATGTTTTCAGTCACCACAACAAATTACATCAAGAAGTTTTAAAACCTCTATCTTGCTGGAATCATTTGTACGAATCATGTTCAACCACTTTAAAGCCTGACGAGCGCAATCCATAATTCTTTTCTACCAAACGACTTTGCTAATAGATGAACAATGTTAGAGATAAAAGATGAAGTAATAAGCAGTAACAACTCTATGGGTTAGAGAGAGAGAGACTCTCCTCCTTCTCTCTAGGAGCATTGTAGGTATGAATTTCATTTTCCTTCATCTTGACTAAATTCCATCATTTGTTCATTATTAATTCTTCTCCTTTTCATTACCTTCCAAATTTTCCTACCATCTTCGTTGCTCTTTATTTCACTTTCATATTTCCTACCATCTCCGTTGCTCTTTTGTTTCACTTTGAGCTCTGGTTTTTGGCTCACCAGGGGTATTCCTATCTTTCCTTCTTCTTTCTAACTTTCATGCCAACTTTCTTATCATTTTTTAACCAACCTTCTCTGTATCATTCTCTACTATGTTGCTTTTTTCCCTTTTTGCGACCCTTCTCTAATTTTCCACCATTACCATCACACACCACTACCCCTTCTCTAGAACTGTTTTCCACACCACCTATAGCTATATCCATGTAACACCCCAACATATACCCTGAAAGTATTATAACATGTCTAGGGTGTATTAAGAAGTGAACATAATGAATTGAGTGCATCTAAGTATAGTAAGAGATATAATGGTACTTAATGTAAAAGATAAGGATAAATGGATAATTTGTTCACTTTGGCATGGGCATACATACTTAGGCGTGAAATATGTATGGAAATTTTTGATATGTTTGCTTGGAATTATGAATGTGATTTGAGGGTAATTGGTAGAAGAAGCATCCCATTTGCTTATGAATTTTTTTTTGGTTAAATTGGAAGTGTTTTTGTGTCGCTCTTGCATGATAAGATTGAAGTTAAATGATTTAGGATGTGTACCTCACTGAATGGATAGGTTCCAATGAACATATTTATGTAATTTGACCATATATTGGCCTGTAGACCTCCAAATTACATAATTTTAATTGAAGATTAAACTAGAGACATAGGTCTAAAACTTTCATGAAGAAACCGAAATCTGATTTTGCCTCTAAGAGTTTTGAATTCTATTTTGAAGCTAAGTTCCAACTATTGTTCTTGTTTTCAAATAGCCTATAGTTTTTGGGGTATAACTTCAGATATAATTAACCAATTGCATTGAATTTATGCCATTAGAAACTTAAGACATAGGTTAATGAAATAAATTGATAACATTATTAGCTGATATGAGAAGTAAAGGAAGAAGAAGGACCAATATGCAATTTTTCTAAAGTTAACACATGTACCAATTGGATTAAGACATGTGTAACCAATAAGATTAAAGCATGTGTGTCTAATAGGAATGTAACACATGGTCCAATATAATTTTAACAAATGGTCTAATAGAATTGTAACACATAGTCCAACATAATTTTAACACTTGGTCTAATAGAATTATAACACGTGGTCTTATGGGATTGTAACACATGGTCCAATGGGATTGTGACATATGGTCTAATGGGATTGAAACATGTGTCTAAGACTAGAAAATTCATGAAAAGGAATATGGATAGGGAAGATGGACGAAACTTTGATGGCTTAACTTAATATTTTTCTCCTCTCCATTTCACCTTCTTCATCCCATCATTTTTCACTTGGCGATTCAAGCAAAGTCAAAGATGAAAAGAAGCAAAAGCATTAGAGAACTACTTTGCCAATTATAAGGTTTTGGATTGCACTTAGTTGATTTTTGTATTTGTGTATAATTAAATGGATATGAAGATTCATTTGGATGTGGAATTGTTGTTGGGATGTTGCTTTGGTGTTACTTTGTATGAACTTGGTTTTATATGACAAGCGAGTTTTGTGTAGTGGAATTCTGTTTAGGGTTATTTAAGTCCGTCACATTGTTTGAGTCATAACTCAACCTATAGACCTCCAAATTGATTGATTTTAGTTGAATATGAAACCTAAGACATAGATATTGCTAGAACTCGTATCCGGAGCCCAATGTTCTGGAGTCATCATAAGACGTGAGCGCGTTACCTTGAAGGGTTATTTCCATGAACCCGTATTAGCCATCATCTCACAAGGGTGGTGTGCCCACACTAGACAATCCCCAAAATCACAAATTGACTTCTTCAAAAAAATGGTAGCTTTAAGTCTCTAGTTTAATTTAAAGTAAGAACTATCTCAATTGAAACTCTATAGAAGAAGTTATGCTTAAAAAGCCAAAGTATGTTCATACCTCAATCATGGTCTCCCAACTGACCCCTCA
>JANSVA010000004.1:31353077-31368763 GCA_025504915.1 Erythroxylum reticulatum
CATTAACATGCTAATTAACTCCAACATATATTAGTCTAGCAAGACCCCAAAATAATCTAATCATGCTTATTTATTAAGAAAAAAATTTGGGGGCCAATAGATATAAATAACTATAGAAGTAACTCTTACCTAATTCTGGCTTTGTGACCTTGGAAATTGAGATCGAAAAAGGTGACCTAATGTTGCCCTTGTTTTAGAACAGCTTGTGATATTTTGCCTATATCTCATTATTTAGAAGTCTAAATGGTGTGATTGTTAGTGATATAGAAACTATAGACATAGGATAAAAGATGTATAAAAGACCTTGAAACCCAGTTCTGACTTTTTCTATATGCATATTAAGGAACAAGTAGTGGTATGAATGGAGAGAGTGTCTGTCACGACTGTGACATTGTTTTTGTTTCTGATTTTTACCGAATCTTATCCGAACCTTTTTTAATGTCTACGAAACCTTTAAAACACCTAAAAATAAATAAAATAGGGCTTACCATGTTTGAATTGGGTAACTGAATATTGGAATTTAAGATTGAGCATAATGCATTCCAAAGAAAACTTATTTGTACATAAATGATTGTTATGCATATTTATTGCTCATATATGTATAGTATGATTATAAAAGTGTGATTTTGACACCCTTCTAATGGTGGTAAGTTATGACTTGAAAGTGTGAACACATATATAGATTTTATGACTTAAAATGTATATCATATAACTTGTCAATATATGAATTATGAAATTGGAAAATGGTTAAAGGAAATTTGCAGTGCCTACTCTATTATCTTAGTGGTGGATAGATGGGTAAGCCTATAGGGTTACACTGCAGCTGCTACAGTTTGACACCACCATTGTCCACATTTCGATACCTTTAGGTATCCACAGTTTAATAACTTCGGGTATCCACAGTTTAATACCTTTGGGTACCCACAACTTGATATCTTCAGATATCTATAGCACTCGTTATCTATACCCATAGAAAATGTGCAAGCTTAATACAGAAAGGAAACTTAACAGTTATAAATAAGAAATACAACATGACAACATTAATAATTGGTATTGATGAGCATTTGTATTAGATGTAATGATGAATTGTAATGATATGCAATTATATAGATAATTTGTAACATATCAATATTTGGCTTATAAATGTGCATTTTCAGTATATGGATAATATGTTGAAGCATATTTGCATTATGTACTTTGCTTAAGTATGCCATCATTGTTTATCAATGTTTGGTTTATAAGTGTGAATTTATGGTATATGAGTTGTGATATTTCTGAATACGTGTGCTTGGTGGATAACTGCTAAGAGTGGTCATCCAAACTATGTGTTTTCCTTACTAAGCTTTCAAGCTTAGCATAGGTGTTAATCTGTGTAGGTCCAAGTCATAGGAGTGAGGTACAGGAAACTTATATAGGGAGAAAGGTGAACAGATAGAAGCAAAAGTACTTTTAGAATGTGTTTTTAGTTACAAATGATTACATATGTAATGAAAAAAGGCAATTGTAAATTTTCTTTTGGATTACCATGTAAATTTAAAGACTTATTACTACTGTTAAATGATAATGTTAAGTATTGGGGAGTTTTGTATTATGTATATTTATAGCACTGAATAGAATTGTATACCTTGAATACGTGTACAGGAATTTTGTTGCTATGTGTGTGAATGGTTGTAAGTTCTGTATAGGAGTGTTACAATCCACTTCCTAGAAGGTGTAGAAATAGGTGGTTGGCGACCCCTTCACCTCTAACTTATTTTTCAAACCACCAATCAAAATAGAGGGGAAGCTTATTGTTTGCCTTGACCTTGCAAATCTACAAGAAGGTGCCAACAATTTGAAGTCCATAATCGTGGGATTCTTTCTTGACCAATAACTAACCTTTCCCTTAATATCCTGATGGGCCAACAAGCTCTGTAAAAATAAGGGGCTTACTAATGTTTTACTCTCTAAAGATAGCCTCGTGCTATTCACTTTATCCTCCACTTCTACAGCTCATAAAATCCTTGAAGAAGGTCTATGAAACCTAGGGACTCAACCAATTTTTTTTTACAAATTTGGAAGCCAAGTTTAAAGCTTGAAACCATCAAAATCCAAAGCCTCCTTATTTGGATAAATTTCCTTAATGATCCCCTTGAGTACTAGCTATTTAGGGTCTTAGTTAAATACCTAGTTATATTGTGAAGCCTTTATGTATAGATGAGAATACAACTACAAAAAAGAGAATAGACTATGCTCGATTTTGCGTTAGCATTGAAGTATCAAAAGACCTCCCAAATGAGATCCCAATCATACATCTAGGAGATGATAAAAAGTTATGGGAGGATATCATTGCCATCTCATACCCCCTACCCTAAAAGCTCATAATAAAATCTAGAAAGAAATGGGGAAATTATTCAAGTATGGAAATTTTCAGGAGTTGATGGGTTTTGAAGAAGAAAACCAACTTGAGGAAAATTATGTTTTTGAAATTTCAGATTTGCTATAAATGAACTTAAGGAGAGGGAGTTTCTGAATTAAACCAACCTTCATATATTATTATAGTGGACGCCTCCAAGCAATCAGATGGAGTTGGCCTTTCTGAAGAGTAGCCCTTGATCAACATAGAATATGGTTTCATGCTAGACTCTTCTTATGCAGCTGAAGGGAACTACGATTAGTTAATACATTAGCCTTTGTGAACAATACTGCTCTTCTCGACATTAACCAAATAGAGACTCCTAATTTCAAACTTGTTTTACACAAGGATGCACCCAGTCAAATAGTAAAATTTAGTAATAGTGAAGTACCACCTACTACTCCTTTTATTTCTCAAAAGTTGTCAGTGGCAGATGAACCACTAAGATCCCCATAGGGAGCGAAGGAAGATGAAACTAGTGCAAATTTCTAGACTATGGTAAGACGAAAATCACAAAGGGGCAAGCGAAAAGGCCCTAAAATCATTTCTATTTAACCTGTTTATATTAGCTTGGAATGTTAGATGAATAAATTGCCCTTCTAAGCTTTAAGTTTTAAAGGATTTTGTTTTGAGAGAGAAACCTCTCATAGTTGGCTTGCTTGAAACAAAAATCAGGTTGATGAATCTTGATGAGTTAAACATTTTGGGATCATAGTAGGAGCTACTTATTAACCATAGTTATCATGCCTACAGATGAATCATTGTTTGTTACAAATTTGATGAAATAAAGATGGATTTACTGGAAGCAAATGATCATGTCATACATCGTCACATCTTATTCTTGCAAGGAAACATTGATATGAATGTCTGTTTTATTTATGCTAGTAACTTTGAATTCCAAAGAAGAGTTTTATGGAATAATTTCTGACAACTCAGTGGCATTATCAACAAACCATGACTAATCTATGGGGATTTCAACTAAACCCTTTACACATCCGAAGCTTAGGGAAACACCAATCTAAAAAATTTCTCCACTGATCTCCAGGACTATGTGGAACATCTTAATGTGACAGATATCAAATATATGGGGCATTCCTTCATTTGGTCTTACAAGCAAAAATCAACTTGGTTTATTAGGAAAAAGCTCAATCGTGCTCTTGTCAATGATAACTGACTACTCACTTTTTCCAATAGCTTTGCCATGTTCATAAACCCACTATTCTCAGATCACACTCCCATCTTTATGATGAACTTGACTCAATATATAGTTAAATATCATCCATTTCGTTTAAGCAACTTTCTTGTAAAAGATCCAAGTTTTGTAGTGACTTTTAGAAAGGGGGTAGATTACTTGGTAATCGAAACTAAGCAGTTTTGTTACATCCAAAAACTAAGATTCATAAAAATTGAACTCAAAATGTTGAACTCTTCGAAAAGATCCACCACTTCTACTATAAACTCCACTAGATTGGAACTAGTAAAGCTACGGTCCACACTTGATTCTAGACCAGATGGTCACTTACTTCTAGACCAGATGGTCATTAACTTATTGATAAAGAGAAGATATCACTCTCCAATTATTTACATGTAGTAAGCAATCACTCTTCTCTCCTTCAGCAGAGAGCACATATTAACTGGTTATATGATGAGGACAGTTGCACGAAGTTCTTCTTCAATTCAACCTTAGCTAGGGAAAACTACAATAAGATCTTTCATTTACCACTCAAAATGGTGTATTACTCCTATATCCTTAGGATATACAAGATGAAATCGTCAAATTTTTCACTTCTCATTTTGGTATTAGAGTATCATCTAATGTCTCACTCACAGATCTAAGGAAACTTAACCTGCATCAAATCTTTACTCTTGACTTTGATCTTTTAACGAAACCAATGGATGATAGTGAGAATGAGAGGATAATTTTTGGGATGAATGGAAAGAAAGCCCTAGGGCCAAATGGATTAAATGGTTATTTTTTTCCAGTAATCTTAGAACATAGTTACTAGCTTTGTCAAAAATGCTATCCACAAATTCTTCTCAAATGGTGTTCTTCTTAAGGAGATTAATAGAGCCTTCTTGTGCTTGATCCTTAAAGGTTCAAATCCTTCCACTTTTGGGGATTGTCGACCTATATCATGCACTAGCTTTCTCTCCAAAATAATTTCCAAGATCCTAGCCACAAGATTGAAGAATTTCTCATTTGATAAATGAAAACCAAGGTGCCTTTTTGAGTGATAGAAAAATTGGTGACAATGTTCTTCTTATAGAAAAACTGTTGAAGGGATATTCTATAACCAATAGCCCTCCAAATTGCACAATGAAAATTAATTTCCACAAGGCTTTTTCCAACATCAGCTAGAAATTCTTATGGACAATGTTGACAGATATAGGTTTCCCACTTAGTTCATCAAATAGCTTATGGAATGCATTACATCAACAACTTTTTATGTACTGATTAATGGCACTCCTTCTTTATTCTTTAAAGTAGCATGAGGCCTTAGACAGGGGATCCCCTATCACTTTATCCTTTTGTATGGAAATTCTTAATACAATTATAAAGCACGAGGCCTTTTGTAATATCAAATTAAAACATCATACAAAATGTAAAAAAATTAGCCTAACTAACCTCTACTTTGCAGATGTTCTTCTTCTATTTTGCAGGGATGATTTGGATTCAATCCACTCCTACATGCGAGCTCTTAAAACATGTAAGCAATTCTCGGGCCTACAAATTAACCTACATAAAAGTTACTTCCTCCTATCCAAAAATGCTTGCTCTTTGGAACCTCTTATAGTTGAAGCTATGGGAATGCAACTTAAGTGTTCCCTATTCCTATATCTTGGTCTCCCAGTGTCTACAAAGAGATTCAATCACTTTGAATGTCGCTCTCTCTTAGAAAAGATCCAAAAGAGAGTTAAATCTTGGGTGAATAAATCCCTCTCTTATACGGGTAAATTGTAGCTTATAAAGTTTGTCCTCAACTTTTTAAATGTTTATTGGAGTACCTATATTTTCTTATCCCAAAGCATCATCAAAGTGATCGAAAGGATTCTAAAATCCTTTTTATGAAGCCACCCGAATGGCAACCCAGAAGTACCTAAGGTTAAATGGTTTGACCTTTGTTATTTGAAATAAAAAGGTGGTCTTAATATTTCCTCCATTAAAACCACAAATCATGATTTGATTCTTAAGAGGTTATGGTGGATATTAGAGGACAAAAAACCTCTTTGGCTTAAATGTTTACACTTTTACTTCCTTAAAGGAAACTGCATATGGGACATCAAACTAAAAACCTCACACTCTCACTTCTTCTCACAGATTCTAAAATTAAGAGATGCAGTCCAACATGAGGTCTCTTACAAAATTGGTAATGGAAATATCACTTTGGTATGATAATTGGCCATGTTTGGGACTATTGATACACTCTACTCAACATTCGAGGATTTCTTCACTACACTCTCTACACACTAGACTTTGCTCATTCATTAATGGGAACTCTTGTAACTTTCCCTGTTGTCAACAGCATGTCCAACTAGGACACTCCCGGGATATACACACATCCGACACCTTTTTTTGGAAGGATATACCAATCAGCAACCTTACAAATAAAACCATTCCTAATTTGTTACTTAGATGGCGCTTCAAAGTCTCATGGTTTACGACAATTTGGCGTAGGGTTTTAACTCCAAGAATTTCTTTTATTTTCTGGTTGGCCATATAAAATAAGTTAATCACCACTAACAGAATGTCTTATTTGCAAGTTGATAAATCTTTTCCTATGTGCTCGTTGCATGATGAATCGCAGAACCATCTTCTCTTCGAATGTCCCTTCAACAAAACCATTTAGGATTATATCACAACTATATGTTCATGGTGTGATCCAAGGGTCTCTTCCATAGACATTTCCACAGACATTGCACATCGATTCTCAAATCAACACACCTATTCAAAACTAGATCACCAGATTCACACTATTGCCTTAGGAGTTTGGATCTACACGCTTTGGAGAGAACACAAGCTAAGACATTTTGCCAATCAATTTTCTCCCAAGGAAGCCTTGATATCTATGATCATTGTTGAAATTTGAGAGCTCATTTTGATGAAGAATCTACACCAAAATTGCAGCTTACACATCTGTTTGTTAATGCATATCTAGCATAATGTTTCTGTATGTATTTCACCTTATTTTTTACTCTTAATGCTTTGCCTTCGAAGGCAAGATAGGTTGAGATGGATCTAGAAATTTTTTTGAATGGGGGCAAATTATTTAAAGTACTCTTATATTACTGAAAAGGATACAAATATTTGTACATTTGATAAACAAAAATTAATGGGGGCAAAAAAAAATTCTGAGATTAAAACTTTTAAAAATAATATTTTTATATATAATATATTTGGAAACAGTGGGGGCAATGTGCATCTGTCCCTTAAAGATATGTAAGGGTACTCCCTTGCATTTTTAGCTTGTATGACTCTCTTTTTTATTAATTAATTTCATTTCTTTTTTCAAAAAAAGTAGTAAATTAAAATGAAATAAAGAGTGAGAGAGGAGACAGGAAAAAGAGATGAGAAAGAGAATTTTCTTTTATTTTTTGAGTCCTTTTGATCACATAGTATACATATTAAATATTAAAGAATTTATAAAAATAAAAATATATTTTTGTAATAAAAATTGATAAAAATTTAAGTCTGAATTTAAATTGAATGTTTGAAAAACGTTAAAATTCTTTTTAAATATATCAAAACATTTAAATTAAAATTAAATTTTTGTAGAAACATTAAAATGTAATTTAACTTCATGTAAAAACTCTATTTTCACTCTGCATAAAATTAGTAGTACCATAAACTATAAATACTCAGTTCTTGACTGAGATTTGGCAGGCCAAATAGCCAACTATGTAACTGGCAATCAGGGAATCATGTGCAGTGGTCTCAGAATGAATGGGGTAACCACGAACCGACCAGAATGACCATCGTACTATTATTTGCCTAGACTAGTTACGTGGATGAGATAGAGATAGGAGAAGGAGAGGTGATGATGGCGTTGGAGAAGAGGAGGAACGAGGCCAAAATGGGTTTCACTTTCCGAATAAACGACGCATATGGCATTTCATGGAAGGTACTCAATTACATGTATAAAATGACCAAAAAGAAGAACCTAACCACATTGACTACATTATTCCTAGGTCTCTTCCCCATCTTCCACTGTCCCACCTGTTTTTCTCTTTAGCTCCTAATCCTAATTGCATCCCCCAAATTGCAAAGTGAGACCCCAATCCGATGCAACTTTATCTTCTTCTGTACTTTTGCTTGTTCTTGGAATGGTAAATCTTAAACGAACCAGCCGGTGAATTCATGAGAGCAGTTTCACAAACGAGTAACCTTTTTCCTCATTGCTTACTGAGAGCTTTTATCTATCTTGCATTTCCAATTTTGTTGTCAACGTATGCAGCTTTATACGGTTGGCTTGTTAAAGCAGAGTGTCTGGTGATCTTGGAACTCCAGTCTCTTTTAAGTGCTAATTTAGAGATAGCTTGGCTTGATACGTGTCTTTCTATGTTAATTCAAAATGATTACCGAGCATAACTTAGTATTCTTTCACGATTTGAGTTGTCATGATTACAAAGATAATGAATAGGAGAGTTCAAGACGCAAAGTAAAAGCATTGGAAAGCTCTAATGTCTACTTTTCAAGGGCAACCTTTCTTGTATCTCTTCTTATTGTCTTGCACTTCTTTTCTTTTCAAGTGCAACTTTTTGACCATATCTAGTTTCAATTATCAAACTTTGATCCGGTGAAGGTTCCAGTTTTGAGAAATAACGAATTAACTTTAAAACATTATGTATTTGATTAAAGTATAGGGAGGGCTTTGACTTAGGACAGGTCGACTACTTTCTGTTACGAATGTAAATAGTATACCAACTTTGCAATGTGCTGACTTTTAGTGGGCTGTTGTTGTCAAACATGGTGTGCTTTGCCCCTGCATTTTACACACAAGTAATTATTCCACCCACACGTCAATGAGAGGATCAAATTCCCACAATTTCCTTCAGCTTTCGTTTTCAGCTACATCAGAAATAGAGACAAATTTTCCTTATCTCGTTAGTTTTTATTAAGTTATAACCAAAAACTGAAGTATAACACGTAGTGAGTGATTTCATTAAAGCACATCAGTTATGTGAACCCCGGAGCAAATGGCGCCGGACTAGGTTGAAATCTTTCAGCATTAACTTCAACCTTAATCATTGACATGATTACGTAACATGAAACATCATTTTTTTAACTATATATTTGAATACCTACATGTCTCAGACTTTTTATTTTGGAACTCGCACCATATTAGCACCAAATATTACCATAACTGAATAACATATTGTACGACGTGACAATCCTTAAATATAGAAATTTTTAATAATTTGTGGAGGATGTGAAATAGTCATCTTCTGCGTGCCTCCAACTAGCGTCCCCAAGTCCTGGTCTCTATCCAACTTGGTCTTTTAGACACTAGAAATAGTCCAAGAAAACAAAAGTGAGAGGCTTGGAGTTTTTTCTTCGTCTTTTGCTTCCAGCATTGCTCATCTATTGCTGGCCTTTTGTAATCATGACTCCTTTTGCCATCATTACCATGAAAAGCCTCTCTTTTGCTTTCATATTGAGATTCAGAAACTAATGACACCTCCCCCCATCTTTATATTCCTCATTCTTCTCTCTTCACTTCCACAAAAATTTCTTGGTCTATGATCTTCATAAAATCCATCTTTCTCTACCTCTTCTTTCTTTACCAGATATCAAAATCTCATACTTATAATCCTCATCCACAGCAGAAACTATAACTTTGTTAGAGTTCAAGAAAAAAAAAAGCACATGAACTCTTCCAATATGAACTCATGCAACTATTTACACATTGGTAATCTACAGTCTTTAAAAAGACATAAGGCACGACGATGTCGCCGCCTTAGCAGGTGAGTTTCTTCATAGTTTATATATTGCCATGTATATACCGCAATTGCGTGCATATATATCTGAAAAGGAAATTTGTGTATGTATGTGAAGTTACAGGTGGAGAAGGGCTCTAAAAGAAGAAAAGGAGAAGAAGATGAGAGCAACAAAAACAGAGATGAAAATGAAGAACTTGAAACTGTACATGGAGAACAAAAGCATACTGGAAGAGAACAAGAAGTTGAGGAAGAGAGCACTTCTTCTTCATCAAGAGAACCAAGCTTTGTTGTCTTGTCTCCAAAACAAGTGCTTCGAACGTCTCTAGTTACCTCCCAACAACAGTTTCAACCACTACTACAGCGAGCTTTTTTAGTGTCTATCTTACATATATATTCCGTTTGTTTCTCTTTTCAGTTTCTAGCTTTGATCCATGTCGTTAATTAGATTAAGTTTAGATAGATTTTGGAGGGGAATAAACAAGCTTTTAAAATTTACTGAATAATTCGTATACAAGTTTAATTAATTTTGTAGTCTCCAAAACAAGTTCATCAATAATTAATTATTTTGTTTGTTTTTACACTAAAATTATGAAAATTATTATTTACCTACAAATTCAATTGCTGAAGTAAAGATTTCGATAGAGGGTGGCATTTAGGAGAATAGATGAAGTTAGTGATTTTGAGGTAACGTACAAACCACAAGTTGATGAACATTCTTATTAAATCTCAATGTCAAGTAATGGCTTTTATTTTATTTTGTTGGAAAGCTTTTTCCTGGTGTCCATTCACGAAAAGGATAAGAATCATAACCTTTCTATATCTTAGATTGATTTTCATCTGCCTATTTAGCTTCGTCACCATGACTGATGTTGGAGCCCAATTTAAATAAACAAAACATGAAGCAAAACTATTTCATTGCAGTTATCCCCAGGCTTCTAAACCCAAAAGCCAAATTTACATATAAAAATCGGAAAAGGATAGCTATTTCTTTTGTAGTTCTGGTTCCAATTTAAATAAAACAGAACCTATCTAAAATAGAAGCTTGAGGTTGAAATTTCATCCTTCGCATGAACATGATTCTCTCTGTATTATAATATTTTTTTCTAAACAGCATAGATCTTCGTATAAATAGTTTTAAATTTGTGATCCCAACTTAGGCTAATATACTAAACTAATAATAATTTCAATAAAATTATAAAATAATGCTTTAAAAAAGCACCTATATAATTTTATGGTATCATTTGTATCATAAATTAATAATTTACTAAAATTACATATATAAAATTAGTTATTATAATTTTCTTAAATATTATATTTTTATGACATTTTTTTAATTCAAGTCTAATTGAAATATATTTCTCATTTTCGTTTGGTAAATTTAAATTTCAAATACATAATTTTATTTAATTTTAAATATTAATTATAGCTATTAAAAATATCAATCAAATGTTCAACTTCTAATTTGTTTCGAATATATTCTAAAGTTAATGGCACTGATGTGGATGATTATATAATTAAGTTGATGACTTTACATATTAATATGCATATAGCATTTACATAATTCACTATAATAGAACAGGTTATATGCGATGAAAACTTCCGTCATAAAAAGACAAAACATAGTCGCCAAAAACATTTAGTGATCAAAACAAATCGTCGCAAATTTGCGATAGCAAAACATTATTTATGACCTTTTTCTAAAATTGTCAGAAAACATTGTTGCGACGATTAGTCTTCCGTCATAAACAGTGATAGGTGACGAATATAAAAATGGTCGCAAATGATGTATTGTGATGTTTATTGTTTGTGGTGAAAGCTATATGGAGACGATTGATTTTTTGTAGCCAAAATGTTTTAGCGATGATTAATTTTTGGTAGCAAAATTTATATGTAGCTACGTTTTTTTTGTAACCTAGGTAAAAGTTATTGGTGCCATTCGAATAACGTAGCAAAAAAGTTTTGATGACAATTTGTAGCTGTCACTAAAAAGTTTTAATGACGATTTTATCACTGTGGCCAAAACATTTGTTGACGAAGAATATTTATTTTTTACAACAATTTTTCATCTAATTATAATTATTAATTAAGTAAACTAAAATAAAAACAAAAATAATTAAAAATTAGATGTAATTTATATAAAAAGCAAATTGTAATTAAATGTTAATTATAAAAGTTAAGAAAAAATTTATGTACAAACTAAGACTTCTCCCCATCGTCACTACTACTTACATAATTCGACCCAAGCATTTGTTTGACCATGTTTTTAATCTTGTCAAATATTTTTTAGTACAGTCTAATTTTTTTCATCAAGTTATAAATTTTGTTCAGTAAACTCTAACTTTTCTTTTATACGATCTGACTTTTCTTCATTACATTGCAATTAAGCCTTAACCAACCGGTTCTCCTTTTAATGTGCCGTTATATATGATGGTTACGATTATGACGAATCAAGTGGCTTAAGGTCATTCCCAAGTCCTTTGATGTATCCTAATCTTATACCAAGGACGTTGTTGCAAATGTCATCTATGTTTGGAATATTTCTGTCAGACAATAATCTTTGCAGCAACTTCTACATCTTATCCTAAAATTTAAAATTGAGATTTTTTTCAAATATTATTAGTTAGCATTACATAAATAAAGAGATTTAAATTTTCTATTTTTTTACTTACATAATTATTATGTGCTTCTTTAAACGTCTAGCTTTAACTTTCCTTGTAGTGTTTCAGTTTATAGAGTATGATCCTATCACACTCTTCTCCATGTAGTTGATTTTGAATTTACTTTATGGAGAAAAAAATTGAAACAAAATAGATAATATTGAATTGACTAATGTAATAATAACTTCTAAACGAAGAATTTACAAATTCTTTTCTTATTATAATAAATGATTTGGAGCCGGTGTTTTGAAGAGTTTTCATTTCTCCTCTATAAACCTTGGCTTTCTCACACTTATCCTAAATAAAGAAAGGAAATAGTTATTAAATTGTGTAACAAAATTAATGGAAGCAAATGTAAAGAGAAAGAATACAAACCTTACCCTTAGTAGAGGCCTAATAATCACACATTTCACTCCAATTTTTTGGAGTCACCCATTTGAGAACATGTCTCCTTGCCTCCTTATCTGTAAGAAAAGACTTCTAGTACTTATGGAGTCAATAACAATGATCATTTGCCCTTTGTTTCAACAGTGAACTCACACAACTTGAAACTTTAGAGTTTTCAACATGGACGATATTGAACTTCATTTATGAACAATACGTATAAGTTAAATTAATCTTTAAATAAGTAAAAATGCATATAATTAAATAAATACAAAAATGACCTTTGTCCAAAGCATTATGTAGCAAGTTATCTTCCTTCAACTGCCTGGCATGCTTAAGGAAAGATAATTCATTCCTGACAACTACTCCTAACACACTTGACAATTTTGCCGATTGGATCTTGCAACATGATGATGTTGTATGAGGTCAATATGCAAAGACAACTTGCTGTTCTTTTCCACATTTATGTCTTTCAACTCAGAACCTTTAGTGATACCTTTACTTCTTTTTCTTATACAGTATTAGAACCAGAAAACAAAAGAATAATGATAAGAGAAAACACATTAAATATGTAAATATATATTTAAGCAAAAGCATAATTATAGGTGGTAAATATGAACAGACCTTAAGATCCCTCAGCAGTATTTGAGGTAGATAAATGTTGTTGCTGACTGCCTTCATTGGTGGATGAACAAGGTGTTTGTTTGATGGGGTCAGATTGATGTAGTTGTTGTGGGGGTTGGATCAATTTCGCTAATTGGCACCTTCTTTCCCTTGTTTCTACCAGGTGTCATTATATTGAATATCTATAAATGAAATACCATTATTACACATAAAAAGTCAAACATCAACATTCCATAATAATATGAGTCAAACATGAACATTTCGCATAAATATAAGTCAAACTTTAACATTCTGCAAAAAAATAAGCTAAACATGAAAATTTTGCTTAAACATAACTCAAACACCAACAGTCCATGTATATACATAACTCAAACACCAACAATCCATATAAACATAACTAAAAGAACAACATTTGCATAATCATTAGTCAAACACAAACATCCCGCATAACATAAAACATACACCAATATTCGACATACCATAAAACATACACCAACATTCTGTATAACATAACTAAAACACCAACATTCTGTATATATCTATAAATTAAATATCAATATTCTGTATAATATCAATAAAACACCAACATTTCGCATATATCTATAAATGAAATATAAAAATTCCATACAAACATAAGTAAAACATCAATAATACGCATTATATAAGTGAAATATCAACAATACGGATTAACATAACTTAAACATCAATATAACATTTAAAACAATATAAACAATTTATTTACCTTTATTCATCATAATCATAAATTTTAAAAATCATGATCATTAGTTACATTATCATTGGACTCTTCATCACTAATATATTAAGCCAAAGTATCTTCATTCTCATTTAATTCATCCTGAGTATAATCTTCATCTCTTTCCACGATAAGATTGGCTTGTACTTCATCCACTTGTATTATATTGGGATCAACATCTCTCCTATGGAATGATAATATATCTGCGTCTTTTATTCGAATGGCTTCATTATTCAACTCCAATTTAATCTCTTAATATATTTCATCTCCATCCTAACTCATTTCACCATTATCCCTTTCACAAAAATCGAAGAGATTTCGATGTTGAAACTTTTAAACAACCTTCCAATTGCTACCCAATACAGTATCGTTTAGGTAGAAAACTTGCTTGACTTGACTTGTAAGGACAAAAGGGTCATTATCATACCATGTCTTACTAATATTGATGCTAGTAATACTGTCGTTCACTTTCATGTTAGTAAGATTAAACCATTTGCACTTAAATAGAGCATCCTTCTTATCCTTTGCATTCACACTTTACCCAAACACAACCTCAGGTACTATAAAAACAAACATATGGTAGACATTAGTTGGACAACTTACCTGGACGGACGAACTATCGCAGACTGCAAAGAAGAATGACGAGGTTGGTCGATTATCGACGCTGTAAGAACAAATGACAGCCTGCGAATAAGACAATTTTGTTTTTCACATAATACACTTGTTCAAAAACTAAAATTTTTGGACATATAATTAGTAACTTACCGTTAGTAAAATTGTGGCAATGATGGGCTCAGGATAGTTTGTGACTAAGGAAAATTTCAATCGATAGAGAGAAGTCAAAGGACCCAATCTAAGAGTGACATTAGAGATTCAAATTGAATTTTAGTCTAACATCTTATAAGCAGTAGTTAAACAAGGTTCCTAAGACTAAGATTGCATTGTCAAAGTGAAAATATATGTATACTAAAAAAAATTACATAAGATAGTAAACAATTATTGTACATTTTCATCTATACATTTGTGTAAGTTCTAAATGTATACTTAAATTTAATATTGGGTTCTCTCTAAGCCCAATATTGTTTTACTTTAAAGAGAAACAATCATCTTTAATTCAACCTTTTCTTGCTAACTTTTCCCCTCCTCAATTATCTTCCCTCCAACATCAACAATGAAATGCTCTTTCCAATGACATATCATTAACTACAAAACCCTAAAATTTTAATCTCTTTGGCTGATTGGATTGGATTTGTATGCTTAGCTAGTACATTTGCACATGTAATACCTTGAAGATTAGTTCTTAGTCAGCTTTCCACTTTAACTATCACACTATGATAATTGTGATAATTGGGCAATTAAAAGTTACATCGGGTTAAATTCAAACAATATGTGAAACGAACACTTGAATTCAAAACCCAAGAAATAAAAAGAATATAATCTTTGTTAAGAGAGCAGAAAAAGACATCCTGATGTAACTTATAAACCATGCTTATTAATTAAACACTTCTATAAGTAAAAGACTTAAATTATCCATCACTTAAACACAATGCCTATAGCTATTTAAATACACCTACATAACCAAATCATTGACATTATTTAAAATCAACATAATAGGCAATTCATGAAATACCTTACATGCATTAGAATTTCATCCCAACATCATAACCAAAATCACGTCTTTTCCATTCCATCACTAACACTTATACATTCAATTTGTTTTCCAATCACAGAATACCCAAATAAACGAATAAAACTAAATATATTCATCAAAAATACATCCAATATCACACGACCAAGCAATTAGAAAATAAACAAAAAAACACCTAAAGACGTACACGAAGGAGAGACAACATAACTGTTGGACCCCACACCCCACCCGTAGGTGTTTGCAGGTGATACTGCGGCGTGTGTTTGCGGGTGATACCACGGCATC
>JANSVA010000004.1:31375060-31405779 GCA_025504915.1 Erythroxylum reticulatum
ATTAGTTTCGTACTTCAGTATATTACTTATTATTAATAAATGCGTCTTACTTTTTCTTCTGCTTTCGTCTTACTTTCGCTTCACCTTCCGTCTCAGTTTGCTTCAACTTTCATCTTACTTTTTCTTCAGCTTCCGTCTTAGTTTCCTTCCGTTTTCGTCTTACTTATTAATAATATAAAATATTTAATTGAAGTTCTTCATCAACTTGTTAGTGGAACAATAAAAAAACGTTCAGAAACTTTACGCGATAACCAAAAAAGGGACATCTGAACCTAATCTTTAACTCTAACAAATCGTGACTGAAAAGTATGCATAGCTGAATGATTTTAAGAGATAACCCTTCGTTTCCTCCAAGGAGGATTAGTCAACTCACAAATGAGTTTTAATGCGAAATGATTGAGAGATGCCAAAATTTCACCAAGGTGACGGCCCTTCGTTTCCTCAAAGAAAGGTAACTCAAATCAAATTTTTAAAATAATGTTAAGCCCTTTAAATAAGAAAACAGCAGAGCCATTAAATGCGAAATGTTAATTATATCAGATATTAAATGATTAAGATCTCATTTGCAACGCTTACACGATCTGGAGCCTTTTATATACTGCTAGATTTAATTAAATTTAACGCATCAGGAGATAAAAATGTCTATAAACAACCTTTTATTTATCTCTGGTGGAAAAAAAAAAGAAGAAAAAAATCATATTAACAATTGTCATCAAAATCTACAACAATATGCTAAAACAAAATTGGTGAAAGATTGTGGTAAACAATCCTATGTTGTAGAGGAACCAATCTCCGAAAGCTTCTCATCTCCATTTTACACAACATCAAAAGAACAAAACAACTTTAAAAAAATTGCGTCGAAACATCACCATGGACATTTAAACTATGAACAATTCAGTAAATTACACAAAACAAGGAATAAAAAAAATCTTGATGAAGCAATAGAAAAGAATATCAATCCTCTCTCTCCTTTAACCTATTTGACCCATTTCTGCACATAATAAAAGCTTCATGAAAATCGAAGGAAAAACTTAAACTGCATAAATATCAATCATTATTGTAGGAAAGGAAAAAGGAAAACTTACCACAGTACCCTTACCCACCTCTACACAGAATAAACGCAAACAGAGAAAGGAAATACAAAACCATGACTGAAGAAAAAGGAACCGGAGAAGAAAAAAGAAGAACTTACCACCACTGTTACCCAGCTGTACACAGAATAAACGCAAACAGTAACCCATCTATACACTAAAAGAAAGTCGAAGCAAAAAACGCAAACAAAAAAAAAGGAAATACAAAACCATGACAGAAAATAGAAGAGCTTACCACGGTATCGTTACCCATCTATTCACAGAATAAACGCAAATAGTTAGAAATCTGTACACATAATAAAAACTCGACGAAACCATCAGCCAAACAAAAAAAGGAGAGCTTACCACAGCTGTCAGAGATGTAATGTTTAGAGTTCTAAGATGATGATGAAGAAAAAGAAAAGTAAGGAACGTTCTATGTTACCGAGTGGTAGATGCGAGGTGGAGAAGCAGAGGAAGTGGAGGCCGGAGAGCTAAACAATGAGAGAGAAATGAAAGAGGGAGAATGATAATAAAAACAGAACAACCATGACATATAGACAGGGGGTAAAGACATTCAAGTAACCATTAGATTAAATGGACGATGGGGATGGATTGCGTACATACTTAATAACTTGAAGTTTCGAGAAGGTATATTATTATCATCATTAATTTAATATAATTTCTCATATATTTCTAACAATTTGGTTTTATCATAACTCTTAATAGAACATGTAGCTTTAATGATCCAATTTGCTTACATAATATTGATTTCTTAAAGGACTATGTTTTAGAGGAACCAAATTTTATAGACGAGAGTGAATTAGAAGATAATATTATATGTAAAAGTATTCAGTTATCATTTGGTGCACTGAGCTTGAATGATAGCGATGACAAGACTCCTTTAAATGATGATGACTTTATGCTAAAAAATTTAAGACAAATATCATTTGATTGGATATGTCGTCAAATAAAATTTTAAGTTTCTCATTTTTCTCTTTACTTTTAGTTTAACATGTATTCTAATGTGTCTGTTAAATTCTAAATATGCAATATAAATGTGAAACTTAGAAGTGTTTTTAGTGTAGGTTTTTATTTCAACTAAGTCATGGTTATAGCCATAAACTCTTATTTTATAGTTATCTTATTATGTAATGTTTATTGGAGAAATTTTTAATATTTTAAGGTACTTTATATTATTGTTAATTTTTTAAATAAATTTTGTAATCAAGGAAAACAACTTAGAAAAGTTACAAGATGATAGCTAAAGAAGAGTATAATATAACATGTAAGCCTTTAATTATCATGGCTCATGCCCAGACTCTTAAAGTAGCAATATAATTATTTGAAGAGATGATCAACGTGCAACTATCATGGTTTAGATTTGTTCATGTATTATAGTTTCATGGATGTCTAAGAAAAAGAGCTTTATGGGAGTCTCTTTTTTATTATTGTCTCTTAACTAGACCTCAAGCTTAATTTATGATCCATTTATTATTCCTTTATGGAGTTCACAATTTTGTTGGTAAGGCTTTGAAAGTACTCACTGTCTTGAAGAAAATTCTTCAATTCCTTCTAACTAAATATTGTACAAGGTATTACTAAGTGTTAGTTTGTGCAGTGTCCAACTTGTTGGTTTCTTCTTGTGATCCTACAAAAGAATTCAATTAAATCTTGCTAGCGTAAAGAGGGAATAAAGATGTTGTACATTCCCTTACATTCCCTTAATCTTTATCCATACTTTGGAAGTATATTGATAATCAAAGAACAAGTATGCTGATGTTTCGTCATCTTAATTATAGAGAACACAAGCTTTAGATACTACGAGGAATTTCTTCATCCAATTCAATGTGATTAGTTTCCCTTTTATTGCTAATCCCAACGTCATTGAGGCTCATGGACAAGCATGGTTATAATAGATTAAGTTCTGCCATAGAACTTTGACACTTTTCTCCTTTAATAACTCCCTATATGAGCTACTAGTGAATTCTCTATAGTTAATGTTATTTTATCTATTAAGCTCCTCTTTATTAGGAAACAAATGTAGTCATAATGCTTTTACACTATTTAAGGTTGAAAGAAAATTTTTGTATGAATTTAGGGCCTTATACACTATTACACCATCTGACATTGTGCCCCTTTAGGGATTTTTTCTAGTTGTTTAGCTATTTGTTCTTGGACTATTAAACTAATTTGAATATGTCCAGTACATTAATCTATTCGAATAGGGTTCTCATGTATTAATTTTCCTAAATAAATGATATTTTGTCGATGAAGTAGATTTTTGACTATCGAATTTTGAATATCCTATCCAGATTTTAAGTCCAATTTAGTTTTAGAAATTTGTTTTCGTTTATCACTAGATACTAAAGTATTAATATGGAAAGTGCCTAAAGATTCGGTTAATTCTAAAGTGTCTATATCTAAAATAGTGGAATCTTTTTCTTCATCGTTTATGATTGACATATTAAGGATGATATAAAGTAGTTATTTGATGTTGGTGTAACGTTCTATTGAAATATACTAATTCATTGTTATAAAACATATACATGTTTTGAACTAAGTCTAAATTTTCTTTGATCTTATTTAATTCTTCTGGCTGCATAGGAGCTAATTTTAAATTACAATATCTAAACTCATAGCAAACTATAGTTTCATAATATCGATTTCTATGTTGAATACTTGTATTGTTCTAATTGAATACAAATAAGATAGGTAGTCCTCTCCATATACTTGATAGTTTCTATTAAGCCAATCAAAAAAATAATCTATAAATAATAAACATTGTATATATAAGTATCTGCTTAGTCTATGGTTAAGACCAAACTGATATATTGCTTGTAAGAAACTAATAAGCGTATGTGCATCAAAAACGAAATAACATATTTCAATAATTTTAATAACACTTGTTCATAGAGTAAAGCTATGAATATACATGCAAGTAAACAAAATAAATTTATAGTATGAATTTTATTGTAAACAGAGAAAGTACCTGATTAAAACCAGAAAGAAAAATTCTAATCTATAAGTGGTTTCATTAACTTCTGATAGTATTTTTGGGTCTGAAGAACTATGTCTTTAAGTTCTTTAGTCATTTCAATGAGTCTACTAGTTTGATACATTTAAGCATAACGACATGCATCTAAACTATGCTTAGTTTGTGCATGATATTGTGCAAGGATTTCATCAGGTGCTTCTTCTCTTTTATATGTTTCTTAAATGTGGTGATTTAAATATCTTCTACGTTCAAAATAACCTGAATTCATCTTGAAATGATTTTGTTGAATAACATGATTATAATGAGTTTTTCTATGATAAGTAATCTCAATTAATTCTTTTAAATGTTGTTTTTCTTCAAAATAAGTTTGCATGATAACATAGAATGATAATAAAACATAGATAGAAGAGTATCTAAACTAAAGAAATTTGACTTAAGTAAACTTGATGAAAAGATGAAACTAAGATCGTACCTGCCTCTTTTTGAACGCTTAAACGCCAATAGAAGGCTTAATAGCAATAAAGAGAATGAGGTAAGAAGTTTTAGTATTTCACACTAAGCAAAGGCTCAAAACATATATTATATAGCGAAATGAAAGAGAAAAGGCCAAAACATTATGGCTGACAAAAGAAAAAGAGAAAAGGAAGATTCCTAACTGAGATGACTAAAGTAAAAGGAAATATGCTAAAGCAAAAAGAAAAAGGAATCTATGTGACAAAAAGAAAAAGAAACAAGTACAATAATTTACAAAATAGAGGGGCCTATATTAGGTTGTCTACATCAGGCTGTCTGCTGCTTTTGTCTATTCTTCAATTATTGTTTTGAGGGTTCCAATGTCATCTGTCTGAGCTATCTGAGCAGTGGATGGACAGTATTTGCATTTACATTCTTTATGTGCTTGAAGTTGGTGACAAATTGCATATTTCCATTTGGCAGAAAGATCACTGAATATTCCTTCCATAATCTTAAATGGAAGTAGAAATTGTTGAATGATTTGTAAAACATCGGGAAAGATGGCTTATTTGTATGTATAGATCATGAGTAAATTGAATCCTTTGTAATTAATTCGAATGGTAGATTCTGCATTGATTCGAGCTACTTGCATAAATACTCCTTCGAGACAGTTGAGATTAAATTGGTTAATCAATTTCCAATCAAACTGGTGATTTAGAGGTGTATCAATTGCTGGGTATATGTCATTGCTGATTCCAATTATGAGGAATGCCACACGAGATAATATAATATTTGCATCTTTGATTGTATCATTTTCCTTAAATATAGGGTAACTGCTCCAGACTTTGATATAAATTTCACTATCTTTGGAAAAACGATCTTTATAATTTTTTATGGCTTGTATGAATCCAGTGGGAAATTCAGAAAGGATATTTAGATTGGTTATATAAAGGGTATTAATAAGGCCACTTTGAAAAAGAAGATATGCAGTTAAAGGTTCTGTTTCTAGTAGAACGATAGCCTTGGGTCCATATTTTTCACGGTTCTGTAGATAATATTGGTAAATTGTATGAGCATCTATCTAGGTTTTTAGATTTTGAAAACAATCAAAGAACATTTCAGAGGTCAATTTTCTGGATTCTATTTGTAAAGATTTGGTGGGTATATTATTGATGCGGTCAAGATTGATAGGTTTCCCTAATGAATGCAGTTTGGTTGTCTTTGTGGTAGGAGCAGGTGTTTCCAAAACTTGTTTATATTGGGGTCTTAAACCTAGATTTTAATTTTTGAAATCTGTAAAAGCTTTTTCGACTTCTGCTTTGGTTGTAAAGCTTTTATGTAAAATACTTGATCGTCCGGTTATGTGGATAACTGTTTTGTGCCATGCATCATATAGTCCTGCCATAGGTCCATTGTAAATTAGATAGGTTTTTTCTTCAGTTTCATTCACTTGTTTCTGTGAGGGTATGGTTGGTATCTGGGTTATTTGTTGTGGTGTAATAGGAGTCGGAGTTGTGGTAGAGATATGTATAGTAGTGGCTTCTTTGTGGGCTGTGTGTTTGGTCTTTGATATTTTGCTTCAACACCTGAATGGATGTTTTTAATTGATTGATGTCTTTAGTAAGGGTTCCAATTTGTTGTTGTAAGTTGATCAATTCTAGCTCCTTCTGGGATAATGCATCTTTAAAATTTAAAATAACTGCTTCCATTCTCTTTTAAAATATCTGCAAGAAAATTGTCAGAAGACTTGATATATTGGATTTGGTATGAAAGTTGTTACAACAATATAGTAATAGAAAATTTTACATTTTCAGTACCCTCTATTTATCAACAAGAATCAGGATTACCATTAATTCTAGGAAATAATTTCTAAAAATTATATAACCCCTTTTTCCAATATTTACATTATATCACAATGAAAACACCTATGATCAAAACCTTAAATCAAAAATCCACTATTCTCAAGGTTCCCATTTATCATACAACAAATTACAAAATATCACTCATAAACTAGATTATCTTCAATTCTATCTTCTCAACAATATGTCACTTCAATTAGAAATTGATACCTTATTAGAAAATGTTTGTAGTGAAAATCCTTTAGATCCTATTAAAAATCATAATAACCAATTAATTGAAATCAAATTAAAAGATCCAACACAAGAAGTTAATATTAAAAATAATATTCCATATATACAACAGGATGTTCAAGAATTTATTGCAGAATGTATAGATTTATTAGATAAACAGTTAATCTCTCCAAGTATAAGTAAACACTCAGCCCCAGCTTTTTATGTAAATAATTCAACTGAATAAAAACGCAGAAAATGTAGAATGGTTATAAATTATAAAAAACTTAATGAAGTGACTATAGGTGATGCATATAAACTTCCCCGAAAAGATTATATTATTAATAAATTAAAAGCACATACATGGTTTATCACATTAGACGCAAATTCAGGTTATTGGCAATTACGCTTACATGAAAATACAAAACCATTAATTACTTTTACATGTCCACCTCAAAAACATTATCAATGGAATGTATTACCTTTTGGATTAAAACAAGCACCCAATATTTATCAACGATTCATGGATAACAATTTAGAGGGATTGGAAGACTTTACTTTTGTTTATATTGATGATATTATTATTTATTCTCATCAGGATAAACTTGATCATTTAAAAAAGGTTAAAATAGTTCTTCAACGTTGTAAAGAGAAAGGTTTAATTCTCAGTAAGAAAAAGGTCAAATTAGCTCAACAAATTATCAAATATTTAGGTATTGAATTCAATAATGGATATTTAAAATTGCAACCAAATATCTTAAGAAAAATCAACGACTTTCCTAATTAATTAGTCAGTCGAACACAAGTACAACAATTTTTAGGTATTTTAAACTATATTTTTGATCAAGGTTTCTTTAAGAATTTACCAAAAGAACGCAGATTTTTACAATTAAAATGTAGTACCAAATCTCAATGGACTTAGAATGATGCAGACACTCAAGCCGTGAGGAAAATCAAGGCTTTATATATGGATTTACCTTCACTGTATAATTATCTTCCTATGGATACACTCCTAGTTCAAATTGATGCAAGTATAGATACATTGGTAGGATGCTTTTTGGCACAACCACCCAATCAAAAGATCTATCATTTATGCAAATATATCAATGGGACTTTTACGTCCATCGAATTTAATTATCCAACTCATGAAAAAGAGACATTGGCTTATCTCAAAACATTGAGAAAATGGTGTATAGATCTATTATCGGTTGAATTTACTATCCAAACAGATTCAAAGTACTTAAGTGGATTTATTCGATACAATATAAAAACCAATTATAATCAAGGGAGACTGACCAACCTACAACATATATCAAGTCTTCGGACAATTTTCTTATAAATATTTTAACAAGAGAATGGAAGTAGTTATTTTAAATCTTGAAGATGCATTATCCCAGAAGGAGTTGGAATTGATCAACCTAGAATAACAAATTGGAACCCTTACTAAAGACATCAATCAACTAAAAACATCCATTCAAGTGTTGAAGCAAAATACCAAAGACCAAAACACAGCCCACAAAGAAGCCACTACTATACCTATCTCTACCACAACTCTGACTCCTATTACACCACAACAAATAACCCAGATACTAACCATACCCTCACAGAAACAAGTGGATGAAACCAAAGCAAAAGCCTATGTAATTTACAATGGACCTATGGCAGGACTATGTGATGCATGGCACAAAGCAACTATCCACATCACTGGACGATTAGGTATTTTACACAAAAGCTTTGTAACCAAAGCAGAAGCCGAAAAAGCTTTTGCAGATTTCAAAAATCAAAATCTAGGTTTAAGACCCCAATATAAAGAAGTTTTGGAAACACCTGCTCCTACCACCAATACAACCAAAATGCATTCATTAGGGAAACCTATCAATCTTGACCGCATCAATAATATACCCACCAAATCTTTACAAATAGAATCTAGAAAATTGACCTCTGAAATGTTCTTTGATTGTTTTCAAAAGCTAAACACCTGGACAGATGCTCATAAAATTTACCAATATTATCCACAGAACCATGGAAAAGATGGACCCAAGGTTATCGTTCTACTAGAAGCACAACCTTTACCCACATATCTTCTTTTTCAAAATGACCTTATTGATACCTTTTATATAACCAATCTAAATATCCTTTATGAATTTCCCACTGGATTCATACAAGCCATCAAAAATTATAAAGATTGTTTTGCCAAAGATAGGGAAATGTATATCAAAGTCTGGAGCAGTTACCTTATATTTAAGGAAAATGATACAATCAAATATGAAAATAATATTTTATCTCGTGTGGCATTCCTCACAATTGGAATCAACAATGGCATATACCTAGCAATTGATACACCTCCAAGTCACCAGCTTGATTGGGAATTGATTAACCAGTTCAATCTAAACTTTCTCGAAGGAGTATTTATGCAAGTAGCTCAGATCAATGCCGAATCTACCATTCAAATTAATTACAAAGGATTCAATTTACTCATGATCTCTACATACAATCAAGCCATCTTTCCCGATGTTTTACAAATCATTCAACAATTTCTACTTCCATTCAAGACTATGGAAGGGATATTCAATGATCTTTCTACCAAATGGAAATATGCAATTTGTCACCAACTTCAAGCATATGAAGAACATAAATGCAAATACTGTTCATCCACCGCTCAGACAGCTCAGACAGATGACACTGGATACCTCGAAATAATAATTGAAGAATAGATAAAAGCAGCAGATAGCCTGATGTAGACAGCCTAATATAGGCCCTTCTATGTTGTAAATTGTTTTACCTTTTACTTTTACTTTTTCTTTCTGTCACATAGATTCCTTTTTCTTTTTTCTTTAGCATCTTTTCTTTTGCTTTAGTCATCTCAGTTAGGAATCTTCCTTTTCTCTTTTTCTTTTATCGACCATAATGTTTTGGTCTTTTCTCTTTCATTTCGCTATATAATGTATGTTCTGAGCCTTTGCTCAGTGTGAAATACTAAAACTTCTTACCTAATTCTCTTTATTGCTGTTAAGCCTTCTGTTGGCATTTAAGCGTTCAAAAAGAAGCAGGTACGATCTTAGTTTCACCTTTTCATCAAGTTTACTTAAGTCAAATTTCTTTAGTTTAGATACTCTTCTATCTGAGTTTTATTATCATTCTATGTTATCATGCGAACTTATTTTGAAGAAAAACAACATTTAAAAGAAAATTGAGATTACTTCTCATAGAGAAACTCATTATAATCATGTTATTCAAAAAAGTCAACTATATATACGACAGACACCTCTTACAGCTCAAAATCAAGATGATATTTATCATAGAACTTAGATTATTGAATATTTTCAACATATGAAACATTTAAATTCTTTACGTCGAAAAGAACTTCGTGAAGAAATTAAAAAATTAATAAACTAATAGTTACTATTTTCATTTTGATTTTCAGGATGAATTTAGGTTATTTTGAACGTAGAAGATATTTAAATCACCACATTCAAGAAACATATAAAAGAGAAAAAGCACTTGATGAAATCCTTGCATGATATCATGCATAAAATAAGCATGCTCACAATAGTTTAGATGGACATCTTTATGCTCAAATGTATCAAACTAGTAGTAGACTCATTGAAATGACTAAAGAACTAAAGGACATAGTTCTTCAGACCCGAAAATACTATCAGAAGTTAATGAAATCATTTATAGATTAGAATTTTTCTTTTTGGTTTTAATCATGTACTTTCTCTATTTACAATAAAATTCATATTCTGAATTTCTTTTGTTTACTTGCATGTATATTCATGGCTTTACTCTATGCAAAATTGTTATTAGAATTTATTGAAATATGTTATTTTGTTTTCGATGCAGATATGCTTATTAGTTTCTTACAAGCAGTATATCAGTTTGGTCTTAACCATAGACTAAGCAGATACTTATATATACAATGTTTATTATTTATAGATTTTTTTTTATTCGTTTAATAGAAACTATCAAGTATATGGAGAGGACTACCTATCTTATTTGTAGTCAATTAGAATATTATATACAACTAAGTATTCAATATAGAAATCGATATTATGAAACTATAATTCATTATGAGTCTAGATATTGTAATTTACAATTAGCTCCTATAGAGCCAGAATAATTAAATAAGATCAAAGAAAATTTAGACTTAGCTTAAGACATGTATTAGTTTTATAACAATGAATTAGCATATCTCAATGGAACGTTACACGACCATCAAATAACTACTTTATATCATCCTTAATACGTCAATCATAAATGATAAAGGAAAAGATTCCACTATTTTAGATATAGACACTTCAGAATTAACTGAATCTTTAGGCACTTTCTATATTAATACCTTAGTATCTAGTAATAAACAAAAACAAATTTCTAAAACTAAATTGGACTTAAAATCTAGATAAGATATTCTTGATAGTCAAAAACCTACTTCATCGACAAAATATCATTTATTTAGGAAAATTAGTACATAAGATCCCTATTCGAGTAGATCAATGTAATGGACATATTCGAATTAGTTTAATAGACCAAGAACAAATAGCAAAACAACTAGAAAAAATCCCTAAAGACAAAAGATCTAAAATTGGTTATATTCAATTATCCACTATTCAAATCCTGTTAAAATCAACATTTCAAGAAGGAATAGATTCACCAATCAGACTGGCAACAGTAGACGAACGAATGAACAATTTAAATGATCAAATTATAAGTATCATGAATGTAAATTTAGCTTATGGAAAAATTAAATTCAGTACTCGAATAAAATTAGGCATTCCATTAATATCACCAAATTTAGATGATACCATCACTATTGCTTATAAATTCTATAGAGAATATTTAATGACTTCAAGACACTATCCATTTTCAATTACTTATCAAATTAGTTATGCATTAACAAACTCACACCATAGCATAGCCTTTAAAAATACTAACAAAATTTATAGACAATCACCTTCGATTCAATATCCGTTTATTAATAGAAGACATTCATTCTCTGATAAACCCTCTTCTTCAACTTCCGCTCCTTTACTCAAATCACAATCTTTACGAGTAACTCCACCCCATAAGATTTGTAGAACATTGTAATATTAAAATCATTGAACCCATTACTCCAATGTCTACAAAAGAAAAAGAAGACAAAACACTTGAAGACATTAAAAAACAACTCTCTAAATTAAACACATATATAAAACATCCTTATGAGTGTTACACAATATATTACGGAAATAAAAGATCAACAAAAATATTTAGAAACAAAAATTACAGAAGTATTACAAATGCAAGATACGACAATACAAATAATTAAACGTTTAATAAAAGAAAATTAATAGCAAATCGAAATAATGCAACAGTTAGATCAAAAAATAGAACAAAAATTAATCATAAAGGCACCCAATCTAGAAGTGTTATCAAAGCCTAGTACAAAAACTAGTTCAAAAGTCATTACATTAGTCAAACCATGGAGAATACCTTAAATACATTAAACCTAGAAAAACTTGAATCATTAGAAAATGTTGAACCTTTAAAGATGTAGAAAGAAATATCCAACTACAATTAACTGAAATTACACATTTAGTACAAAAATTAACCTTACAACTAAGTAATAACGAACATAACAACATACATCAGATCACAGATAAGGATGAAATTATTTATGGATATGAATCAGATGAAGAAATCTACGTAGAAGAAGAAAAACCTAAAAGTAGTAAAACAAAAGAACAAAAAATAGGTAGACAATATGTAAAACGAGAACATATCAGTGGAGATAAACGTAAAAAACATCATCAAGAATCGTATCAATGGAGATTTGATGAAATATTAAATCAACATGGCTATTATCAAAAAGGATCCAAAGTATGCAAATATCCTATTGAATATACTCCCAAACATATAACATTAGGACTCAATGGAATTTTAAATCTTGATTGTGTAGTCCAACCAAAACAATTATTAATTGAATGGACAAATAAAATACAACGCTTACTTCAAATAGAAAAACCTTTTGGAGAATTAATGTATGTTCTGAGCCTTTGCTCAGTGTGAAATACTAAAACTTCTTACCTCATGCTCTCTATTGCTGTTAAGCCCTCTGTTGGCGTTTAAGCGTTCAATGAGAAGCAGGTACAAACTTAGTTTCACCTTTTCATCAAGTTTGCTTAAGTTAAATTTCTTTAGTTTAGATACTCTTCTATCTGTGTTTTATTATTATTCTATGTTATCATGTGAACTTATTTTGAAGAAAAAATAACATTTAAAAGAATTAATTGAGATTACTTATTATAGAGAAACTCATTATAATCATGTTATTCAACAAAATCATTTCGGGATGAATTCAAGTTATTTTGAACGTAGAAGATATTTAAATCACCACATTCAAAAAACATATAAAAGAGAAGAAGCACTTGATGAAATTCTTGCACGATATCATGCACAAAACAAGCATAGGTTAGATGCACGTCATTATGCTCAAATGTATCAAACTAGTAGACTCATTGAAATGACTAAAGAACTTAAGGACATAGTATTCTTCTCATTCTAGCCTAATCAATAGTTATGCTTCTTCTAAAAATAATCTCTTAATAAGAGCATACTAAGTTTATTTGGGTTTTTTAATAAGTTTGTCTTTTTCCTAGTGAACAATAAACCATATCTAGAATTCCTACTTTTCTTTAGGGTAATAGCCTTAGGTAGGTTTTTTACTTTAGGTTCTACTTTTTTAGGATTCCTTTATAAAAATTTAGAAAGGTGTTTATCCAATCTCCCTCTTTAAAGACTTAATCTAAGTGTTTGGTTTGTCCAACTTTGGATACTCACTTATTTTCTAAAACTCAGGGATAAAAAAGGCCTTCTTTTTATAGACTCTAAATTCTCAGATTTTCTTGGCCTTCATCTTTCAACAAGTATATATAGCAAATATAGTATGGATATTCTTCCCTCCCTTTCCACCTTACTCTTTACTATTAAGAATGTTGGTTTAAGAATAAGAATGAGTGATTTCCCTTCTCTAATGGCAATCCTTATAAGCTAATTATGTTACACTTCCTACTTGGTGTAGCTTATTACGAAAAGGCTAGGAAGAGGAATTTTCCTCTATTCTTTGCTTTCCTTATCAAAGGCTCCTTCCTTTATAGGAAAATGGTGGTTCTGTTTGATTATAAACCAACTCAAGCCCTTTGAGAACCTATATAGAAGGCCTAGTTGGTTAAAAATTTTCAAGCCTTTTGTCTGCTTTTACTCCACTATTTAACAAGGACTCTTTCTTTCCTAACCAATCCAAGAGTCCTTTTAATAGATGGTAACAAGGCTTTGAAGCATGACCCTTTTTATTACGGCTTTAGGATTTGAAATATATCTACCTTATCTCTAGAGTTGGCAACTTAGTATATTCCTAGGAATTCCCATTATCGTCCACCTTCTAATCTTTCCAATAGGATTACCATTCAAAGCTATTGTTATTAATGATAAATTCTTATATGAAATTTTTATAGCATTATCTTACTTTGAAGTTTAAGATTTTTGTGGCAAGTGCTGCTAATATAGAAGCCTATTATCTTGGTTGGAAAAGAGCTACTAGCAGTTGGTTTGTCACCAAGATTTTGCAATCCTTAAAAGTACTTTTATTGCTCTAGCCTTTTATAAATCATTCAATTTTGATCTCTATAACTAACTTCTACTGTGTCAAATTTTAATAATTTTAAATGATGAAGGCAAAGAAGAGGAAAAGACTACTTCCTAAAAAGAAGTAAAGTAGTTGCAAGTTTTTCTACTAAAAGGAAATTCAAAGAGAAGTCTCCATCAGCTTTAAGCTCTATGAAAACAAGACACCACTCTTAAAGAAACCTACCAGAAAATCAAGGTGCTTTACCACTAAGCTAATTAAATAAGTTGAAGTCACTATGCCCATTACTGGGGAAACTTTCAAAAAAGATAAAATTTCTCTCTCTTAAGAAGTTTGTGGAAGACATTAGTGATTATACCTTAATCATTTCTAATTTTTTATTTTGTTCTTAACATAAATTAATACCTTCAACTTTTTTCCATAGGTGACCAAACATCATATCTGCCACCACCTTCCCTCTCACATGAACCAAAATCTAGGATTAGAAGTTCCTTGGAACCAAAGAAGAAATAAGTCACTTCAACAAAGTAAAGCAAGAATTCCCTCTATATTTATAGAAATTACAAAATTGTTGACAAGCTCTTTTATATCTTGTAGGTAGGAGATGTTTAGACAGCAACAACAACTTTTAAGGAAGTTTTGATCTAAACTTCCTAGACATCTCGCCTAATAATCATTCCAGTGTTATGTCATCAATTAATTATGAGGAGTTGGGAAGATTTAGGGAGTCACTGAAGCTCACAATGTAGAAAAAACTCCAATTCTTCATTAAAATTTAATACAACTATTTTCTAAGTATGTTATCTTATTTGGGTTCTATGACCTAGTGTCCTGCCATTGGAGGACTTCTAAATAAAACTTAAAAATATTTTCCTCCTTTGAGAAATCATATGATGATTAATTTGTCTACTCTAAAAAACTAAATATCTCGTAGAAACATCAAGAGGATTATGAAACAGAGTAAGCCAAAAGTAAAAATCTCCTATCATAGATTTAAGAACTAAATAAAGAATTCAACTCTTTGTAGGATCAGATTGTTGAACATGAAAGAGCCAACAAGTTAATTAGGCAGAAGCAAGAGACTCTAAAATAGGGGGAAAAAAGGGCAACTTAATCAGGAATTCAACAAAGTTAAGTAGTTCATCAAGTTAATTAGGTAGAAGCAAGAGACTCTAACATAGGGGAAAAAAGGTAACTTAATCAGGAAGTCAACAAAGTTAAGCAGGTAACTGTTAAGAAAATCATTAGTGTTATAAAAGGAAGAAGTCAACCTTTAGAAGCAGTAAGCCCAACAAGCTAAAGAAGATCAAGTTTCCGACATTAAATAATAGGATGAGATCCAGTCTTTTGACTTAGATCAACTATAAATTCCCTACACCATTCATGAAGAGTTGACCATAAGTTAGCCTTTTTGGTTTTGAATTTTATGATCTTTAGAATAGTTACTATTTGAACAATTTTTTTATTTTTTACTAATTTGTTGCATAATTTTATTCTTATTCTTCTACACTTGATATTTGCTACAAAGTAGGCATAGAGTAATATTTTCCACTAATAAAATGCTTATAACATTTGCCTTCTAGTCTAGATATCCAATAGGTATTACCTTCTAAAACCCTACAAATTCTAAACAGCCCTGCCTAATTAAGGGACCACTTCCCCCACTCTCTATCTTTCATTCTAGGTGGCAAAATTACTTTCCACACTAAATAATCTTATAGAAATTTTCATTTATGAATTCTTTTATTGTAAAATTTTGCCACATTTTTTTTGATATAATCATATTAGTCAAAACGTAAAGATAGACTTCAGGTAGATCCTCTAATTTCATCATCATTACATCAGAATACTACAAAATATTTAAAGTTTTCTTCTTAGAATTATTAAAGATGTAATTACTACTTCCATAGGGAGAACAACGACATAGTCATAGGTCAAAGTAAAAAGACTAACCCCTATAGTTGTGTGTTTAGAAGTTATATGCCCATAATGTCTCAAACAAAATCCTATGCAAATATTTGGAATTCTCCTTTAACATCTTCTCTATAATTTAACTGCTACTTCATTCAACACTTGGCCTTATCCATTAGCCTGAGTGTAGTAAGGAGTCAAATTTAATAATTGCATGTCATAATCTAAGGAAAAATCTTTCACTTTCTAAGACGTAAAAATGGTTCCCTGGCCACCTATTATTGATTGTGGAATTCCAAATTGATGAATAATTTTCTCTTTAATGAGCTTTATTAAATTGGTTTGTTCAACCTTTCATGGGCTAAGCCACCGCCAATTTAGTAAAATAATTTATTGCTAAAAAAATAAAGTTAAAAATTTTAAAGGAAGGTGGGCATATTTTTGCAATAAGGTCAAAGGCTCAACCCCTAAATGGGTATGGATTAATAATGTAGTGGGTAAAAATTTGTTGTACTCTCCCATACTTTTGACATTGTTAGCAACCTTTTCCATAAGATATACAATCCTTTAATATTGAAGGCTAGTCATAACCATGATGTTTAATGAGCCATCTCATCATAATTATAGACTGATGAGCACAACATACCCCCTCATAAACTTGCTTTATTATTGCTATTTTTCTAGGCATCCCTAAACATGTAAAAAGAAGTTCATCATTGCTTTGACCAAATAGGATTCTCTCAGTCAATATAAAGTGTTTATAACTTTATTTTATGAGGAACATTATTACTAGAGTTCTTCAAAGAGTCTCTAATCTCGTCCTTCTAATCCTAAGTGACCCCTTTATCCATGTTAAAAACTTCTAAACAAATCCCTTTTTATAAATAGAGAGACTTTGATGTATAATAACACATTTATGAATAAGCTCCTTAGACATCCTTACCCCAAAGGAAGTTTAAGAAAATCTATTCTCTTCCCAATTCTATTCTCGAGGAATATATTGGATTTCAACCTCATCAAAGAATTCCGTTAGTTGAACCATAATAGTATAATAAGGCAATAAAGTAAAACTTACGCACTTATATTCTCCTACTACTTATCGTAATACTAGCTAAGAATCTCCTATAATGAGGATTTCTTTAGCTGTAAGATCTACCATAAGTTTGAACCCAGTTGTTAGGCCTTCATATTCAACCTAATTATTAGTATATGAAAAGTCCACCTTGAGAGAAAAAGGAGTTTTTTTCCCCTTAGGTAAAGTAATGACTATCCTAACACCAAATGACTCCTTTATACTAAAACAATTGAATTTCAATTACTAAGGCATACAAGTAAACATTAAATGTTGCACATCCCGCTAAATTTATATCATTAGGTAGCTTGCTAAGAAGTGAGCTAATGCCTATCCGTTTACTGACTTTTGGGGATAATAAACTAAGTTAAAATAAATTCCATAAGCCACTCTCCAATGTTCTCTAAAATAACTAGTTTATTCTATCCCTAAAACACTAAATGCTCTATACCCCCTTGAATTTCTATCATTGGGTAGCTTGCTAAAAGGTGAGCTAATGCCTAAACCTTTACTGATTTTTTGGGACAATAAACTAAGTTAAAATTTGTAAGTGTCCTAAACCACTTTCTAATGTTTCCAAAAATAACTAATTTATTCAACACATATTTCATCAAATTATTTTGCAAAACCACATAAACCTAATTTTAAAGCAAATAATTTCTTAATTTTGAACAAGAAAATATAATGCAAAATATAATTACATATAACACCAAATGTCTTTTTGTTGGCATTATAATTCTATTTAAACAATAAATAGCCTGCTCTTATCCTACCTCTTTGTTTTAGGCTAGTTAGCACTCAAAAGATTCCTCTGCAGTAGAAATATATAACTGTAAAGGTATTCCCTTTTAAGGTAGCATCAAAAATGGAGGTTTAATGAAGTATTCTTTGATCTTATCAAATTCCAATTAATGCTTTTCTTCCCAATAGAATTCCATATAATTTTTCAAATTCAAAAGATCCAAGAATTCTTTTATTTGGTCGACCAGATTAGCAATGAATCTTTTGACACAATTTACTTGGCCTGAAAACCTTTAGAGTTCTATCTTATTTTGAGGTGGCTTTGCTTCAAAAAACACATTTATCTTATTTTTCTAATTCAATCCCTCTTTGATGGACTAAGAAACCTAAAAATGTTCTTGTTTTTACTCCAAAGGCTCACTTCAAAGGATTTAACTTCAATTTATCTATTCTCATCATTTAAAAAGGTTCCCTTAAATTTTTTTGTGGTCCATACTCCTTTTGGACTTAACAACAATATCATTTATATAAACTTCTAAAGTACAAGCTAATAGATCATGAAAGATAGCATTTATAGCCCTTTGATAAGTAACTCTTTCATTCTTTAACCCAAAAGACATCACAATCCATTCAAATGCTCCTATTGATTTGGGACATATAAATGTTGTTTTATGGATACCATACTTAGCTATAAAAATTTAATTGCAATTAGAAAAGCAATCCATAAAAGAAAACAATGAATGTTTAGTTGTTGCATCAATTAAAGAATCAATGTTCTCCATCATATAAATATCTTTGGAAGTGGTAGCATTCAAATATCTTAAAGTCAACATAAATTCTTAAATTTCCATTTTTCTTCACTACATGTACAATATTAGTCATTTGGTTTATCTAGATGGTCTAATAAAACTAGCTATACACAACTTTTCAATCTCTTCTTTGATTTTTAACTTAACTTGTTTAGACCAATGTCTAGGACGTTGGCGGTAAAGACAAAACTTAAGCTTTATAGGAAGCTTGTGTTCTACTAACTTTATCCTTAATCCAAGCATTTCAGTATAATCCCAGGAAAATCAATCTTTATATTCCTTTGGGAAGTTCAACTAATTCCATTTTTATTTTTGGACTAAGACTTTTACTAACAAACAAATTATGAGATTCTCTTAAACTACTCAAATTTGTTTCTTTAAGTGATTCTTGATTCTAATTTCCGAAGTCATCAATTTTTACAAGATTATTTTCCAAATCTTTCAATTTACCCTCATCCTCTATCAAAAATTCTTCCTCCTTAAAAACTAACTCGACATTCTCATATCCTTTTAGCTCTTTGGAATTCTCTATGATTTGTAACATTTGAAATTTAACCTCTATGGTCACAGGCACCATAGTTTCTCTTTTCTAAAGTCTAATTATCACATTCCTCCATAACCAAAACATTCATCGACCTATTAACAAGCATGATGGTGGCTGCTTTTAATAACAGTTTTGAATCTAACCTTATATTTTCTTTATCCTTGTTCTTTAAACACTCTCCATGAGTTAACTTTTAAATCTAAATGGGCCTCACTTGATCATCATATTATTTTACCTCTAAACCATCCACTTTGGAATGGAAAGGCTGAGAATTGGCCTAAGCAATTTTCACCTCAATGCCTTTCCGCTAAAGCAAAAGCTAATAAAGAGATAAAGGAATACAAAAATTGGAATGAATCCAATCTCTCCCAACAAAACTTGATAACTTGCATATGTGTTTACAACGAAGAAATCCCCTAATAAAGACTTCCCCTACTGTCACATTTGCAATGAGATTTCCTTATAGCTTAGTTGTGTCCTTAGTAAATGTAACAACAAACACTTTTGTTAGGATCAAATCTATATCATCTTCACCCAAAATTTCCATCATTTTGGTTAGTATATAATATTGAGCCATATTGTCAACTTATTTCTTTAGAACTACTTTCTCTAAAATTCCTGGACCTATGGCCAACATCAATATTTTGCATTCCCTCTTCTCAAGTAAAATGAAGAAAGACTTTATGGAAATCGCCGAATGGGGTTACCAACCAAGAAAGACATGGGATTGTTGGGTGTAATCTTCTCTTCTCTTACAAGATTTCTAGTTGGATGAAAAGATTGCTCCCCTCTCTTAGTCCGCCCCTCTATCGAGTGGGATAAATGAAGCTATTGGGAATAATTCTATAATAAGAGAAAGATCGATCCCCTTTCCCTCCCTATGAAAGAGTGTTCAGTCATAAGTGCTTCCATGCATGTGGTTAGATAGGTAGACGCAGACTGAATTGTTGGATTAGGATGGGTTCACTGTCTATGTGAAAAAGAGAAGATATCTTTCGTTATAGATAGTCAATCTTTTTTCCTTTGGAGAGCTAACGCTAATTTGTGCCAATTTCTTCCCCAAATATTTACTAAAAGCTTGAAATTTGAGCAACAGACCTTTGCTTAAAAATTAAGTGATTTGTCTTATGATTCCAATCTTATAATCTCTACTTTCTACTAGATTATAGGAATCCACTAATTCGTTTTCTTAAATTTAGCATTCAAAATATAATTAAGAACAACAATATCAGTATCTAAACTTATGGCTGGCCCTAAACAATCCTCTATAATCTTTAGCTTCCTCTTAACATCCAACGAGAGTCGTAAACCAAAATCCATTGTATTAATAGTTACAACTGGTGGAAATGGATCTTTATCTATCAGTATGGTCTGATTAGCTTCAATAAATAATATAATTCCTTGGTTGATTTTATCCTAAATAACATTCTTGAATCCCCAGCATGAATTAATAAGGTGACTCTATGTATTATTATACTTCCAGTAGCTACTCCCTCAAATATCTTCCATTATAGAAATCTTGTGTTCTAACGGTAAAGTAATAACTTCACTTACAATAAGAAATAAAAAAGTGCTTATGTTTTTGGAAATATCAAAAGTGTATTGCATTTGAGTAGTTGGTGCTTGTACTTTTCTTTTGGCTTCAAGTGACTTATATTCTAGAGTAAGGAAAATGCAAGCTCCATAGATATTAACCTTAACCACTATTGGATCATGTGGACTTGTTTCCATAAAATAAGTACCAACTGAATTCTTTCTCTAATGTCCTTCCTCCTTAAGAAGCACTTCATGCTCAGAAATTTTTACTGCCAACTCATAAAAATCATGTAATTTTATACTTTAAATTATTTTGTGAAAGTTTAACATCGAGACCCCTTTGATCCAACTTCACATACTCAATCATTGAGAGTGTAATTTTACTTTAACTCTTTATTTTCCTAAACTGTGTTGTAAGCATGTCTATGTTCTCGCTATTTTTCTTAGTAACTCAAGACAATTTGGCTATACTAACCTTAGGTTCAATTTAGAAAAACTAAGTAGGAAACATTCTTTCCATTTCTACCCACAAAAGGATAGAATTCCTAGGCAACAATGCATACTAGGAAAATGACATACTCATCAAAGAATTTGGAAACAATGTAAGCTTAAAATTGATGAAATTTTTATAATTAGCCAATTCAATAGTAAATTTGGCAATGGGCTTTATAGTTGATTGGCCATCGTCACCAAAAAACACAGCAAACTCAAGAATTTTGTAATCATAAAGATAAGGATTATTATGATTAATATGCTCTTGATAAGGCTTATGGATTCCAAGTGGCCAATATGTCTCAAACTAGGCCCATACAGCACTCGAATAACTTCTTTGATAGCTTCCACATCAGCTTGAAACCTCATTTGTAAAGGAGTAATAATAGAGATAGGATTATAGTTTTCAACTAAAAAGCTTCCCCTTGAGCCATAATTAAGTCCATTGGCTTCAACTTCAAACGTCACATTTGGTGCAAATTTTCCTTCTAACCGTTCAAAAAAATTTCTTACTAAAGAAGGAGAATTATGCCTAATGACCTACTAAAGTAACAAAAAGTTTTCCTATCTTTTCTATCAACATCTTGATTGCTTTATTTGTAAAGACTGAATTTGACTTTCAACTCTAAATATCATTTTCATAAACAACATCATTCTTATTGATGGTTGTGATGATTTGGAATTTTCACCAATTGGAGACTTAGCTAAAGGTGATGTTGTGTTCAAACTTTCAATCATTTGAGATACAAAGCTTTCGTTCCCTATTACAGTAGGGACTTCTTCCTCCAAGATTGGAGGCAAAACTTCTTTTCCATTCTTAGTACATGGCATCACATGTCTTAACAAGCGTGCCAAATTATTAATCACTTTTTACAACCAACTTAAAATAGAGCATGTCAGGGAGGAATACTCCAAAAAATGCACCTAACTTCTAACAAAAATATATGTGGACTTTAGAAAACTTAGAGAATGGAGTTCTAAGTTACCAAATTGCCTAATTTTAAAGAGTATTAGGGCTTAAAGTTTAAATTAAAAATGTAATTGTATTTAAGTAAAGTATGAGTACAAAATGCCAAGAAAGCTGAAACAATGATAAAATTTTTTATCTAGGTAATATCTCTAGTTTACGATTATGGTATTATTATACAACTCTCTCAAATCCAACTACCTTAATCAAATCCCCTATAAATGTTTAACCTCCAACTATCTCCCATTTAAGGTCACGTCTTGACTAACCTTTTACCAATACATCATTGTTTTTTAAAGCACGTGTTAATCATGCTTTAATCGTCTTAACTCCCTAATCATATACTTCCTTACTAATTCTCGTGCTTAAGTAAGACCAAAGTTAATCCCAAATGATTAGGCTATAACACTTGTAAATAATGAAAATAGTTAGTTAATTTAAGGCCACATTGCCACTCTGGCCTTTATAGGGAATTCTTCTAGAAGTTGATCTCTAAATTGTGAGTAGATTAGGGGCCCAATATTTTTCCCAGTTGTCATGATACATAAAATTCCGTCTAGCGTTCCCGATCTTGCATTTAACGGAGTTGTATAGTATTTCCTTAGCTTTTAGGATTTGAGATGGGAACTAGAGGGATCTTGTATTGGTAGTTGGCTCCCATATGCTGCTATTTTTGAGAATATGAGTATACGCCCAACGTGAACATGGAGACTATGCCACCAACAGCTTCCAAAGCCTTTTAGTAGTAAGAATTTTATTTGTTATGTTTATCTTAGTGATCCGCAATCCACCCTTTTCCTAGGACCTACACACATCATTCTACTTGACCTTAGCTAAAATTTTTCCTTCCTTTCTACCACCCGGTAGGAAAGTTCTCGTAATCTTTTCTATTGTCTTGATAACCCCTTTAAGGAGACCAAAGTGAGCCAACCTTTAAACCTGGAGGAAGCTTAGAAAAAAAGTAATCAACATTAACATCCCTACATTAAAAAAGTCCTTTTTGGACCAATGATTTAGTCTTTTGCGAATTTTTTTCCAGCAATGGTGCAGAGTCCATAAACCTTAATTTCCTTGTAGATACAGGTAAACCCAAATATGTGATAGAAGAATAGGTAGTTTTGAAACATGATATTCTTAAGAGCGATATGTTTAACTGGCTTTTGTTGGAGTTTGCTTCTAATTCAAAGAGATATTTGAATACCTTCAAGCATGATATAAGGATACAGATAGCCCTATCATTGGCCTTGCAGAAAACAAGTCATTTGCAAATCAAAGGTTAGTAAGACCAATAGAAAGCTTGGACTTAGGGAGATATAGTAATTGATTAGACTGGATACGGCCTCTATGCATAAATTTAAAGAACAATTAGAATATAGTAAATAAAAATCTTCTTATAATTCGATATTGTCATTGTAATTCTATTTCATGCAATCTAGTCCAACGCAGGATTGAAGTCGATAGACTGATTCAAATAGAAACTAACAATAAATTTGTTGTTTACGCCTGCGAAGTAAAGCTAAAATGAAAATGCATGTTGCTAACTTGCTATAGGTGGTTCAATGGGCCAACTCGAGGACCCGAGAATCTTAACGGACTATGACAATCCTGAAACCTTCAATTTTTTCCCTTGCTCATTTTGGTGTCTCAATAAATTTTCGTTTTAGAATCTAAATTTTCAGTATAAATCAAAGTTGAAAACGGGAAGATAATAGCAAAAAAAAAGCTTAGTCTTGAGTCAATTCTGATGTGCTCATGCCTGAACTTTTAGTTCATTCAAGTGGACGACAAGGATATAACTTGTATTTTCTAACAGATTTATTTCTTCTATAGAACCAAATGTCAAATGTCCGCAAGTTGAGAATTGGCCCTCTTGTTAAATAAAATTTCAGGTAAAAAATAACCTACTTTCTTATGGTTTAATTAATTTTTAAAATTTTTGAATTTTTATTTTTCAAAAAATTAATAGCTTTTGTTTAAAAATAAACTAATCAAATATCATTAACATATCAGTTATTATTAAATAATTAACTTATAATATAAATTAATTATTAATTAAAATAGTTGTAACAAATTATTAATTTAAATCAATTTTTATTAATTTAAAATAAGCTTAAGAGTTAGATTAGATGGAAATTTTTAAAAATCTACAAATTTCTTTACTCCAAATTATCGAAAGAAAGCATAACTTTTTACCTTTAAAATTTTTATCTATGGGATCATAAAATTATCGAAAGAAAGAAAGCATAACTTTTACCTTTAAAATTTTTATCTATGGGATCATAATCATACGGGTAGAAATATCAATAAGTCGAGCCGAGCTGCTCATGACCAACCCACGGCCCGACAGACCGAAATGAGTCAATACCCAACCCATCATATATATATTCTTTTAAAATCAACGTCAAAACGTCATTTTTGAAGTAATAATCAGACCACAGGTCGAGCCATAATCAGCATGTGACTCGGCCAACCCAAGCCAGGCCCCTTTTTGATATCCCTACGTGCGGGAAGACATTATAAATTTGGGAACTATAGTTGCAAATCTCAAACCTAAGTTTTTCTGTTCTTGCACTTTCCGTAAAATTCAATGTAAGGTTGTTTTCGCGACTTTGTATTCTAATAGAATTAAAATCACCCCGTGTTCTTACCAAAAAAGAAAAATATCACCCCGTGTTCCTTCATGTTTCAAGCCCAATCAACAAGCCTTTTGAATAGTTCTCTCTAATCTCATCGCCTCGTATTCTCAGAATCTTATGCAAATACCCGTGTGCATATTTACTTCAGTGAAATGAGGATGAAATTACTTGTACTACAATGACATAGAAGTTCTTGAAACCAACCGACCAAACAATAGGCAGAAAGTAAAAGAGAACTTTTATGATTAACTTTAACGAGCCGAGAGACACTAAGAAGGGAAAAACAAGAAAGCAAGAAAATTGCGAACCTAAATGAACAAAAATTACAGGTGAGTTATTTTCTTTCAAAAAATATTAAACTGGGATTAGCGTTTCCAATGTAATATGTGCACCATTGTCAACAAAGAAAACGTGCGTACCAGCTCCCAAAGTACAACGAGCTGATTCTCGTCTGCCTTTAAAAAGCCACTATCAATGGCATTGGTACGGAAAGAGCACCCCAGAGCTGACTAATTGAGTCACGCGTTCATCATCCAAGATTAATCACCTTGCAGGCAGTAAAGCTGACGGATATTCCCTGAAGCTGTGTTCCAAACACAAAATGTGCTAACACGAATTAGCAAACTCATTGATATACAGTTGTTAAGACAAATTCATGAATCTCGAGATGCCTAAGGGTAGACTGTAGATTCGAAAAACCTTGCAATAATGCATGGTTTCTGTAACCTTGGTTGCTTCACCAACTATTTAGATAAACATCATCAGGCCAGGTTTTATGATTTAGCCTCACAATAACTCTTCAAATTTGATACGTATTGATTAAAAGGAGACCACAAAATGCTTAAATTAAATCCCGCTGTCACGAATAAGCATGAGATGAATGCTACAAGCATCTCAGGAATGTATTATGTACTCGATTGATTCCTAACAAATTAATCAGTTCAAGGCCTGACATCCCACTCGCAAAAACAAGTTGCTTTTCCATCAAAGTTTTCCCAATAACAGTGTCAATTTCTCCCAAAAATGACATACCGCTATACATAGTATAAATCTATAATTACCTTGTTTCTGACAGAGGTAAGCTTTCTACATGAAGGCCAATGTCAATTCAACACATCATACTGGACATAGAGTGCAAATGTTTCAGCACTTTTGTTCTCTAAAAAACCTAGACAAATGAAATACGTACCATTTTTACCAAATATACCTAAGAAACTCCATGACTATTTGAAAACAATAAAATTTTTTGCATTCCCTATTCAGGACATATTCATAAAGGAAGTAATAGTAGGTCTTCAACTTGCTCCAACAATTCAAAATAAGTTCTTATGAGGGGAGATGCTTAAAGCAGGTTGAAAATTTGAAGCAAACATATAGCATTACTATGGAGCTGCTCCTCAAGAATAGCTGCAAAATCAGAAAATGAAATGGAAATACAAAAGAAATTTATTTTGTCTGACATATTCTACTGCACGTACAGAAGGTTAAGCAGGATTTGAGAGATTATTTTTGTTTCTAATGGTCAAGCTGATTAAATATAGTTTAGGTATTAAAAACTCAATTAAGAATGTGTACTCTCTACAAAAAGCATTTCATTTCTAGCATATTACAGTGAAAATAACGAATAGCCAGGGCTTGACATTAAAATTACCATATAACCAGTCCTTGAATAAAAGATGAAGCGCACATGACAACTCCCGCTTCCTATTTTCCTCAACAGGTGCTTCCCTCAATAACTGCTTCACCTCGCCCAAATTCTTTTGCTGAAACATCGCAAACGATTCACCAATTCAAATGTCAGACCAATGTACATTTTATTATTACATACAGCAATTCTTAGAAACAAATCTACAGCTCTTGTTTTAATCAGCACCAGTTCACATACATTTCTCTGCTGGGATGCCATGTATATGTCTGGCAATGGAAATGGGTTATCCTTTGTAGATCCACAGGCTTCACCTCCAAACCAGCTAGGAATCTATGTAACAGGAGAAAAACAAATACAACCAAATCTTAGTTGATCCCTAAATCATTACGAGGGAAATTCTAGAAACATTAAGACTCCATTAACCCCCTACCCCAAAAATTCACCCCACTAAAAATAAAGTTAAAATGATAAAAGAGAATAAATACTGATATTGATATGCACAGACAAAAGCTCAGCACTAAGAATAAATCAAAATGATCTAATACCAAGATTCAGATTGCAAGAGTGCAAGATAGAATCAAATGGACAAAACAAGCAAAGTTAATCAAATCAAAAGAAATATTCAGCTTCCATTAACAGATGTTGGAAAGCATTTTCTATGTGAGCAAAAATTAATCTGCATAGCATACCAAGAAATTAGTGAAGTGCTCAGGTTCCAGGCACGTTGCAGTCTCTGATTGAACTTCGGATGTGCCTGCAGGATGAGACAACAAATCATGTGGATCAACCACCCCCAATGTCACAGGTTCATTCCACCTGTTGATAGTTGCTTCAATGCCAGCTTCTGCCATATGTTCCTCCAGTTCTGAGTAATAAGTATTGTATGGTGCCACCTGATTTGAAATGTCAAATATCACCAAACATATAGTCAATCACTATGGTGGCTTAGTGCAAACCTTCAAAATGTAAAGATACAACCGCTTTGACTATACTTGTGGAGGCAAATCTTCAGATAGACATGAACTTTTGAAAATTTATGGGCATAATATTGGATCAGATAGCCGAAAGAGAATCAACCTAACATGTTATTGACTAAAAATAAAAAGCTTCTGCAACTAAATATGACAACAATCTAAAACATCATATGCCACCCAAAAGCAGAACTTCGGGTTTTTACCTTGAATCCCCAGACAAAAGATGTAAAGTCTATCCCGTTGGGGTAGCTAAGAATCTTCAAAAAGAAGTTCAAGTTCAAAGATCTTTATCTTTGAAATAAGATTAGTAAAAACATATATCCCACAACAATTTCCCTCAAACTTCATTTTATAGCTATGGAACAGTACAAACATAATGGAAACCAACGCACTACAGCACATTACGTATCATATGAAATGGGGACAAAATAACCTGCAACTTATGGTTATCACCAACAATTAGTGGTTGCTGGTTTACTCCAAGAAAGAACACACATTCACGACAATTGGCGATACAGATTCGTTTTGCTGCTGCAATGACATGAACTCGCTCACAATGTTCAATTTTTACAGCCTGTAAAGACATCAGCAAAATCTAAGGCAGGCATATATGTTTCATATTTATCCAGAAATTAGATGACACATTTATAAAACGAAGGCATAAGTTATCAAGAAAAATAATTGCTAACACTGCAAATGCTTGTGTGTATTGTGTTTCTATGTAGTGAAAATGTATTAGTAGTTATCAATATAATTATTTATAGTTAAAATTGACTCCTATTGCTGGATTCTCTGATACTTGGTTTACATGCCCTAATAATCTCATACAATACTGTTAATGGTCATGATAATACTCTTCATTTGCTGTTGGTTTCTCATCATGCATCATGTTATTCTTTTAGATCACAGATTCTTGACATCTCTGTTATGCTGCTGGTAGATCTGTTTTGGCTTCATATATTAGCTGACTAGTCCAATTTTAGTGCTACTTAAGAAGGAAAATCCACACTATCAAATGCAAATTGCAGTTCATGTATTTGCAACGGAAGTCATTTCATATATTCAAAGAGCAAAAATACACTTCCTCAATCAGGTACAGATATATCTTGGAAATTCCTTTCAAATTTATGTTGTTAAAAAATGTTAGGATGTGATCAACATAAATATGAACAAGATAATGCACAGTATTCAAGAACGCAATACACTAACATTTTCCTGATTCCATGACTTTTCATCACAAATTAATTACCGGAACTCATTTTTTATAGATGTGTATTATGGGGTCTTTCATCTTAGTGCAGCTCGATCAGCTACAGCAAACACAAGAATTTTTCTTGTAATCCACTTTTAAGAGTTCAAGATAAACATGCTAATGCATGCTCAACATCATCCAAATACATAATAGGGGATCAGGCGACTAAGTTCATTTAAAACATATGATAATGAGTAAATGCTAAAAAATTTAAACATACCATAATTTGAGAATTACCTTGCCAACAGCTCCAAGGACTATAGTAGCATCCGAGCATCCATAAACAGTTGCATATCTCAAAGGTGCTAAGATGTAGATTACAGAATCATGACAGTTGAGAACCTGGAATTGCACGAAAGTGTACACAGCATAAAAGGCAAAGCAAGCATAAAAGTTCACTTGACGGGGAAGACATATTACCATACAACCCAAACAAAATGCCAGACTGGTTCAAATTAACAAAAGTTTATAAGAGGAACAAGATCTCAGTTGGAAGCATTTATTTGGCAGTATTAGGCACTGGAAAGTTAATAGCGGTAATTGTTCTACTGCTACTCCTTTACTATGGTAGAACTGTAGTAGCAATACTTGCAGTCTTCAACTTTGGAAGCCTTGTTTATCGGTAGTAAAGTTAAAGAACTCCTTGATTAGCTTATGTCTTATGTATCAGGAGGTTTCCCTTGTCAATAATGTTTAAATGCTGGAGCTCAACCAAAAAAAAAGAAGGAACCATTAAGAATCAGAATTCGAGGTATTATAAACTTCAAGTTTATTTAAATGACTATTTTTTTACTTTACAATATAAAGTTCGTTTTCTTAACTTTTATTCCCAAAATTATATACAAAGTTCGTTTTTCTGCCACAACAAAACAATATGATTTTCACACAAGTTATTGTCAAGCAATTTAAAGTTGCAAAATTACTACTCACTGAATATTTAACCACAAGAAAACATTATATTCGCATAACAACAGACCTTTACAGAGGAACCTCTAAGCTCCAATGCATGCTTCACAAACGATGCTTTCGAGATCCCCTCTATAAAACTGGTACCTCGAGGAGTTGGTGAGGCCTTGACCAAACTTGCACAGGCCTCAGTCATGGCAACATCCTGATCAGATGTACTCGGTGGGCCATTTTCTTTTGCGGAAATTCTTTCAGTAACATGTTCCAAAGCAGAGGTTATAGTCTGTGAAATCCAGTGACGGACTTGTGCAGCAGTAACAGGAACGGCAGGCATATCAGGATCAGAATTGGCAAAAAAGGGAGCATATTGACTTAAAGGAACACTTTCAGATCCCTTATCACCAAATTGAATTAGAAACCCGAGGTGCTCAAATCCTTCAACTGTCAAGACCTAAATCAATATTGTTTAAGCTCGCAATTTAAGCAAAGTGATAAATCCTGCAAATATTTTACCAACCCAGCAGCACACACAAGCACACAACAATGGACTGAATATTGTATGTATATTGATTCATCACTAAGGATCCGTAAAATAACAAAGATAATGCACTAGAATTCGAGGTTCTAGCTACAGAATGCATGAAGATGTCCCCTCACCCCTCCCGTAATGTTTTATTCCTCTGTCAGCTAACTAACTCTCCTCTCTTAGAATGCATGAAGATGTCCCCTCACCGCTCCCGTACTGTTTTATTCCTCTCTCAGCTAACTAACTCCCCTCTCTTTAGACAACTTTGCCCACCCCTTGTCCTAATTTGACAAAGCTACCCCTCCAGTACCCATGGTCTTTCTTCTTTGAATCTAATTTCTGGACTACTGTGGGTCCTGCAAATATTTTACCAATCCAGCAGCACACACAAGCACACAACAATGGACTGAATATTGCATGTATATTGATTCATCACTAAGGATCCGTAAAATAACAAAGATAATGCACTAGAATTCGAGGTTCTAGCTACAGAA
>JANSVA010000004.1:31410600-31421986 GCA_025504915.1 Erythroxylum reticulatum
AGGTGTATGAATTATGAAGAATGATGAAATTGTGTATGTTTATGGTGTATAAATAGTGATTGTATATGAATCTGATTAGATTGCGTTTTGGATTGACTGATGAAATTGTATATTGAATCAAGATTTGATTGTGATTTGGATATGGATGATTCTGATTATGATTGGAAATGATTGAGGTGCTAGGTTTAAAATTGTATTTGTATATGTTGGGATTCCGGACAGAAGGTCCAATGAGTTTGATGAATTGTGTGGATTGATTTGCTTTATAGAAGTGTGTTTAAAAACCCTTTACAAGTTTTGAGGTTGTTATAATACAGCCGTCATGCTGCCCAATTTTTGTTAGAGTAGTATTTTGGACAAGTGTAATTATTTTCTTTATGGCAAAAGAAAGATTAGAAGAAACTATATGTTTTGTTTACAAGATGAGAAATGATAAGTTTGAAGAATGAAATGAATTGAACTTATTATGGCATAGATGGACATTTCCAAAGGGGGGAAAATGTTTTGATTTGAATAATATTGAATAAAGATGTGAAAAAAAAACCGGTTTCGTATTAGTTTAGTCTAAGGTTTCCAACGCGATAGTTTTCTAAAGTATACATTTTCGAATGTCGGATCCATTTTCACTTTGTCTTCTCTATATGATTCGATTCGATTCGTGATTTCATTCGTTTTCGATTCGTATTCGTTTCTTTCGCCTTATGATTTTTACTTCGGATTCTTTTGTTTTTCTAATTTCCGTTCTCCGTTTTTCGGTTGAGGTCTGGTCTCTAAATTGGGTCCCAACATTTACGGTATCAGAGCAAAAGTGAAAGTGTAAAGTTTAAGAGATTAGATTCCGGAATCGAGATCCAACAGTACTGCCCCCTGCGATATGCAACAACCGCAAGTGTGGGATCCCGCTTCTCACAATCCTTACCAACAACACGTGAACATGCACATCTATGATAATTTTGCCCAGAGCATTGTGAACATGCACATCTTGGCTTCCCTCGCTCACCAGATGCTCCAAGAATTGGGTAAGCAAACGAAGACGATTTTTGCATATAGGAAAGAGAAGTAAGACGCTGAAATATATGAGATACTTGGAGAATTTGAACATTCTAAAAATGGCAGACCTTTTCTCACACTCCTCTACTAAAGGCTCAACTGGTAGAAGAGAACGGACTGAAAGAATTAGTCTCTTGATGAAACCTTTAGGGCATTCATCATCAAGCAGCTGTCCTACAACTAAGGGAGCATTTACTGGATTGACCTATCAAACGGAAAAAAGTTAAATAATAGTTGATGTTCACTGGAAGATCTTAGGTTTTATAACAGAAGATCAAAATCATCTTGTATTGCAAAATTATACAACAAAGAACTAAGCCTAATAACTTCTCATATTCTTACCTTTTGCACATAACCCTGAATGTAGTGAAGCATATTGTTTCGGTACAGATAATGAGTCAGATCCGGAACTAAACCAAAGCGATCACAGACATTGATCAATGGACGAGCATCTGGGAGCTTGGCTTCCACTAAGAAGTTCTGTGTTTTCTCAGCATCATAAAAATTTGATTCACGTGTCACAAGTTCTACCTCCTTAATCTGTCCAGTTTTTGCAGCTGCTTCGATATATTTGAAGTGGATCTCAGGATCCTCACTGTCCCAAAAGCACAAAGAAAAGAGTAAGAAACAAAATGATGCAGCATATCTGAAAGAAACTGAGGTGGTTGTTCTTTTATAACAGAATGTTGGAAAACCAACCAGACTGAAGAATGTTGATTGTGGGACTTAAAGTGGGTGACATTTTGGTTATTAGCAATCCAACAGAGTTATGTACATAGGACGATACACATATGCTTTTATGCAGGGGGGGGGAGGGGGGAGAGAGAGAGAGAGAACCAACTCATTACGGGCTAGGTACCTAGTTTCTTCGAGTGTTCTATAAAAATTATTTCTCCTCCTGACTTAAAGGAAAAAGAATAACAGTACAAACAAATAAAAACGAGGGTACTTGGAGCTCAAATACAAACCCAAAAAGAAATACAATCCTTCATAGGACTTAAACTGCTCAAAGAGTTGCATGAATCCACACCCAATTGTTCAGAGTACTCTTTGCAAGCCTACACAATAGGAGGGTTATTAGCATTCTAAAGGACCATTCTGGAATTCATGACTACTACTACCAGTAGTTCGTTACCTGCACAATAATCTGGAGATTGCCCCTTAGATTAACAAGTAGAAGATCCTTCATAAATTCGAGAGCCCACTCATGGGAAAGGGTGCCAAAGAACTCAACAAGTGCCTAAAAACCAAGAGGTCATGTCACAAAAATGAATAGAAGCACAAGGTACATAGTTAAGTATTTAAATAGCAAACCTGAGGCTCAATAGCATGTGTATTCATAATAACACGTTTAATATCAGGCAACTCAGAATAGTGCTACAAAAGAAAATGAAAAAAGAAAGATATTAGTCCATGGAGTAAGAAAAGCATGTGCAAAAATTACAACAAGAACATGAATGCCCTTTACCTGAAGGGCCTGTATATACAAACCAGCTTTTTCACACAGTTGGGCAATACGTGGGCAATCATAGTGACTAAACATACCATTAGCTAAAATTGCATCAGCCACATTGGGAAAGGTCACAAGCTTGATCTCCAAAACCTGAACGTAAGTGAACATCAAGACTGTAATGTCACCAGACAACTATAATCAATTAATCATCACAAAGAAATTAACAAAAAAGATATTCACCTTTGTCTGAAGAAATCCATGCTCTGGCAAATTTGGTTTCAGAACATCCAAAAGAAAGGCTGTTGCTTCCCGAATCAAGTTCCTCTAAGGGGACAACAAACAATATTAATTAGGCAAAAATGTAGGCATTTTATTGTTCTTCCTCTTGTTCCTCTTATTATTATTTCTACAATCACTATTGTTAGAAAACATATAACAATCACTATAATAATTACTAAAATGTAAGCATTTTATTGTTATTCCTAGCGAATACAGAGTTCTTCAAACATTCACCTCCCACACAGAAAACAGGTAACAAAAAGGTTTAGGCAAACCTCCCATCGGTATTTTTCTTTGGTGTTAATATCCCCTAGAACACATGTTCAGCTAGATAAAAAAAAAGATACCATAATAATGTTACAGATGGAAACCTAGTTCACCGAACCTGAAGAAATAGATCAGTTATTGTGTTGTAGTCAACAGGGCAGCCTCCCTCCATTTGTGACATCCTTAGAGCAAAATTAGCAGCACCCTACCATGCAAAAAGCAGAAGTATCACATATCAGAATGTGAACTTTTATTAGAACAAGAAATGAAAGGAAAGGCCATTAATCTATAATGAAAAATAACATAAGACTTGGTTGATGCAGAGGTAAAAACTGTTGATTAATAATGCCAAAACTTAAAGATTCGGTCTTCAAACCTGGGAGTCTGTCCGCAATATCGTTTGCAGAAGAAACAAATAGTCAGGTGTATATCCAACCTGACATTACACAGAAAACGTTTCACAAGTATCAACAGATGTTAGTTTTTATAAACAAATTATTTAATCAACAAATCATATCTGATTTCAACAAAACAAAATATCATCAAAATTTAAATATAAGACATGTTTTGCAGCAAACAACTCACGAAAGTAATCATGTATGAAAGTTTCCATTTATCGTAAGATAAGAGTTTTACCTGCTTCGAGTGTATAAGAATCTTGTCAAATTCCCTCCTTTCAGCAAATGCACCCAGAACTTTTGGAGTTGCCCTTGCTTTAATATATATTTTGAGTGCGAGGTCATTATCTACAGTCCGCATATATAATTGTAACATCAGAAAGAATTAAAAGAAGAAGAAAAGGAGTAATATATATATGGAAATTAAACATTAAGCAAACTTAACCACATAAACCAGGCTACAAGATGGAATACATATGCCAAAAATGGAAAAAGAAGTAAAGTAAATAATCCCAAGAGCTATCTCAATCAAGGTGCTCAAATGCAACCATCAGCATTATTCATGAATTGAATGCTTGATTTAAAAAGCACCGGAAGTTCTGAAAATAAGCAAAATATAAAACAAGTACATCAAGAGTAAACGGCAATGACCTCAAAAGTCTTCTACAAACTGACCTTCACAATATCTCCAAGCTCCTCACTACATTCAAGCTTGTCCTCAGCCAACCAACTCTCCAAAAGATTTTTCTTATTCTGATTTACAACAAGGCGTTACAATTCCAAGGACTCAAAAGTGTTAAGTTTTCCCATAGAGAGATGTAGCCTCACATATGGCTATAAGAAAAATGGTCATTTACGCTATGCACTCATCAAGTCGTTTCAGTAGTGGCAAGAATTTCTCGTTTCCTACACTCATGCTTGGAGAATAAAAATTTGTAGAAATCTGCAAGATCCGTACACATAATTGAAATCGATCAAAAGAAATAATCCAATATAACAGCGTCAAAATAGTGCAAGGTACAAGTTTGAACTCCATCATAAGCAAGATTTTAACAAACAAAGACATCCTCATGATCAGTGAATTGAACTCCTGGAATAGAAATGATTGCTCTAGGATTCATATGCAGATGACCAATAACAAGAAGATCTATTATATGATTAATCTGTCTATCAGAAAAGAGGAGATCCATATGCATAGGTTTGTCATTGAAGCTACTATAGAAAATAAAAGAAGTCGGCAACTATTGAATCAATCTTCGTCACCATCACAAAGTATAGCCATTCATCTACATAGCGATCTTCCAACTGAATCTTTACCAATTCAATTTGAATTTCATACCCTAACTGACATAGAGGATTACTAGTCAGGCTTGGGAACCAAGCTGCGTTCTATGAGTAAGGTGCAAAAATGAAAAGAAAAAGAAAAACTGAAACTGAAATTGAATGCCAAGTAAGATCAGCACAAAAAACATTGTCATTAGAATAAAGCCAAAGACAGAAAGTAATTTCAAAGAAACTGAAACTGAAAATGTATTTACATCCAAACTTACATTCTCCAACTCGTCAAAGAAGCAGAGCTTGCTTCGGAGTGCATCATTAAATTCAATCAGTCTTTGCTTTTCCACCAACTGAAATTGAAAAGTTATTTTTTAAACAACCCAAACGATTAACTTCTTTGTATAAATTTGATTTTGTAGAATATATGATCTATCTTACGAAATGGCATAAAGTTACATACCTTTATAAAATTTAAATTCAAAGTTATAATTAAGTAAAAGCAAATAGCTTAATGTGAGTCCTGAATGGGGAAAAAATTACATATAACTTGCTAATAGTATTCTAGAAAAGATATGAAAGAAACTACAAAGAAATGAAGGAGGATCAGATTCTATTTGTATTGTATTTGAGATCCATTTTGGATATTTCCACTTAAGCTCTAACACGAGGTGGGCTTGTAGACCATTTTTATACTCCAGATATATACAGTTAATTCTAGAGAAATACAAGGCAAATCAGTACAGCCTCAACGCCAGACCTTTTCCAATATGTCAAGAAAACATAAATTGAAGTCTTCAGTACTTGGCATCAGAAAATCTGACTAATCCAGAATGAAGATATTGCAACTCACTCTAGCACATTACCAAACAATACAAAGAAAGGAGAAAGGAATAATACCAGACGATCACATGCATCATGAAGAGTCTTAGTCTTTGTAGCTACTGCCTGATGTTGAAGCTGTAGTTCATTAAACAAGTCCAGTATTTCATCCACCTGCATCCAAAATAACCTCAGCCATCATAAATCAAACAAAAACCAATTGAACTTAAATTAGAGGCCAAGAAGCAAATTTCTTGATTCTTTACACAAGCAACAGAGCCAGATTGAAGCAAGAGAAGAGCTAAAAACTGAGGAATGGAGACCAGGAAGAGAGAATCAGAGAGCGACAACGTACGGTGTGTGAAGATCCGAGCACAGAGAGAGCAAATCTGGAGAGAATTAGAGCACGTACCTGGAAAGATATTACCGCAAAACTCAAAACCCCCTCGTGTCAAGAACTTTGGCACTCTGCCAGATCCACCATCATAGTGGAAACAGCGAAACATCCCATTGGCCTCACTTTCATCGGATTTTCTTCATGGAACGCCTTGGCTTCATAAATCTGTTTCTAGTGAAAAGGGAGAACATTCGAGAGTGTTGGTTCAAAATAGAAAAGGTTGTGTGAGATCCAGTTAAGCAAACGTTATTAGAGAGTGAAGCAAGAAGAGGAGGCGGACCAATCGTGGAGAAGGAGAGGAAGCCGACGGAGAGAGAGAGTGTTGTGATTGGTGCGTAAAGGTAGAAACTCCGAGAGTGAAGGGACGGGATTTAATTTAGAGGCAAGCAACCATCAGATTAAATGGGCGAACGGGATGGATTGCGTGGTCGTCCATCCCGTTCATCCTTAGTATGTACATATAATGAAGGTACTGAATTGGCAATCTCAAATTAACATCACATGTAACAAAAATGGCATGAAGATAAAATTACAAAAATAGTGTACCAGTTCTACAACGTTTCAATGTTTTTATTATTACAGATTCATTGATTGATTCATTTTTAATGATTTGAATTGGCAACTAATAAGAGTAAATCATGATCTTAAAAGAAATAATGAGCATTATACTACTATTAGTATTATTATGGATGAAATTACTATTCACTATAAATGCTAACTTGTTTAATCTTGTAATTGTTAATATATTAAATATCTTAAAATAATTACTAGTGCATATTTATTGATCCATTAATATAGGATTCCATGTTATCAACCATCTAAGAGAACTAAATTGAGTTACATTCTGTTGGGAAGATTCATAAGTATTCTTTCTTAACCATTTTTCATTAGCCAATGATACTTGTCTAATTTTTCGAGCATATACATAGAAAGATCACTCAAACTCTCAAACCATCATAGTCAACTTTTATTATCAAAAGATCATATCACAACTCTAGATGAAACCAAAATCTATGTCATGAATCCTTTTCTATACCATATTTGAGATGCTTATATTATATGGTTTCTTCCCTCGAGTTTATTTACCCTGAACTTCATGTTCTATTCAAAGGACGATCTTTAGAGAAACTAGTAAGGTTATTTCTTTGTTACTGAAAAGCTACGGTTAGAATCACGGAAATAATCTCTTTATAAAATATAAAAGGTCATTTATGTATAATTTAAGACCCTCTTGTGCACTAGGCAGCCCTTATTGATACTTCGTTCACATGTAGTAAGAAAAGAAATGTCAGTACTTTTTGGGCCTTTAGGCACGCTCAAGTTTTTTTCTTATATCAGGTACGATTACATATAGTACAAGTTATAAAATCAAATTAAGCACTAAATCAATTAAAGTGGTTTGTAATTGAAGCTAAAGTATTGTATCTTGTTTTCAAGCTCATATTTTATCCGCGTGTTTTGGTAAACTCACCTTTGGCTTTTCAACCTGTTTTTTTTTAATGAACTTTCAATAACTTTGACTATAGCCAAAAATAAAAGGCTAGTAAGTTCTTTAAATGAATTTCTAAGGTTTGGCTTAATGGTTGAATGAGTATAATTTTCATATCAACTTTGAATCGTTTAAGAAAGGATGAATTTTTATTTAAGTCCGACATAGAACTTTACATTTAACTAATTAAAATAGCATCAGTGGGGCTATCAATCACATGCCCTCGTTTTATTTGCATCCATCATATCACCCTCGGATGATCGTATTCCAAGTGGTGTATAAAGGCAACAATTATCAAGACTAGTTTTAAAGTATGCAAAATTTGTTTTTGGCTAAGAGGAAATTAGATTTCCTTGATAGAAACATTAAGAAACCAGCAGAAGATGCAACGGATAACAAAGATTGGTGAAGTGTTAATTCAATGCTTGTAGGCTAGAATTTTTAGTCTGTTAAACTGACCCTACATTCAACCACTACTTACTATGATGATTTGAAAGAGTTATGGGAGGATCTAAAATAAAGATTTTCGATTGGCAATGGTCCTCGTGTTCAACAGCTAAAGTTGAACTTGTCCAAGTACACTCAAGATGAACATACGGTCGCCAGTTATTATATGCAACATTTGTTATGCAGTTATGGAAGGTGTACTTATAACCTTGGCCTTTAAAGGGACAAGAAGCGAGAGGATGATTATGTCCATTGATTTTTTATGGGCCTTGACAATTATTTGTATGATCAATTCGATCTAATATTATAGTTCAGGGACTACTGGCACCAATAGGTCATATATATGCATTAATAATGCAGGAGGAGAGCAAGAATGGCAATGGGTTAGGTTGTGCCCGGATCGATTGGGCCTAGGGTTGACTGACCTAAGCCCGACTCGATAAGGCCATAAAGAGGCCTGAGCTCGAGCCACAACTCAATAAACCTAAGGGGGTTGGGTTGACCCATCTTGATTTATTATTTTAAAAAATTCAAAAAAAGAAGTTAAAAAATCCTGATATCGCTACCAGAAAATCCATCGTAATTTTCTGCCTGTCCTGATGCTTTGCCTTGACCTATTGACAAGTCAAACACCTTGATATAAACTCTTTTACATCTTTCTTCATTGTTGGCCACCTGATACGTGCTTAATGGTTGACACATGTAATCCATTACATTAGTGATTAATGCCTTAAAATGCTTATAATACTTACTTTAGCTCATATTTGATTTTAGATACACTTCAGAAGTGAAGGAGCTAAAGTGATTCAAAAGCATACTTGTTGAGTCATCTTCTCAATGTTCATACTCTATTGTCTTCATAAAGCAAGAAGAAGTAAAAGAAGAAAAGACATAAAAATGGAGACCATGGCTGTAATAATTAAAAAGTTACAACCATGAGATTAAGGCTGTAATACGAATTACAAGGATTATTTTAACCTACCAAAATACACTTCACGTTGTCCCACTTCATGCCAACTGTCCATGTCCATTTAAGTTAGTTTAACCTAGTTTACAAATACATAAAAGGGGTGTGTGACGACAAAGTGTGTGGGAAAAGAATGGAAAAACTGTGACCGTGGCATGTAGCACCACTCTTCAATTTTTAAGCCACTTGCCCCATTTTCCTTAAAACCTAGATTTTATTAAACATTAAGGAGGCAACTAGAATGTTATACACCTCACGTTAGCCACATGTCCCACTCTTAATTTTAACCTAGTTTTTATAATAAGAAAGAGTATGTATGATGGCAATAAGGAGGGGGAGCGAATAAAGAAGACAACAACAAAACTAGCAGTGGAGGGCCCCCTCTAAGACATCATTCATCACCATTTTTCTTGGGTTTTTTATAGCACCGCTTACCCTAGTGTACATACCGGAACACCCTGAGGACATTCTAGTACATAACCTATGATAATGGCGTACTATGTTCAATCATAACGTTCACATAACATGGCATCATCCATCTTTATTCTCTTATAAACATCATAAGGAAAGTCACAATATTTTAAAACTAAATTTTCTCATTTCATTTCAAAGAAACTGAATGTCTACAATGTGTCTTTCAACATTCATACTTATGCAACATTATATCCTAATACAAAAATGCGCTACATGAAGGAGGAAATAAACAAAATCTATCTAATCTGTCCATATCCAATTGACCGACCTTTGAGTCATTTCTTTTCTTTCCCAAAAGTATGAGTCTACACTGCTTTTAGCGTCCCTCAGTAGCTAATATCATCTCTCGGTCTTGAAAAATCAACATTGCAATTTTGATGAGTTTTGCGAACTTAATAAGGTAACCATCATCGATTGTTCACTCAATTCATGCATCACATTAATACATGTAACATATTATTCACATCTTTTTGCATATTCATAGAATATCACATTTCACTTTCAAAACAATCAACATAATCCTTTCATTCATATACAATACACATATCAAGTATAAATGCAATGCACGTGAAACTCGCTTTCATTTATTATTGTTGTTGTGATCGAGTGCCTTTTACTAGCTCATATCCTTTAGTGGATATCGAGCTGTGTCAAATTATGTCCCATATCCCTTAGTGGATACCAGATACATTTACAATCGAGCCTGAGGCTCTAATCACAACTCAAGCTTTAAGCTCTTTATCCTAGTGACTCCAAGCACAACTTCCTTTATCTTACATACATTCATGTATTGAACGCTTCACATAACATATTCTCAGTCAATCACATGATTACACATTCACATTCAGATCACATTTATTATCGGACCTTAGTCCGGCATTCAATAAAATTGTTGAGCAACATTTATTTCATCACATTCACATATAAGGAGAACTTCAATAACTCATTCATACACTAGAATCATCGAACCTTCATTGTCCGGAATCAACACAATTGATTCACATTCATTCGATAATTTAAACATAATATAAAGCAAACAAGTAATTGGGTGAGATCTCTAGGTTACTCACAAGTCGCTCTCGAAGCTAATGCCTGGAAGTTCCAACAACGTCTGGAGGTTAATATTCCAGTTGCTCCTCTATATCAAATAACATACACATATATCATAATTTGTACAATTATGAGTGTTTAATAATGCACATGTATGTAATGAAATATGTACAGTGCGTATTCATGACAATCCCAGGTGTTTCACATAATCAATCCTATCTTAAAACTCACCTAAGTATAATTTATACTTAGGTTTATACCTTAATAAAACCATTAAAATCACAATTCATAACTCATTGAATCACTTTTAGATTTTTCGAAAAATTGAATTTCGGATCCACTGTTCTTGATCATCTAGATAATGAAAATGAGGTAATTTGATAATTCTCTCCTCTAGAAAAGTGTTCTCCTATCGTTTAAGTTTCTAATGACACAAAAATAATTCAATTTGGTTTAGAAATCTGAAAGTTGTACCCTAAATATTTTCGGGTTGTTCTCATTTTAAAATGGTACACTATACTTAATTTTCATCCAAAAATTGAAAGTCTTAGATCCAGAAATCATCCCATTTGGATGACTACAAAAAAACATATAACCGAAATACCCAAGCATGTTCAGTGAAATTGTACCAGTTCATACTATTCCAACAGATTCCCTCACTTTCCTTCAATCAATCTTTTTCAAATCAATTTATAATGCTACCAATTTTTATGGAGAGGTAGAATAATGTGTTACGAACCTATTGGTTTAAGAATCAAGTCATTTTTAGGTCTATAGAAGAAGTTATGGTCGAAAAAAGCAAGACTGTTTAGTTTGCAAAGTGCTCTCAGGTGCACAAACTATTTGAGAGCACAATGTCATGATATGACAATTAAAACCGTGATCCAGCAATAAACACTCATAGGCGTGAGGAAGAAAAGTCATGGGTATGAGTGACTCATAGGTGTGAGGAAGAAAAGTCACGCCTGTGCACACTCAACTAGACCTATCCCATGTTTTTCACTCGATCTCTCCTAAA
>JANSVA010000004.1:31428471-31445789 GCA_025504915.1 Erythroxylum reticulatum
TAATGTAAATAACCTGAAGGGTTCAAAAAAATTAAAAAGTCTTCTAAAAATTGGTTAAAGGTTTATAATTTTGGATTTGAAAAGAGAAAAGGCTACATGTAATTTGCTATGCCAACAAGACCTTGACGGGAGCACAATTGAACTACACCACTATTGAGAAGGAGTTGTTTGCAGTGGTATTTGCATGTGAAAATTTTTGCTCCTCTTTCGAGCTCACAAGTTATTGTTTTTACAGATCATGTGGCGTTACATTATCTCTTTGCAAAGAAGGATGCCAAGGATAGGGTCATCTGATGGGTGCTTCTGCTCTAAGAATTCAACATTAAGATTAAGGAAAAGAAAGGAGAAAAAATGTTGTAGTGAACCATCTATTAAGACTTCAAGGGTACAAAATGAAGAGGAATAGGAAATTGAAGAGTGATTTCCTAACAAGCCATAATGATGGTAAAAAAAATCCTTTTCTTCCTTTGGTTGCAGATATTGCCAATTATCTCTCAAATGGTATTCTTACCCCTAAGAATGGGCTATATTTTAAAGAGAGATGAGATGCCACTTTCAAACATCATGGAAGTGGAGATATTTGATATGTAGGGCTTGGATTTCATGGGACCATTCCCATATTCCCTAGGTAACTCTTATATATTGGCTGAAGTTAATTATGTGTTTAGGTGGGTCGAAGCAATAGCCACTCCAACAAATGATGGCAAGGTGGTGCAACGATTCATTAAGAAGATCTTCACTATATTTGGGGTGCCTAAAGCTATCATAAGTGATGGAGGGAGTCACTTTGGCAACAAACCCTTTGAGGCTCTTCTGAGGAGATATAATGTTCATCATAGAGTCGCAACCCTTTACCACCCACAAATAAGCGGTCATGTGGAGGTGGTGAATAGAGAGTTGAAGAAGATTTTGAAGAAGGTAGTAAAAACTTCAAGAAAAGATTAGTCTTTGAAGCTAGATGATACATTGTGGGCTTACAGAACAACTTTCAAAACCCCATAAGTATAACACCATATCGAGTTATGTATGGCAAGGCTTGTAATTTACCATTAGAGTTGGAGCATAGAGCCTACTGGGCAGTTAGAAAATTGAACATGGAATGGAAGCTAGCAAGCAAGAATAGATTGTTATAACTTGATGAATTGTAGGATCTAAGGTATGAAGCATATGAAAATATGAAGTTCTATAAGGAAAAGGCTAAGAAGTGGCATGATGCCCACATCAAGGAGAAGGAATTCAAGAGTGGGGACTTAGTGCTTCAATTCATAACTTTGGTTATTTCCCAGAAAGCTCAAATCAAGACGGAGTGGCCCTTTTAAGGTTTTTTAAGTGTTTCCTCATAGATCTTTGTAGTTAGAAAATGATAAGGGTGAAACTTTTAAAGTTAATAGACATAGGTGCAAGCTATACTTTGAAAGGTCATTGGCATAAAAAAGGGAAGTACTTTCTTTCCTTTCACTTACTTTTTTATGATTGCATATGGAACAGTCAAGCTAATGACCTTAACTTAGCATGTTTGTCTTTCATTTGCTTGTCTTTATGTTAGTGTTGTTTTGCTTTAATTTGATAGTGTTAGTTTGGTTTTGATTGGTTTTTAACTTGGTTCGCCCTTCGATCTCTTGTTGTTTAAGTGCTCAATGATTTGCTTTGAGGTTACTTAAAGGTTTATTGTGCACGTTTGGTATTAGGTACGTTTGAATTTCATTGTTGGAGTAGTTTAAATTCAATAAATATCTCGAAAGAAAGGATTACGCAGATTAAGGAAGCTATGAAGGTGAGTCATGAGGTACATGGTGAAAATAATGTATTAAGGAAGGATCTTGGAGGTAAAATGAGGAGAAAAGACAAAAAGTCAGCAAAGTGCAGGAAAGACCACGACTATGATCACATTGATCATTAGCAAGGAATATATGTCGAAGTCATCAATACTTTGAAGATCAAGGTGTACAACTGTCACCTTCGACACCATCCCGCCTCAATCACCATAAGTTCGTGTTCTAACCCACTTAGTTCCTATTGTTATTTTTGCTTTTCTTGTATTATGTTTGATTTCCCCCTTTTGTGTGTTGTATGTCTCCTCCTCACATTGAGGACAATGTGTTGTTCAAGTGTGGGGAGGTAGTCTTTGCTTTTGTATTTGCATTTTTGCACGTCATTTAGGATGTATGTTAGGTTATCAATATTAGGTGTGTCATTTCCCTTACATTTGAATCTTTGTGATGAATATGTTGCCATGAGATTCTATCATGCTAGTTGGAATCAGATTAAATGCATGTCTTAACCTAAATTAGGCTGCTTGAGTGGAGATGAACCATATGGAGTGATGAAAGTAGTTGTCTACATAAGCTTACTCAGAGCTTGACACTTGAGCAATGAGGTAGTGTATATAAGCATAATGGATTTTTATTTGAGCCTAGGTAAGGAATGAGACTTTAAAACTCCATTCTATAGTCATTTCATTTCCTTGTTTGTGTGATGTTACCTTAGGTAATTACCTTCAGAACTTGCTTTGAATTAGTTTAAATCTACTGGATGCATGCTAAATAGAAATGATTAAAGCCCCTTTTTATTTTAACTCTTGGCTTAAATGAACTACCCTTTTATTATCCCTTGCTAGCCCTATTGAGCCTTTAACCTTCTGTTTCTTGAAATCACCCCATTTTAAAACCCACAAACTCATTAGCTTGCCCAATCACAATTTAATAGAATGCTAAGTGATACTTTAGTTTAGAATTTTTTTTGCTACAATTTTTTTCCTTTCTGAGATGCTTTGAGTAGATTTTAGTACTTATACTCTTAGAGCACATGTCATATAGTTGTAGTTTTTTTTTTCATTGTTTCTTTATTATAATATAAAAAAGAGAAAAAGAGAAAAGAACAAAATCAAATGATAAAAAAGAGAGAAAGCAAAAGGAATAACATGTAGTAGCATCAGTAAGGGCAGAGTAGTATTCATATCCATTTGCATATCTCAGAAGTTTATCTTTGTCATCCCTTTATACACTTAGTACATTATAAATGCTTGTGATAAACCCCTAAGACCTTTTTGACCCACCTTAACCCTAGCCAAATTACAACCTGAAACAAAGTCCTTTTTATCTATCTTAGCATGTAATCATTGTGGAGGAGAATTGGTGTATTAGCAAGCCTATGATAATGTAGTTTCCTATAGGAAGTTTGAGCGAAACACTAACCATTAAACACTTGAGAGAAATGAGTGAAATTGATAAGGAAGGTCCATTTTGAGTTTATACTTATCTTTGAGTGATGGTTTTATAAGTTGAGTTTGCTTATATGCACCAATGAAAATTAGTCATGATGTGCATAGTAGTTTGTCACCTTAGTTAGCCAAAGTTTGAGGGATTGCATGCTTTAATCTTTATAAAATGAAGTGATAGAATTTTATTGGCTGTATTTTATTTTTGCTTGAGGATAAGCAAAAGTTTAAGTGTGGAGATGTTGATAGGTGTAGATTGTATCGTATTTTTATAGGTAGTTTAGTGTGTGTTTAGGTCAAGAATTATGTTAGTTTATAAATATTTGTGTTTTAAATGTTTTTAGGTGAGAACATATTTTTGAGCTTTAATTATATATATATGAGGTGTCGTGATGAGTTTGTTAGTGTTTCAGGGTATTCGGAGGAGAATCGGAGAAGACTCGGACAATAACCCATGGCCACAATCATGACAGAAGCTCGAGCATAAGGCCACGATCATGGGGAATCTAACACGATCGTGACAAAGAGTCAAAAAAATTGGCCACGATTATGCACTAAGGGCCACGATTGTGGCTTGTGTATAGATAGACACAGGGTCACTTTTAGATTCGAGTTTTAGGGGACATTTCGGATCCTAGAAAGACACTATGGCTACCTTAATTGGACAAGACTATAAAAGCATTATGATGTATCCCTAGAAAGAAGCTTTACAATTAGCCTCCACTTGGAAACCTTAAAAAGAGAGAGAAATAAGAGATAGAGAAGAAAAAGAAGAAGATGAAGAAGTGGATCCCGATGCTGCTGCTTCCCATATCAGGCGGTATCCCAATGTCATTGCCTTCCTAATTTTTACACCATAAATTGAGATGGATTGTATGAAAATGGATTTGAGTAGTTGATAATGTTCTAAACTCTCCTTCAGGATTTTACTGAGTTAATTTTGATTTATCTATTTTGTGTTTATTAGTTGATGTTGTGATTAATTAATGTATTTACATGTTTCAATAACAAACCGAGAGGGTAAGCTAGATAAAAATGATTAGATCGGATTAATGACTAATTGACCATTTAATCAATCTAGTCAATAATTTCATGGAGAGACATCCCATGTGAGACCTAATTGTTTATTAGAAAGCTTTAGAACTAATTAAAATTGTGGGTAATTTGTGAATTAAGAGATTACAAGTTCCATAATTCTATTAGGATTTATAATTTAGGGTTTGATGGTTATAAATCGAGAGAGACTAATCAACCCTCGATCATATAGAACTGACACCCCATAAACACATAAATGGCTAAGTGAGCATTAATGATACGATAAATTCCCTATTTCATAACTTGATTAAATCTCTTGACAAATTTCCATTATGACCTGTGTGATTGCCCATTTCAATTCTGTTTTATTGAAATTTATGCTTTACTAGTCTTGAAATCAAAGTTTCTGCACTTTTGTTACATTGCTTGTTCATTGCTAGTTTATTTGATTTAGTTTATTTTTTATTTTATTATTCAAATTTGAGTCTTAAATAAAGCACAACCTAAATTAATTGGTGCCTAAGCACAATCTCTGTGGGACGATATCCATTTTTTACTATAAGTAATGACTTACATACTTGCAATTTTTAGTGTAAAAAAAGTAGTTTGTTTTTTTGCAATCAAAAGTTGTATGGAATGAGGGAGATGTAGTTCTTAAGGTTCGCTCCTTATGGTTACAAAGTGTTGTTTATTATTAACTTTTGTGAGTGATATATGCATCATTGGTTGGTGGTGTGATAGTTTAAGTTTGAGCTATGAAACATAGTTTTGCATTTATCATAACTGATAGTACCAAGTTTTGAGTGAATGTTACTTTTTACACTTAATGTTACATTGAGTATTACTTTTTCTTCACTAAATTTAGTGGATTTTACATTACGTTACCTAAATACATCTCACCTTACCCTTGCCTACATTAGAACCCTAAAAAGTCCTTTGATTCATGATTTTGCATGTGACCTTTAGTGGTGGAGAAATGAAATGATTTGCAAAGTTGTGAAATGCCTTGATTGTGAAGTGTATTTGAGTGAACTCATTAATCTATCTTATTTAAACACATTTTCCAAGTCTACCTCTAGATTGCTCAGTTTCTAAATGTAATGAATGTTGATTAATCATGAGTAGAAGCTTTGAATGTTGAATTATGGATATGGTGTGTGAAAGTCATTCATCTTTAATTATGATTATCTATTCTTAGGAATTATGGAAAATAAGTAAATGTTTTGATTTATGACATTGTTTTTTACGATTGGCCTCAGGATGGTCAAAAGTTAAGTGTGGGGGAACTTGATATGTGCTTAAATGTAAATACATTTAATCCATTACACTTAATGATTAATGCTTTAGAATGCTTAGGACAATTACTATAACTCATATTTGATTTTAGGTATATTTCGGAAGTGGAGCTAAAGTGACCAGAAAGCATACTTATTGGGCCATCTTCTCAATGTTCATACTCTATTGTCTTTATGGAGCAAGAAGAAGAAAAAGATTAAAAGAAAAAGAGACAAGATAAAACATAAAAGTGGAGAATGTTTCATGGTGTCTCATGTTAAAGGTAAAATTAAATGTCATAGTTGTGAGCAATCTCACAGTTGTAACATAAATTGCATGGGTGTGAGAGTGATTTGCACCCATACACCCATGTAACATAAATTACGTGGGCGTGAGACACTCTCACACCCCTAAGACATGACTTGATAGTGTAAATTAAATGGACAGTTTTCCATTTAACCCAGCATTCCATTTAACTTGGACATTCCACTTTTAACCTAGTGTTTAAGGTATAAAAAAGACATAGGTAGTGACAAAAAAGGGAGGTAGCTGGATTGGGATACATCTCATGTTAGCCACCTGTCTCATTCTTATTTTTAACCTAGTTTTTATTATAAGGAAATGTGTGTGTGATTGCAATGAGGGGGATGGGATAATGCAAGAGGAAGACACCTATCTAATGTTCCTTAAACCTAGATTTTATTAAAAAGAGATGAGGTGCGATGTTTGGAAGCAATAAAGGAGAGAGGGAGTTGAATCATTGTTTCTATTCGGTTTTTCAAGTGTGTATGAGGCTCAAAAATAAAAGAGAGGGTCTAGTGGGACAAAAACGGGGAGAAAGTGGGCAGAACTGAACAATAACTTCATCAACAATTCCTTTTCAATTTTTAAGGAGGAGAAAGAGAGCAATGGACAACAAACATTATTCATCAAATTCTCTTCATTTTAAAACAATAATGGAGGCTATAGAGGCTAATTCTTAGAGATTAATGGAGAAGATGGAAGGATAACTTCTCAAACCTAGTTCAAAGATGAAATTGACACCTAAGTCTTGGTTAAACTTATCTCATCTTGTTAATATTAAATCTTTCTCTTCCGATTGTCATTATTTTTTGTGTTGATTGAATCTGGTTTTGCAAAGATAATCTTGATATGTTATTTGGATTATTCTGTTATGAATCTATTGGTAGAATGTTGAATATAATCTGTAATCGTTATATTTAATATTCGTTAGTTGCTATTAATGATCTTGAATTGTTAGAAACAAAGTAACTTAGGTTAGATAACCTGAACGTGTGAGGTTGCTTCCTAAATTGATACATTTTCCACTTTGTAATGTGATTGCCATATTGAATATGGATATCGTTTCCTAGGTTATTCGGTAGCTAGGTTTAATAAATGAGGGTCTCTTAATTAAACACAAGCTAAAGTAAACTTAGGATTAGTAGAGCATATTATCAGTCCACGATCAATAATTCGAGGAGAGGTGTCAAAACATTGGAATTATGGGATATGTTGAATCGCATCTAGGCAAAGATTGATCCTAAAACCAGACTTTACACACATTTGACACTTTCATCATTTTCAATTGTTTTTCTATAAATTGGTTTCAATAGTTTAATTTTAATTTATTGTCTCAATTACATAAAAACCTAAAACCCCATTTTTATTTCCTTTGCATCAATTATTTTCAATATGAAAATTAACCAAACATTCCCTATGGATACGATCCCAACTCACCACATCTATAAGTTTTTAATTTGTAAAGTTAGGTAAATTTTGCAGTGCACTTGACACACACTGTTAAATCTTTAGAACTCATAAAACCTGTAGAGATTAGAGAGATTGAGACTATTGTGTTCCAAATAAATGAAATGAAGACCCCTAACCCTGATAGATTGAATGAATACTTCTACCAAAAATCCTATCAAAGATTGGTTATACAGTGAAATAAGTAGTATATGAATTCTTTTACAAGGGTACACTTTTTAAAAGGATAAATGAGATATTTCTATATTTGGTGACAAAGATTTCAAATACTTATAACGTTAGTTATTTCAGGCCTATAGCATGTATTAATTTCATCTACAAAGTCATTGCCAAAATCATTGCTAATAGGTTGAAAGAGGTCCTCAATTTTTTAATTAGTAACAACTGAGGGGATTTCATGAAGGATATGAACATAAGAGAAAATATCTTACTTATGTAAAAGCTTTTGAAAGGGTATTTAAGATGGAATTCTCCTCCTAATTTCTTTATAAAATTTTATTTTCATAAGGATTTTGATAGCGTTAACTGGGATTTCCTAATCAAGTTGTTAAAGATATTTAGTTTCATTAGATCCTTTATAACTTATTTTAAGGCCTGCATTTCTTCCACTTCATCCAGTGTTCCAATTAAAGGTGTTCCCTATGATATATTTAAAGGTGGTAGAGGTATAAAGTAGGGTGATCTTTTATCCCCTTACCTTTTTATTCTTTGTATAGAAGCATTAACTCATCTGATCAAGCATAATATTGTTAATGATCTTAACTTCAAATTTCACTCAAAACATAAAAAGTTACTCCTTACAAATATCTACTTTGTTGATGATCTTGTTCTATTTAGCATATTTCAATTAAAATATATTAAGATCCTAACAAACTCAATCGACTAGTTTGGAGTTATATTTGGATTAGGGATAAACCTTAATAAAAAGCCATTTCTACCTATCTACCAAAGCTAACCCCTTAGAGCACAACATTATGAGGCTGAAAGAAAATTCCCTCCAATTGTATATTTGGGTTTTCCTATCTCTACTAGAAGATTGAATTATAATGAGTATCTACCACTAGTGGAGAGAATTCAGAAGAGATTGTGTTCTTGGGTTAACAACGATCTCTCCTATATTGGTAAGCTATAGCTTGTTAAGTTTATGTTAAGTTCATAACATATTTATTAAAGATCTCACATAATACTTTTAAAAGGACTTACAAAGACAATTGAAGGAATCTTAAGAAACTTATTGTGGGGTAACACGACTAGCAATTAAGGCTATGCTAAGGTGAAATGGTCATAAGTTTGTCTCCCTAAGGAGGAAAGGGGATTGGGTGTGTGCTCAATAAGGATCAACATCAAAATTCTTACAAAGATAGTTAAAGCTCTCCCATATTGCTTTCAAAAGGATTTATAGATGTAGTTGAAATATCCCGAGAAACTTTCTTATAATGTAATACGACTAGTAATGGAGGATGTGCTAAGTTAAAATGGTCAAAGGTTTGTTTAACCAAGGAGGAAAGGGGATTTGGTATGCATTCAATAAGGATCATCAACAAAATTCTTACAATGACAATTGGAGCTCTCATATATTCCTTTTAAGAGGAATTATAAAGACAGTTGAAAGAATCCTAAGAAACTTCTTATAAGGTAACATGAATGACAATAGAGCCTATGCTAAGGTGAAATAGTTAGAGATTTGTCTACCTAAAGAGGAAGGGAGATTGGGTATGCATTCAATGAGAATCACCAACAAAATTCTTATCTTAAAAAGGATATAGACAATCTTGCAGTATAAAGATTCCTTATGGTTAAGATGGTTACATAAATACATTCTTAAGTTTAGAAGTATATGCTATTTATCTTCTACTTTCTGAACCAACTATTAAAAATGAGGGATAAAGTAGGAGGGAATGTTCTTTGTAATATTGGGAATGAAATATTAGCAAGTAGGGTTTTACAATTGGACAAGTCATATCCCTTTAATCCATAATCAAAAGGCTAAGGTGAGTTTAGAGGCTTAGCTTACTAAGATTAGGGTATATACCAAGGTGGTTATATGCTTATCCGATTAAAAGTAGGGTATATACCAAGGTGGATATTCCTTGATGTAGTTAGTCACTTGGTACCATCATATCCTCCTAATCTAGACACCTATGTTGCTACTTTTGGTATAATTACCCTATAAGCCAAATTAATAACAACCTATATAAGGATATATTTCAACTAAAGGGGTCTATGGTCAAATGGTATTAATGTGGAAGAAGGCTCTACTACTCAGAATTGCTTTCTTACTATGATTTGTAGTGAAGAACCAGCTTAGTATTATGGATAAGATGCACTTTTTGAATACTCGTGCCACATATATACTCTATAAATGAAGTAATGAGAGTAGGATCATTTTTTTCTTGGAATTTACCTATTCTCTTTCCATATAGAAGCAAGTTAAGAGACCATATCACTAAAACTTGGATGCATTTTTGCTTCTTAAAGTGATCCAATAGCTAAAAAATTGTTCTATGCTCTTTAAATCTGCAAAAACTGCCTATTTGATAGCTGTGGGAACATGCCTATATGAGATATGGACGAAATGTAATAGTAGAAGATTCTAGGGGAAAGAGAGACCTCTATATGAAGTCCAAGAAGTGGTTCTTTATAATATTAGGGAATAATTATTAACACGCAGGCTTTTTCCAGACTATGCACAAAGACTCATCTTATCCTAGAGACTAAATAAGCACTGAAGAATTTAAATGGGGAAAAAGGAGTAGAGAAAAAACCTAAATATTAACATGGATCTAGTTTCTCCTCTTCTTCTGTTGTTTGATGATGAAATTGGTCTCCTTAGAATCATATATGTGGTTGGAAGATGAAAAGAGCAAGGCAATTGTCATGAAGGGAAGAGTAAATCCCATATCGTGCTTAAACTTGATTTTATGAAGGCTCAATAATGGTGACCGTACCTAGATGCATAATAACAGCTCTTTAATGTATTCCAATCTTAGAGAGCTTTTGTCATTTCGTTCTTCATGTAAGGTAGGATGTCAATAGAAGTTGCATAAGGAAAGTACTATGTGTCAACAAACTTTGTGAAACTTGTTACTATCTAAATGTAAATAGTGGCAAGAGCGGTTTATAACACATTTCTAGTGGTGTAGCTAACCTTAACCTATCTGTGGCTTAGTGTATTTTGTGTTTCTCAATCTTGTATTGATTTCCTATCTTTAATGGAATTTCGTTTAATTTTTTAGAAAAAGACAATTTTTTTATTTATATTATATGTTTACTTTTATAATAAAAGTTTAAATTTTAAATTTAAAGCATGATTTACTTTCAATATGTAAAATAGTTATAATGACCTTCTTATAAACACATTTCCTTTAATTCATTAAATCCTTGTACATTATATATATAATTGTATTAAACAACTAAAAATAAATAATAATTAAAATTTTATTAAATATTACGTCTTTGGATAATTATAATACTTTTAAATTTATCAATTAGAGTTAGTAATATTTATTAGTTTTGTTTAACATTAAATTACATAAAATTATTGCTAGTTCTATTCAATGTGAATCCTTATTAATATTTTATACTTAATCATTTTACTAGACTTAGTACAAAGAATAATTTAATTTGAGGTACAAATATTAGCCCTTTATGTAATTTCCTCAAGGTAAAAAAATATTTGTAATTTAAAAGAATGAAATATAAAACGTATATTATTTAGTGATAAAGTGTTATTAAAACTGTTAACAAAATATGAGGATGTTTGCAATTTAATAATTATTGTTCTTTAAATTTCTCACTAATTGACCACATTATTTTATATAGCTTTTCGCATATATAGCCTCCATCTAACGACTCATCTAGACTTGTAAAATCATCAAATTAGTCAAATATAGCTAGGCAAAAAAGGCAAAAAGACGCTAAGGTTTGCTTCTGATAACAATTTAAATCTTCATGTTTCACAACATTCAAAGTAAATCATATGTTAATATAAACATATCGTCATTGTTCTACCATGTTATCACTGACTATCAGAAAAGTATAAATTTTAATGTTATTATGGTTTTATAGGGCCACTTAAGCCCCGCATGGCACTGTAGGACACAATTATTTAAACATAATCATTAATATTATTAAATATTTTTATTAAGTTATATTAAATATAAACAAAATTTAAATTAATTGACAATGCATCATAACGCCAGTCAAAATAAAAACGAGACTACTACTATAGCAGTGGTGAGTTTAGGTCAACCCCACAGAGAGTATGTGCAAAGTTTATAAAATGAAATTAATCAGTATTTAGGTTTAGGGGCTTTGGATTTTTAGAATAAGAAAATAAAATGAAACTAGAGTAACAAAAAAAATTAAAGAAAAGATGCAAAAATGATAAAAATAGAGAATTCAGTAGGGACTCAGTTCTTTGGTTCAATCTCAACCTACACCCTAATTAAGCATATTTCCTTGATTTGTTGTTCTTAAACCTCTCCTAGCAATTATTAATCAGAGGTTAATGATTAACCTGAATTTTTCCTTAGGTTTTGTTTAATTAAGATATGATCATTAATTAAACCTAACCACCGAATAACTTAAGATACGATCTTTAGATTTAATTGGGTAGTAGCATTAAGAATAAGGAAAAGTGATTAATCAAGGCAACAACCACATACGATGCATCATTAAACCTAGGTCATATCGCTACACATGAGTTTCAACATAACAATTACGGATCATATCGAAATTCTAGCAATGGGTTTGCAAATAAACGATTCAATGAATGCATTAAAATCATTCTTTCACAATACCCAATGAGTTCATACATAAATAACCGAACAATAATGAAAATCTGATTATCCATACACAACCCAAATCCATATACTTAGGACAACACAATTAATTCAATAGGAGAGAAAGAAACAACAAAAATATGAAATACACTTAACTCATGACATCGGTGTTGACGTCACCTCAGAACCAGCGTCAGGATGTCTAACCATTCATGGGTCTCTCTCGAAAAAATGCTTTAGCTCCCATTAATATCCCTGCTGAAGACCCCTAGTTGCTCCTCTCACTACACCTCCTCTCTGTTCCACGCTACTGTTCTCTTCTCTATTTTTTTCTATTTATGTGATGTGACAAATAAACATTGTTTGCCACACTCCTGTACACTCTTCTTTTAAAGACCTACGCTATTACTATACATTTTACTTGAAAAGCATAGTATGTATTTTAAGAAAAACGTATGTGTTAAACGCACAACATCTGCGTTGAACACAGACAGCATAACACCTATGTTGAACGCAAATGTTGATTGCTTTTAACATAATGCGTTAAACACATACATTGATTGTGCTGAACCCAGACGTTTCAGTCAGCAGCATTGTCGTTTCTGCCTTAGCATCCTAGTCTACTGTTGCATCATTTTATTGCACCTACTGCTATGTCATTTTTGGTCTCTTCCATCTACCCACAAGTTGTCGTATTGTTGTAGCTTCCTTTAGTGTTTTGTTCTTCTTTACTTTTTTACCGTGTTGCCATTAATTCACATAAATTACATGTACTCCATGCACAATTTTTCTACTTCTTTGTCGTGAGAAACTTGGAATTTTTCTTATTTGTGTTATATTATTTTCTTCTTCTTGTCTTTTAATTTTCTTCTTCTTACTCCATGAAGACAAGTAAAAATTAATCTTCAAAAAATGGCCAAAATATAGAGCTTCAACTTAATTTAACTTCTTTGCTTATGAATGGTACCTAAAATCACATATGAGTCAAAGTGAGTATCTTAAGCAATTTCATGTCAATAATTGCTAAATGTTATATATAATTTCATAATCAATTAAGCACCTATCAAATTCTCCCACACTTAGCTTTTGGTCGTCCTCTAGGAAAACATTAAAATTAAGCTCAAAGAACCAAAAACATTGGCTCATTTCCCCTATGTTCTGAGAATACAAAATCATAAATAAAGATGAATGATTTTCAAAAAATTATAGCAAAAAATCAACATTCCAATCTTTTACTCATGATCCATCAACATTTAATATATTTAAAAACTGAGCAATCTAATGGTAGACTCAGAAATGTGTTTAACTAAAATATATCTATAGGTACACTCAACACCATTCATGATCATGTCATTCTACAACTTTGCATATCATTGCATTTCTCCACCACTAATGTTCACATGCAAAAGCATAAATTAAAGAACTTTTCAAGATTGCAATGTGGGTAAAGGTACGGTGAGATATATTTGGGTCAAGTAGTACGAAAGCAATTAAAGTTGGTGAAACAAAGCAACACTCAATGTGGCATCAAATGCACAAGTTAACACTGATCAAAAGCTAGGTACCGTCAACTATGACGAATGTAACATTTATATTTCACAACCCAATTCAACTCTTACACACAAACCCTATGAAACATATATCAATTTTAAGGAATCACTCATACAGTTTATTCCCAGAATACATTGAAACCACAAGAATGAACCTTCCAAGCTAACATCTATCTCATATTCAACATACTCAAATAATACATTCATTACAATTCTAGGAATATGCATTAACTATGAATAACTTTGCAAACTCATATACACTTCCTCCTTGATAAATTTATTTAAACAAAAATAATTTTTAATTCTTTTTCTTTTTCTTTCTTTCTTTCATTTTTTTTTATTTTCTTTTCTTGTGCTTTTCTCTTTTCTTTCTTTCTTTTCCTTTCTTTCTTTCTTTCTTTTTTTACATTAAAAGAAACTACATTAATATAAGAATTTCAATGATAAGATATAACAAAACATCCCAACATTAACCAACCCACACATATGTACGCCCCTGCACTTAGAATTTTGTACATCCACAAACTCAGCAAACACAAATGTTCCACCAGCTTTATAGCTTGGGTAAGACATTTTTTAATTTTAAAAGGATAAAATGCGGTTTATACAAAAAGAAAGGTATAAAGCTAAAAGGGGCTTATCAAAAAGGAAAAATCATATAATAGGTAGGCTATTTGGCTAATGTAGTTCAAAAAAGCAAAGAATGCCTAATCAAATCCATGTTAATGCATGTGATAAAAATGTAGTCTTGAATACAAATTTAAGGCAAAATCAGGCTATACATGTCATGAAGGTCATACATTATCAAAAGATAATAAGATTGATATGAATGTGACAGTCAAATAAGGCTCAAAATCTCACCAGCTTTGTCTACCATTAGTCACTACTCTTCTAAAGATAATACATATCGACCAATCACAAGAGTAAAAATACATGCTAAAGTTGCTATGAAATTCTCTATTCAATTCACACTCTCATTATGACTATATATATAGTCCTAAGAGTTATAGAAAATGAGAAAATATTTGTTTTTTTATGTTATTCTTTCTCTCATTTTGATCGAAAACTCAAAACAAGTAAAACAAATAAATTCAAAAGCACACATGCATGTAAAAAGTAATGCAAAAATGTAAAGGAAAAGAAATTTACTTCCCTTGGGTTGTCTCCCAAGAGGCGCCTTGGTTTAAGGTCACTGACTCGACTATATATTTCCTCACGTGACAAAATTATAATCTTCTATAATTACAATTAGTGTCATTTCCATGCGAGGTTGTTCTGGATAAGGCCTTAGTTGATCATCATCCCATTTAGCTTCTTCCCTATCCTCAGATTCTCAATCTTGACTAAGATTATACACTTCGAAAATATTTTTAATGTCTCATTGCCTTTTTCTTATTCATTTAATTCCTCTAACCTGCGAGGTAAAGCTAAAGAGTCAGTCTTAATAATAATTATGAACTCAGTTTCTACCTTCGAGCCAAAAGATGTATCTTTTTCTGCTTCGAGCTCCTCCTCTACTTCTTCAACACAAGCAATTTGTTAAGGATTGACCTCAAAATTCTCAAGCTCCTTATCGCTTTGTAAAATTTCCACACAAATGTCTATTGGGTACACCTCAGATTGATATGGGTGCTCCTCTTCGCTTTGCGGTTCCAAATGATTGATATCTACCCATCGAAGCAATACATCTTCCTAGAATTGCAGAGCCTGCTGTCAGATTTGTTGTATACCTTGCGGAAATAGTTGTTATATATTATGTCTGAACTGTTACATATCCTATTGAATTTGAAGATTGTTAGCAGTCATAATATTAAGCATTTATTCTACAGATGTGCCTGAGTCAGGACGGCTCTCTGAATCTTGGGTGCTAGACCATGTATTTTTTGGAAATTGCCTCCATCCTGTTGGAATTGTAGAGTATTATGTTGTAATTGTAAAGTATTAATGTTCACAATATTAATCAACTCTTCTAGAAATGGATCGGAGTCATGATAGGAAGCTTCTAGTATGTATGAGAATGATTGTGCATCCTGCAAACTATCATAGAAGTAATTCTGATGATTATCCCATCCATAACAAAAGTTAGGTTGATCAATCCAAACATTGTTATAGGATTGAGAACATGAGTTATAAAAGAAATTACCTCCATCCATATTGAATTTTTTTCATAAACACGAAACAAAAAATGAAAACATCACGAAATAATTGAAAAGAAATCAACTACGAACAAATATATACAAAGCACCAATTAAAACACAAACTAAAACTAAAACAATACACTCCCTATAGCGGTGACAAAATTGACAACATGTCGTAACGCTAGTCAAAATAAAAACTAGACTACTACTAAAGCAGTGGTGAGTCTAGGTCGATCCTATAGAGAGTGTGTGCAAAGTTTATGAAATGAAATTAATCGGTGTTTAGGTTTAGGGGGTTTTGGATTTTTGGAATAAGAAAATAAAATGAAACTAGACTAACAAAACAAATTAAAGAAAACATGTAAAAATTGGTAAAAAAGGGGAACTCGGTAGAGACCTGGTTATTTGGTTTAATCTGGGCTTACACCCTAATTAAGCATATTTCTTTGATCTGTTGTTCTTAAACCACTCCTAGCAACTATTAATCATGGGTTAATAATTAACCCTTATCCTAAGTTTTTTTTAATCAAGATATGATCATTAATTAAACTTAGCCATCGAATAACCTAGAATACAATCTCTAGATTTAATTAGAAATTAGCATTAAGAATTAGGAAAACTGATTAATGAAAGCAACAACTACATACAATGTGTCATTTAACCTAAGTCATGTTATTCTTAATGATTACGAATCATTAGTCTCTACACATGAATTTCAACATAACAATTACAGATTATATTGAAATTCTAGCAATGGGTTTACAAATAAATAATTCAATGAACACATTAAAATTATTCACAATAACTAATGAGTTCATACACAAATAATCGAATAATAACAAAATTTTGATTATCTATACACAACCCAAATCCATATGCCTAGGATAACATAATCAATTCAATTTGAGACAAAAAAACAATAAAATATGAAATACACTTAACCCAAGTCGTTGACGTCGATGTTACCTCCAAACCGACGTCAAGATGTCTAGCCCTTCATGAGTCTCTCCTAGAAAAATGCTTCAGCCCCTATTAATATCCCTACCGAAGACCCCTAGTTGCTTCTCTCACTTCGTCTCCTCTCTATTCCACGTTATTGCTCTCTTCTCTATTTTCTACTGTTCATGTGATGTGAAAAATAAACATTTTTTGCTATACTCCTGTTCACTCTTCTTTTAAAGACCTACATTGTTACTATACATTTTAAGTAAAACGCTACGCAAATGTTAAGCATTTAATGCAAATTTTGTCTGTGTTGAATGCAAACCTTCTAGTCTACTGCGCTATCGTTTCTGCTTTAGTGTCCTAGTCTCCTGCTGCGTCCTTTTACTTGTTGGATCGGAAAAAGAAAGCATGCTATATTTGGAGAAATGGTAGATTTGAAAACTTTTAAAAAATCATTTTTCCAGCAGAAGCAACAAATCCAAATCATCATGTCAATCCATACATTATATGGTATAAGGATAACAAAGACATAAACAAGATGAAGAGTATTACCGACTCCTTTGCTACAGCTTTAAATCCTCGCTACGCTATCCTCTCCTTCTTC
>JANSVA010000004.1:31447411-31494452 GCA_025504915.1 Erythroxylum reticulatum
TGATATTGAGATTAAGCTTGATCCACATTGACCACTTGCATTAGCTCATCCATTAATACACACTAAGATGCATTTAATAAGGTTTTAAGAAATGGAGTTTGTTGATTAAAACCTTGGACTTAAAGAGTTCTTTAAGGTTTATTATTCGAAAACTTAGTGAAATTCTCTCCCACAAGATTTGTTTTGAACCATGATAGCCAAAGCTTGTTTTCAAGAGGATTTTATCATATTTGATCATTGTTTGAGTTTTTTTTTCACTTTTCACTTCCCAAAAATCCAAAAATACCTTTTAATACATTTTTCTTTCATTTAGTTCAATTTTCTGAATTTTTGCCAATGATCCAAACCCCCTTTTTATCAACTTAGTTGCATTTTTGACGATTAGGCTAACTTAGACCATTTGCACTAGTTTCCGATTAAATGAGACGACTCGATGTTGCATCCTATATTACAATCCTTGGAATTAAATTTTTGATTCGATTTCCAAGGGATTAATCTAAAGATCAAACAAGAGCCGATCAACTCCTCACCAAGCTAACACCATAGTACACATCATTTCCAATGCTCACACCTCAGGGGAGTCCTCTATTCTCTATTTCTCTTTTTTTTGTTGAGATATGAGTATGTAAGGGGAGCGATTGTTTATATTATGATGAACATTATGATTTGCGTTTAGACTCATGATATGTTGATTCATATATTAATTTTTTCTCATGATAGCTTCACAATTTTCTAATTGTTGTTTAAGAATAATCCTTAAGTTAGGAAGCAATTTCGGTTTAAGATTTAATGCATAAGAGAGAAAAGCATGATCATGGTTTTCATCAATCTATTTCAAGCATCTCATTGGTTTCGTTGAATGAAAGTGTGCAAGACTTGATGCATTTTTTTACACCTATGTGGGCTTTGAACCTAAAAGCATTCATCACATATGTGCTCATGCATATCTTTTTGTTGTGTATTATCAAACGTAGTTTGCCTAGTCTAGATCTTGCTTTTGAATACGTGTTAAGACCACACTATTGATGAATTTGTGTGTAAAGATGATGAGGGCATTTAGGATAACTATTTTTTTGACCTAAACAAACCTGCCTTACTTTTTATCTTGAGAAAACCATATTGAGTCATAACCTTTCTTTTCTTTCATAACAAGGTTGTTGCAAGCCAAATTGACCCTTTTTGTTATTGATACACTTAATGATTTTGAACCCTCTAAATTGAAGGAATTACACCGAGCTTATTTGCATAGGATTTTGATTATTTCTATGAAAAGTTAATTACATGATTAAAATTGCATTGTTTTGAATTTTTATAGAATGGAGAAGAAATATAAAAAATCTCCTCTTTGATATTTTTGTTTTTTTAAAAAAAAAAGAAAAAATAACCAATTTTCATATGACACTCTAAAAGCTTTAACTTCACACTAATCCATCTAACAAAATCTTTTAAAAACATAAGAATGTACAGTTATGGGATCTATCTAAATATATTAACCACGACCGAAACTATAGTTATACCTAGATGTATCCTCAGCATCCTACATGGTTACTACAATTACCCTAGCTTATGTAGGTGTTCTTTTTCCATATTAGCCACACCTTATACTGAACTCCCATTATTTAGGGACTCTCTAGACACTGTAAGTGTTCTTACTGACCTCTAACTAGACAATATTCCTCGTCTCATCCTTTTGTTACCAAACCTTTTAAATTTATTATTCTTAGCCCAATCCAACCAAATTAGGGCACTTTTAAGATCTCTACTTCCATCGAATGGTTTTGTGCCTAACTTACAAATACACTTCATCAAACTTTATTGCACTACTAAGGCCTCTTGCGGTTAGCGAATTGCCGCTACCCATATCTATATTGTTCATTCAAGGTTAAAAAAAATTTCACTGGCAGTTTTGCTTATCTTAACAATTCTAGAAGGCGTTGATTCGTAAAGAAAAAAATTTATTGATTCATCCATGTTCTCAGCCTCCGGAGCTAAACATAGTTTAAGTGGTGGACCTCTGGTGTGGCTTTGGGATCCCTAAGGTTTCGTCGGTGCATAATGTTGTGCATTTAACATTGGAAATTTTAAAATTAGATATATGATAAATAAAAAATAAAAAATTAGGTTGAACGATTCATAAAAACAATGTAAAAACACATTATGAAATCATTACACGTGTAAAGACAATCCCATTTTAAGACATGCTCTGATACCACCTTAAAGGACCCATCCCAGAGCTTCCCTTTTTGAACCGAAGTGGCCCTTTAATTGATATCTAACTCAACTGAAGGATTCCCACAAAGCCAATCTGTTAACTATTAAAAACCTTTTATACTTTAAAATTAAAAGTGCAGAAAATAGTGAGAATTTTTTATATAAAAATCCGACAGCATAACGGCTACTTTTCTATGATTCCAAATTTTCAAAAACTTATATAACATGATTTAAAACACTTATAGTATTTCATATACTGTCTTAACTTTTATAATGAGACCTCAAGTCCATATCACAAACAACCACAAATATATTCACAAGATCACACTTTTGATCTCTTTCCAAAATAATTTAAAACATATATACAAATAACTAAGCCAATTTCAAGAAAACACATACATAACAAAAATGACATAAGCATAGTAGCCTCTGACGATACAACTAATTCTACGATAGGACCCCAACTACTGTAACACCTTTACGTATACCTGAGGAGGTTTATTTAAAACCATAAAAATAGGGGTGTGCTAAACAAGCTTAATGAGTGTTAATCATTTTACTGAAACTTAAACTTTTCATAGCAACATAACGAAAATATTCTCATACAACAAGAAAACTTATGGTAAAATAATCGTCATAAAAATTTGTTCGTGCATCATAAATATGGTAATAAGTAACAATTCGTAAAGTGCAATTTCAATTTACCTGAAATAATATTTCGAAATGCTTTTTAGAAATTAAGCTTATAATATAAAATTTTCATTTTCCTTTTTTTAAACAATAAGTAGTGGTGGCAATAAGTTTTTTGAAAAAATTTATACTAAAAATAAGCTAACTACTAGAAATGGTACTAAACAGTGCCTCTCAAATTACTGTTAAAATATATAGTGGTGGCATTATTATTCTCATGAGCCATCTTACTCAACATAGCCTACCACTAGTTTCTTTACTAGAAGGTACACTAGGCGTAAAGTCATGGAGCTGATTTTGCATCATTTACTTGCAACTGGTTAATTACTATTTATGGAGTTGGTTCTACATCGCTTACCCACAATAGGTTAACCGCTATAAACTAGTAGTTACTAAGCTGGTTACGCATAACTTACGTGTAATAAGTTTGGCTAGCACTTTATGTACTCCATACTTGCAGTAGGCGACATAAACTCTTTACTAACTAACTCATTCTCTCTTTCTTTCTCCTCTAATAATTCTAGATGCCCATCGGACACTATCATGCATGATCAAAATATTCTGACCGGTATAATATAACATGTATAAAACCTAGAAATGTACCATAGGAAAAAGAAACTCATGCATTTTCAATTCATCTTATTTTCAAAATCAATTGTGGGAGGACTCATAAGCATTCAATTTAATGCATAATTTAAAATCACTTGTCATCAATTCTTTTGCAAAGAATTTAGTGATATAAAACAATTAAATACAGTCACTACTTGCTAGTTTACTTTTCACCACTTCAAAATCCTTCAGTTGGCTTCATTTTTCAATTTGAAAACCTAATATGAATACATTCAACTCCTAAATACATTTTCCAACCAGATACACCATAACCATTTCAACTTCATTACTCGCTACATACATTCCATATAGTAATTTTTTTACAAATAATAACATAACACTTCATTTAATAATTCCAATGTCACATTTACACTTAATGACCACCCATAATCACATTCACATAGTTATTACATCGTAACCATATTTTTATACCAAAAAAATCCTTTAATGCCAATCTTAACTTATTTTACATTAAACTTTTCCAATTCAATTCCATTTGATTTTTAACGCTTAAAATCAATCCAAATTCACTTCCACTACATTTTAATACACACATTTAAGCCATAAAAATTTATTTACAATTTTTACATAATTACACACCCTTGGCCTAAATTCAACCAAAAATAATTCCAAATCAATTATTTTTTTTCATTTCTTTGCTTCATTAACATCAAAATCATGATGTGAACATCATAAAATATTTAAAAAGAAGTTTGGATCATATCACATTAAAAACCCTAACTATGGTCGAAATTTCATCTAATCATTTCCATGGTTTTTCTTTCATTCTTTCATCCTTAAACTAACTTTTGAATGCCATTCATAAATCTTAAATCATCAAATGGCAAGATAAAACACTTTACGCAATGGATCATACCTTTGACCAAGTTTGACCAAGGTTTCACACACTAGGTTTACTGAATTTCCTCTCCTAATCACTTCCAATGTAATAAAACCTTGATATCACATCATAAGGGTGTAATTCACACCATTAAAACTAAATCTCAACTATAGCACAACAAATCCAATTTTTCAACAAAACTAGTAAGCTTACCAGCCCATTTTCTTTTTCCTCTTCACTTGGATGGCTATGGGATCTTTTTGGATACTTGGTTAGAGGTAGAAGAGCATTAAAAAATCCTTAGATCACTAGGTAGATGAGCATTAAAAACTCCTTAGATCACTTTTCCAAGGCCTAGTTGAAGCTCTATCTTCTCCTTTTTCTTTTCTTTTCTTTTTTTATCTCTCTTCCTTCTTTTTTTCTCCTTAGTTGAATCTCCACCTTGGTTTCTCTTCTTTTCCTTTTCCTTTTCACTCTCACGTTCACTCTCACTTTTTCTCTCATGATTAACACTAAAGTGAAGCAAAATGTGACTAAAGTTTGCGTTTTATACTATGCATTAATTATACATATGTCATCATCTCATTGGACATATTTATTGACCCATCACACACATGCATTTTCTCATTGGTCATCTCTAATGACTCATCATACCCATTTCATTTTCTCATTGGTCATTAAGTGTGACTCATTAATCCATTAACATCATTTATACAAAACGACCAAATTGCTCTTTAATGAGTTAATTCACCTACTATCCAAATTAAAATTTGAAAATATTCCATAATCATCTTATCATCAAGTTGACCATGAAATACTCTAATTTGGTCAGCACTTATTGATTGGATGTTTTTGAAATTTCGAATGGGTTTAAAATCATCAATGCCCATTATTTCCCAAGAGGGGCATTTTAGTCTAATAATTTAGGATTATTCAAATTCTATTTAAACAACCTATGTTTTGAGTTGTTTTAGTTCCTAAGGACTTGAATCCTAATTTTGAAGCTTTTCATCATATTTTGAAATTGTTTGGTAACATTTTTAGTTGCTTCAAAGAATTTTCAAATTAAATCCGAAAACCACAGAATGTCACCAAAACTATCCAAATTTCATTCAAAAGTGTCAACTAAAAAGTATATTTCGGGGCTTTTAAAGCTCGTTCAGACTCATTCTGTAGCTTTTTGAAGTTTTTGAGATTTTTTTGAAAAATTTTCGATCGAGTCTAAAATTATTTCCGGTCTATCTATGAATTCCATTATGACCTCAATAATACATTTAATACCATAAATAGATCATACTCTATAAAATTTATGTATAGCACATTACACAATACAATAATCGAAATAGCATATTACACCCAAGTCTCTTGATATCCTAACACCACTCTGGTGCCTATCTATTGGCACAACATATCCTGGGACTTAGGATGCCCTGATACCTGCTTTATGAACGGATCTAGCCATCACTCAATCATATCTAAACAACCTATCAATCTATGACCCTCAAATGTAAACTATCCTAGGCAAGCCACAAATTCACGATTTACACCATTTATTCGCAACATATTATCATCTAGTCTCTATTTATTTAACACACTTTTTCCAAATTAACAAGCGATACACTTTATAATATGTAACAACATATAAAAGCGAAACACCTTATACTTTGTTAATTATTTGTGAAGTAAAATGAACACAATTCATATAATTTAGAAATTCATCAATGTAATCGTCAATCATTAATGTAATTAATGACTAATTCAAAATATCATTCATTATATAATAATTTGTTAATAAAAATAATATTCTAAGAGTACAGTTTAAGGTTATCTTTACCTCAATTTCGGGCTCCACTAATTGATAAGTCCAATCTACTCCTTAATCCACCCTTTGGACCTAGACATTACAAAATTCTATTAGACTAATTTAATAAAATTTTTCAACTCAATTACATTTAATAATCCAACATTATTCCCTTTTCCACTTTATTCTTAATTATTTAAAATATATCCTTACTAACCTAACCACCATAATTACTAAAATGCACTTAACTATTAAAATTCATATTTTACCATCATTTATTTCTATTAATACAAAAATACCATTCTTAGAAGTAAATTCCAGGTTATCCCTTAACTTTTGGCATCCCCTTAATATAACTTAAATTTTTGAAAATTTTCATCTTTTAACCCTCTCCTCTTCTCCTACCTCCTATTCTTTTCTTATTTTCAGCCACCTTTTCTCTTTTTTTTTTAATTTCTTTCTATGACTTCAATTTATTGTTCCAAACAATCACAGCATACAATCCAACTATAAGCTAGTGTAGGATGACTAAAAATCATAATAAAAGGCATATAATTGTTACTGGAATTTTACCTATGTGAAGTCTATGCCTTACTAAAAGATTTTTAGGTTGTTAACCTTCACAAATTTCTCACAACTTGCTACAAAACAAATAAATTGAGAGAACATATGAGAAAAGTTTCACTTGTAAAAGAAAGTGGTGCATTTACACACTTACTAGCTGGAAATAATGGAAAAGAAAATGAAAAAGACAAGTTGATTTTCATTGTTGTGTAATTTTGCAACTGTTGGCTTCTATTTATACTCCTCTATTTAATAGTTTTATAGGTTAGATTAGTTGTTAAGGCTGAGATGGTGGATTTTCCTTATTGTGGGATTTACACCTTAGGTTTTTAAAAGTCATATTTTCATCTTTATGCCCTGATGAATATTAAATTTAATAATAATCAAGGCTTTGCTTAAGATGTTGTACTGGTGAAAATTCCAAAATTGCTACAATGAAATGACATTGTTGGCTTAAACAAAATTCCAGAATTGAAGTTTAACTCAACCTCTATGTTTGAGGCTATTAAGGTTTTGACAAAAAAGGTTGACAAATTCTTTATCGCTCTGGTACATATTGCTTGGCAGAATTATCCCACTTTAATAAAGCAAATCTCCTAAGGATTTAGGGGCATCTTGCTTTAAATGTAATGGAAGTTGGTGATTGAACTCATTAAAGGAACAAAGGAACTAAGTCTAGGAGACCACTCATCTCCTCACTTATTCACTCTAGTAATAAAAGTCCTCAATAGGCTTATAGATCATGTAATTCAATAAGAAAAGGGCTTCAAATATCATCAAAAAATATATAAATTAAAATTCATAACTTATATTTTTTGATGGTTTGATTTTCCTCTAAACCGTAGATTCAAGCTTAATTAATGCTTTAATGTCAACTCTTTATGCCTTTAAAGATCTTCTGGGTCTTTACATAAATAGGAAAAAGAGTCAACTTCTTGTAACCATTGGAGCAGATCATCTATCAAACTTGTTATCAAACCTAATAGAACTTTAAGTGCCTTCATATATTTAGGTATTCCTATCACAATAAAAGACCAACTAATGTAGATTTTCAATCTTTAATTGAAAGTGTTCATAAAAGAATAAAAAATTTATGCAATAGAAGTTTGTCCTTTCCAAGATGAACTCAATTTATAGTATTGTTGGAGTATTAGACCCGACAATAGTACTTTTTGGACTATGTTGCACTTAATGTAGACATGTTGAGAATCAAGACTAATATGGAAAACAAATCTATCACTAATTTTCCTTATTGTGGGCTTTTCACCTTAGGTTTTTAAGTCATATTTTCATCTTTATTACCTGATGAATATTAAATTTAAGAATAATCAAGGCTTTGCTTAGGATGTTGTATTTTTCTCTATTATTGTAATTCCCAAACGTTTAGCATTAAACTACATTTTAGCAATAATCCAAAACAAATAATTTTTTCCAAAATTATTAAGAACAACAAATTCTAATTTAATAAAATTCTACATATTAGAATAAGCAAAATGTGTACCTTTTCGTCTTTAGAGCCTCTTATTAATGACATCTTATAAATTTAAGAAAACTAAGATAAAGAATAATATTAAATAATGAACATATTAACTAGAGAAAAAGAGTAGAGATCATTTGAGGAGACAACTTATTTATCTTATTATGTATTTCAAACAAATCATTTAGTAAAGCTATTTATATTTTCATGAGGGGATGGTAGTTGTAATTATTTTTCATATTTTGTAATTTTGTCAAGGGTAAACTATAATTTAATATTGAAATTTAATTTGTTTTTGTAACATTAAAACCAATGTTTTAACAACCAGATCGAACATCGAACCGGTCAAAGTAAAGGTTTAAGGTTTAGAGGTTCAACCGGTAGTGAACCACAATAAAACTAGTATATAATAAATAAGAAATAAAACTTATAAAAAATAAAAATAAATATTTTATTGAAATAAAAATACACCAATGTCTATTATTATATAATGAATTAATAATAAATAAATAGAGTCTAATATAAATATTAAAATAACAATACAAATCAAAATTGTATTTCTGAAGGAGGTTATGTCTCATCGTCGTCAAAAGCTCTAAATTCTGCAATGCTATTTAAAGATTCGTAAACTATGCTTTATGACTATGCGCCTTTTTGAATGTCCAAGACCCTACCCCATAGAGTATAGTGGACTTAATTGCTAACCGATAAAATTGACCTTTTAACTTAAATGATATCTTCTTGTCACATAAACTCCTAAGGCACTTTTCCATTTTAACCACCCTAATTAAATAGAGCGAACTATGTCGCCATCTATCTCGCCACTACTTTGGATGATAGATCTAAGGTATTGTAAACAACCTTTCCATCGTATAACTTCAATACCAGTCTTGATCCCCATATTGAATGCAGCCTTACAATCTAAAAAGTTACACTTTAAGTATTCATTTTTAGTCCTGCTCGTTTTAAAGCCCTTTGATTCTAGTATATCCCTCTAAAGTTTTAACTTGTCAATAACACCTTTTGTTTCATCAATTAAAACAATCTCATCAGTAAAAATCATACATCAATGCACATCCACTTAGATATTATTGGTAAGCTCATCCATAACTACTACAAATAGGAAGGAGCTCAACAAGGATCCTTAATGTAACCCAAAATCAATAGAAAAATACTATGTATCTCCTGTTGTCCTTTCTCTAGTTTTAACACCTTCATATATATCTCTAATAACCAGCATATAGGCAACAAGAACTTCCTTAGCTTATAACATCTCCATATGACTTTCCTACGTATCTTGTCATAAATTTTCTCTAAATCAATGAAAACTAAGTGCAGTTCCCTATATCTATTCCTATAATATTCTATTAATTGTTTAATAAGATGGATGGCTTTTGTAGTGGACTTCTGTAACATGAAACTGAATTGATTCTCTGATATAGGTGTACCATTTCTCACTTTATTCTTAATCACTCTCTCCCATAACTTTATAGTGTGATTTAGTAGTTTGATGCCTTTATAGTTAATATAGCTTTGAATTTCTCTTTTGTTTTTATAGAGAGGGATTAATATGCTAAGTCTCCACTCAGTCAACATTTTTGGAGACTTGAGGATCATCATATTAAAAAGCTTAGCTAACCAAGTAAAACCCTCTTCTCCTAGGCTCTTCCACACCTATATAGGTATATGATATGATCCTATTTCTTGTCCATTCTTCATCTTCCTTATAGCTCCTCTAGTTTCTTCTCTCATGATGCATTACCAAAAAGTGAAGTTACTATATTGTTCAAAAGTGTTAAGATCACCTAATGAAATATTGTTATCTTCACCTTCATTAAAAACCTTATAGAATTAGTTTTGTAATTTTCTCTTAATGTCATTTTTCTCCACGAGAACCTGTCCTATTTTATCCTTTATACAACGAACTTGATAAAATTCCTTTACTTTTTGTTCCCTAGTTCTCATTAACTTAAAATATCATTTTCTCCATCCTTAGTTTCCAATCTTTGATATAAGTTCTCATAGGCCCTACTTTTGACTTCTAAGACAATGTCTTCACCTCTTTCCTTGCTAGCTTGTAACTCTCTCTATTAGCTATAGTTTCTTCATCCATGTTACTATCTAGTAGAGCTTTATAGGTAGCCTTCTTAATTTTCACCTTGTCTTGGACGTCTTCATTCCACCAACAAGAGTCCTTTTTACTACTTCTAGGCTTTTTAGAAATTCCCAAGATCTCCTTAAATACATTCCATAAAATTGTTGTTGCTCCCTTCCACATCTAGTTAGCATCTTCTAGTTTTCATGCTTCTCTAGACATTACTTTATCTCTAAGTCATTCTATAATGTTGCCTCTTAAATTCCCCTATTAACTTCAGTACACCTCGAGAGCTTCTCTTCTTTTTGTAACCCTTAATTATAAGATTCATGAACAACAATCTATGGTGAGTTGACAAGCATTGTTAGGTATCACCTTGCAATTTTTACAACTGGGTCAATTGCTTTGCCCTACGAGAAAGTAGTCGATCTGAGTCTTTACGGTTCTACTATTAAAGTTACCAAGTGCTCCTCTCTTTTTGTTGAAGAATGAGTTGGCTACCACCAAATTAAACGAAGCTGAAAAGTGTAACAAAGTAGTTCCACTATCATTCCTATCTTCATACCTAAAACCCTCATGGACACAAGAATACCTGTCAGAGGTTGCCCCTATATGGCTATTAAAGTCTCTTTCTATAATAATTTTCTCATTAGAGGAAATCTGTTGAATCACCTCATCTAGCTCTTCCTATAATTGATGCTTAAGTTATTCTTTCAACCTTACTTGTGGTGTATAAGCACAAACCACATTGAAAACAATATCTTTTACTAAAATCTTTGAAGATAAAACCATATCATTGGTCCTCTTTATTCCCATAACATGATGTATATGTTATTTGATAACCAAGATATCTACACCATTTGTTTAGCTCGAACACCCTGAATATGAAAGTTTGAACTTATTGATCTCTTTCACTTTAGCCTCTGTCCACTTTATCTCCTAGATGCACACTATATGAATCTTTTATTTATCTAAAATCTCCATTAATTCTAAAGAGTTCCCTATAAGAGTCCTAATGTTCTAGGGACCTATCTGCAATTTATCAACATCTTGATTCCTTTTATCCCTAAAACTCATCGAATGACTAGCATTAACACTACCATAAGTAGCAACCACTCCTACCCTAACACCCTGAAAAAAAGCTACACAAGATAAGCATAACAAGGTTCTAAATGGCGCTAAGACTACTTAAGAAAAGTAACAAGGACTGAAGCTTAAAAAAAGCTAGATAAAAGGGATAAACACGCCACAAAAAAGAAACTAATAAAGTCGCTAAAGTCATAAACAAAATAAGCTATACCAAATAACAACACTAAGAAATAAATTGCAATGATAAAAAGGAATAAAGAATATAATCAAAGGAAGCGGTTAAAGTCAAATTCACGAAAATCTAACATTAAATCATCAAACTGTTAGCCATATTTAACTTGCAAAAACATTGACTAACAACTAGAAACAATCCCAACTAACATTCTACTACCATCCTGATGCACAAAATTAAGCTACTAGAATAAAAAATAATCAAATAGAGCCACTATACTAACTAGGAAGTATCAAGTTATTTAGAAATTTGGAACTCTAATATCTACTTTAGGGGAAAATAGCAAAGGAAACTAGAAATCACTAAATTTGACCAAGTGCATAAAATCATCATACAAAACCAACGTTGTAGCAGTAAACAAGAACTAAAATAAATTAGATAACAAAAAATAGAAAGAATAAAATTTGAACTTTCCAAACTTATCCAATTCTAAAACCTTAACACTCAAAGGAAGCTAAAAAATAAAATTTAAACTTTCTATACTTATCCAATTCCAAAACCTTAACACTCATAGGAGTTAAGCTTTTAAGAATGATTCCATCTTTAAAGTTACTAACTGACTTTAAGAATTCCAACTTAAATTAAGGCTACAATTCTTCGAAAGATAGGTGAAATTTTTCTTCAAGCACCAATAAAATGAATTGTCGATGTGATAAAACCTATAATGAGCTTGATTCCTTTTCCTCCCTAAGTCCCAATTGTGAGTGATAGTTTAAAACTTTCAACAAATTAGGGGGTAGTTTCTAGCGACGAATTTAATGATTGAAAATTTTGAGAGTTTAAGAGTGAGAATTTGAATTGTACAATTTGTTACATTATATAGAGTGAGAAAATGGGTGAAGAAATGACTTAAAGACTCAATTTAACGGAAAATTCATTTTGTTATATAAAATTTTTTTAAAATATTTTATTAATTCATTTTAATAAAAAGTTTATTTAAACAGTCATATACATAGTAACAATATAATAATATTTATTAAAGCAGTTTGATAAATGCATAAAAATATTTATAGAGCTTGATATTATAAAATATCTTTTAAAAGAATAAATATATCTTTAAAAATGACTAGAACTATTTTTTACCAAGATTTATTCAGGCCACTTGTGCAGTCAAACCCCGGCGAGGTCTATGGGGGCTCCGGTATTAAGCCCAAAAATTCTTGGGTAAGTCGTTCTCTTTTTGACGAACCATAGGGTCTCCACTCTCCAGTGAGGTCCAAGGAAATAACGTCCCACTATATAAACCTGGGTTACAGGGGTAGTGCCATGAGAGTCCATTCCATCTCTTTCCCAAATGTCGGCCTAACCTTAGTAATAACTGCCCTATACATTCAAGTAAACGCATGCAAGTCAAACATGGTGGTCGACAGATTAACTTGAACTTTGTGAAAGTTAGAAACAGTTGAAAAAGGTTCCTATTATTGTACCACCAATATTCCTTCAACACACAGCTTATGTGAATGTGTTTCCAATAAGAATAGAATTATGTTAAAAACAGAAGAAGAAGAGAGAATAACAAGAATACTTTAAATGATCCTTGACTAATTGAATGTTTTTACATCTTCACGATTAATCAATAAATCACTTAAATAATTGTAACTTTTTTTTATATATAAACTAAGATTATGTAAATATAATCATATGTAAATTTTAACTAGTAAGATTTTATATAATTTATTCTTTATCAAATGAAACTCAGCTTAGTTATAAATCTAATAATTTTATTTTTATAAAAGTTTTTAATTTATAAAATATATATTTCAAATGAAATTGTATATTATGAAAGTAACCTAAATCACGACTATGTTTTAAATTATGCGTCTCACTTTCTCTTTCTAAAACATGACGCGTAATGGTATAAATTTTTTGTATTTTAAAATTATATTTTTTTTGTGTATATGAATTATACTCAATATTAGGTTATAAGTTTAAACAATTTTTTTGTAAAAATATAAAAGAAAAGTTAAATACATTGTAACCCTCCTCGGTCTTCTACAAATTGAAGAGTCTTGTACATTAGTTACAATAACAAAAAGGTGGTGGCGTTAATAAATTTATCATGTTTAACTGGCATACTGCAAAAAATTACATTTTCATAGACAAAAACCATACACAATGCAATTACTATTTTTTAAGCCCTAAGCTAATGCGGTCCCAAGCATTGACTTATGATGACGAAACCTTAAGCTACGGTCCCAGGTATGGAGTTATGGTGACGAGACGTTAGGCTACCCGCCTTAACAGATCCACCCTTCAAAACATAGCTTTCCACGACCACGAGAAGCACTTCATTTAATAGGATAGCCTTTAAAAGTATTCAAACACAATCTACGACTGCCTAACAACTTTTCCTTATTGCATTGAATTGGAGGCTTGGTATGCCTAACTCGCAACTTTCCTTTCATGCATGCCCTTGTTATCTTCTTTTCCCAACTATGGTCTTCCCCGCCTTTAATTTTTCCCTTATTCCCCCAATATTCTGACGGCTATGTATCATCGTGTGAAAGAAATGAAAAATATAGAACGCAAGTCAAAGTCAACCCCTATTAAAAAGAATTCAACTAAATTGATAATTAAAAAGGAAATTGAATAACTGAAAACAAGACGTAAAAATAGCAGGCTCTAATATTTTTGGATAAATTCCATACTGATTAGTGTGATCATAAAAGAAAAAAGGGCATAACTTGCTTAAACCTCATTCTCAATTGGGAAAATAGCTACTAGGACTTGTGGCCACTACGTGCTTAGTGAATGGGACAAGAATTTGCCAAAGTATCTCTTCGTACACAATCATTTCAGTTGCGATGCTCATCTCCATCACTCTTTTTCCACCAACCCAGCACTACATGGTAACAGAGGCCGACAAAGGCCACAAGACTACAGGACAAAGAGATAGCTCGTTTACAGGCTGTAAAGAGGAACATTAGGAGCGGGAAAAGAGACAATAGACACATACAAGGTCCCCACCGACCTGCAGAACACTGAAACTGGAAACTGCAACTTTAGAATCGATGAACCCTTTGAACTTTAATATTATTACCAGTAAGAAAAAGATGTTGGAGACCAGACAACCTCACCGTAAAAAAGCACTTTAACCAATTCCTTACCAGCGTAGAACTTTCATATCGTATCGAGGCAACGAGGCTACTACGATGATTAAACAAAGATGGAAATCAGTGACATCTAACTCCTCTCGATAAGAAAGAAATGTGGAAGCAGTCACAACAAAAGACCAAATCACCGACAAAAACAAGTGCTTCTTCAATCTTGATAACAAACATGGGAATAACAACTTCCTACTTGGAAAACATAATTTTCGGGTTTTCTTTTACTTTAAAACAAATAAAACTAGAGTACTACATCAACAAAAGTTGTGCGAAACTGAGTTCGCTGAAAGAACAAGATTCCTGTTTGGTTCTGGGAGATGCAACCGTGATTCAGTTCCATGTTTTGGACATTTCAACTATGCATCCGGAAGTATCCGGTACGCTATGCCTTGTAAGAGGAGAACTCATTTCACCCCCATACATGTTAAAAGAAGGTTAAGTTCAGAGTTCATAGCGTCTACTAGATCTAGACGTACTTATAAAGCATAAATCCTGTTAGATGTACTTAGAGCATAAAAGGAATGTCACAGACCGCAATATTCCAATCACAACCTACTAAATACAAATGAACAAAGATGATTACCAAATAACTCACGGTTCAAAGCATAAATCCTATTAAACAACTTAGAACAACCAACAAATCCACAAAATCTACCGCCTTCAGAAGAAGGTTACCCGTCACACCAGAATCAACATCCAATGTCAAACAGACGAGCTTCTCTCCTCACAGTATTTCCTTCACTTGGCGCAACTAGGAAATATTACATGCCAAATGCAACTTGTCATGCATCCGGAATTACTCACAGCATGCAATCAGTTCTTGCTGGCAACCGCCGGAAGAAATTGAGTGGCACCGAAGGAAGCTTGTGGCGAAACCTCGGATGCCTTAAGACATAGAAACCAGTGAGCAGTGCTACAACTTGGAAAGGCGTAACATACAAAATAATGGCAGCAACCAAACAGAAAATCACAAAAAGTGCAGTGGCTCTTGGGTCTCGCCAGCTCAGTAAAGATTGCAGCCTTTCCCCTTGGGTAGCTAAATCACCAACCACAGTCTGAATCCTCCCGGCAATACTTCTCAAACGATCATATCTCATTCTTACAATTTCAGAAGGCCGAGAAGTTGGAAATGTATCAAATTCCTCGTCCAATTCATCAGGGTGTGCAGACTCTGCATGAGAGAGACGAGTGTCCATGTAAGGCGGGTGCCTTGGTCTCCATCGGTAGTACCACACACCAATCAGGAAGAGATACAGGAAAATTGTGGGTAAAATAAGCTCTGGATAAAGCACTAGTATTATAAACAATATGTGGATCAGCACCGTAGTAATGGGGTTCTTCCAATTGCATATTTGATCAAACCATTTGCCCACAGCAATTAACCCACTCAAAACCCCCATGATCCTGAAAAAGTTTGCTTTGCTTCTTCTCATACTCCACATGTGTGACCCAACATCCAACATATATTCGACAACATCTTTTCTTAATGGTGGCTCTGCTCGGCTTAGCCTCATTGACACAATCTGGGTGGCTTGGTGCCTCAAGCTATCGAGTTGGCTAACAGTGAGTGGATGGAGATAGTGCATCTTTGGTAGCAAGGGTTGTGAGTACATGTGCATCATATTAAGCAATGATGAGCAGGTGAAACGAACGGCCAAATGGATTTCTCCCGTCTTCTTGACACCACTGGAATGTAGGACCAAAAGCGGATAAGAATGTGTGTAAACCCTATCAGTTTCAAGTGTGGAAAGTCGAATGCGCACCTTCCCAATCCTTGAGTCCATTGGCGCTCCGCCCTTGTCCCCACCATGTAAACGACAATTATCAAAGACTCCAATCGATATGACAGTACAAGGATCAAATACTTCCCAAGTATACTGCTCATTCCATTTAGGCATGAAACTGTCTATAATTGTCCTTGTCCGAACCCACTTCTGCCCATACTTTGCCACACAGTAAGCATCTGTTGTTCCCCGACCTTCCTTTGTCTTCATTGGCATCAATCCTTGAGCGTTGAGAATGCCCAACTCCAGTACGCCTATGCTGTGCTTCCACAACTGTTTTGCTGTGGGTCGAAGATCACTACTATAGTGAGTTGATTCATCTAGAACATGATAACCACCCTCCAAACAGATCCTCATGTGAATCCTGCTAGCAAACTTGGTTTCCTTCTTCTTTTCCCCCTCCACCACCACATGTTTCTCCAGGTTGAACCACCTGGTATTGACAGGTTTATGGTCAAACCTCCTGTCAACATACTGTAAGGGAATTGCACATCTCCCAAGAACTTCATCCTTGTTGGGTGCTACCCTATCTTCAACACTCAAAATCAGTGGTTCCTCAAATGGTTCAGCGGCTACAAACATAAGGTCTTCATTCCACATAGGATTAATGCCCCTGTTCGAAGAAATTCTGGTTCTCAGGGCTTGGTTACCCAGTATAGCCTTCACAAACACTTCTGGATATCTACCCTGAAGATTTGCCTGCAAGTCCTGAGCTTCAATTATGTTAACCCTCAAATACCACAGTTTTGGAGAGAGATACACCTTGGACCGGATATTGGCAAGAGCATCCATTCCACTGACAGCAGCAGCATCCGAGTGCCAAGCTTCTGGAAAAGCTTCATCTGCCTGTGTTCCCATCCACACAGCTAACATTAACTCCCCCTTGAGTTTTTCTCCTTTCCTATCCTCCAACCTATACCACTGTGGTGCCAACGGGCTATCTGGTGGAACCCTTTTTGGAACCTCATTCAAATCAAACAAAACCCGACCTACAAAATCATCTTTGACAAAATCCTTATCCTTGACAGTAACCTCAAGAACTGACGCTTGAAGCCGATCCTTTGAAAATGCAAATACCTGGTTCCATTCAGGGTTACTCTTCTTCTCAAAATGTCGGGTAGTGCCCTTATAATTTCCAAGCTTAACTTCTACATAAGGATCAAGACTACCAGTAACATCTTTCCCAGGCAAGTCCTTGGCCTTAACAACCCGGACATAGAGATATTGCATCTGTTCAACGAGGTCATAGGTGCTTGTTAGCTTGTCACCAGTAATCTTCCCACCTCCAAGATGGGGATTGGTCTCCTTCAACAGAAATTCCTCTGGTGGAGGCCTCTGCATTGTCTTGGCTCGTGAGTGAAATCGCTCTCCAAGTCACAAAATTTGTTTGATTACAGGTTGAGATACCAGGTTCCTATTGAAGCGTTTTGGATGGATTTTAAATACAAGGATCCTGGAAGATGGTCATAAAGAATGCCAATTAGCCGTTACTAAATAGGAAACAAAATCACCTAAATACTCGGGGAAACTAACAAATAGAAAATAAATTCAAACATTTAAAGAAGTAGCACTCACCTTAACGGTTAAGCATGAGAAAGGGAAGTGGTTTACATGGCAAACTACAACGCAGAACGACAATCTAAGTAAAGCAAGTATTGCAATCTAGGCATTGACTAACCGATTAGGCTTCGAAACGGAAGAACTTAAAGGAAAGGATCAAACTTTCAAAAGATACTAGCAAAGAAGATCTCCGAGTCTTCAGATCTGGAAGTTTGAACCCTGCAAATAACAGATATGCTTTATAACCCAATAATAAGTTAGATATCAACAGCAGATTTAGGTCCAAAGGCAAAGAAAAACATAAAAAGTTCGACATGTTCGGCTACTGCGAAAATGTAGAAAATGCAAATATTACGAGAGAGATGACACGTACAACTCAGTTTGTTTTTCACCACCATACCCATCTTTTCTTCTATTATTTTTCCTTTTTTTTAAAAAAAAAATGAGTGTCTTTCGTCAACTTTCTCAAAATCCCAGAAAGCAGTCATACACATGCTAAACAAAGCTGAGATTTTCTCAAAAATTTCCCGTGTCTTTTACTTATCTTCCACTCCTTTGATTTCTATTTTTCTCGAGAACCAACAGAAAACGGAGTTTAATACAACCCGAACAACAGGACAACACAAACAAAAGAGGCATCAAGTTTGAAGCATACCGGACCAGATGAACACAAAACAGACAAAAAGAAAGTGAAAACTTGAAGGGTGTTAAGAGCTTAAAACATGGAAGAATGTTAACGTCACCTTAATGAAAACAAGCAAATGTCCTGAAAACAGGGTTCAAGAGAAACCCTAAAGTCCAGCTCGCATTTACAAGGCCTTAGATTTTCCTTAAAAGAAGAGAAGAACAGGAAAAGATAGAGATAAGGAGGAGGAAATGTGTAAAGAGGGAGGAAAAGCAGGAAAGAAGTAAAAGAACGGAGGGAGAGAGAGAGCAAATAGACAGACTTGGGCTTGGCTTTTGCCCCCTTTTTTTTTTTCCCTGGTTGAATTAGTATCTGTTGAATCAGCAAGAGTACATTCAGAACCTAACCCTCTTTCTTTTCTCTCTCTATAACATTCAATCTTCTTTTTTAATTCTTTTCTCTGTTGTTGTTTGTCACTGCTGGTGTACATACAAACAGACAGAGGCACGCAGAAAGAGAGAGGAAGTGGTATTTGTGTTGGTGGTGGGGACCACATTAAAGCGTGTGAAAGACTGTGGTCGGGGGCTGGCACGTGCAGTGACCGCGGGGGTGATTAAACAATGTAGGCCATTGGATGCCCAATTTTGGATTTGCCATTTATGCTGATTAGTTTTGGTTTGGGAATTTATTTATTTACGACTCTTTTAGGTCTTATCGTGCCGCAATGAATGTTAATGACTGACGCCTTTTGGCTCTAACTTCTAAAGCCTTGTTATATCCGCGTTCTCCGAATTCAAACGTCGTCGTCCCAATTACGGAAATTTGAATCTTGTTTCTCACCATAAATTGAAGAAATTTCTGCAATTAGATGGGTTCTAGTAAAACACATCACCAATGAAACAAATGTAGTTTAAATTTAATTTCTGAAGTCCAGTAAAAGCCGTTTCTATTTCTAATTTTACGATTGAGGTTTGAGGAGTTATTTACAAAGACAATCTTTTGTCGAAATTTTCAGTCATAATTCTCATTACATTACATGTTCTTATTTATGCTTGTAGTTTAGCTATTTTCTCATAACTTTTTATTTTCATTTTATTGTGTTAATATAATATTATTTAATTGTTGATTAAATTATGAATTAATATAATATAATATATAATTTATTTAGAGAAATTGTAATAATTATTTTAAAATTTGTATCTAAAATACCTTTAAAATATATTTAAAATTTTAAAATTAATTAAATATTAATTACATAATATTCAATTAGTCATACTTAATAAAATATAATTAATTAAAGTAAAATTATATTAAATAATAACTTATTATTATTAATAAGTAAAAAATATAATTAATTGAGTTTTTAAATTTGGAAAGAAAAAAAAGAAAAGAAAACGAAACAACAGAAAAACAGAGGTCCGCTTCATTTGGGCCGTGTCGTATTATAGTCTAATAAAAAGTAAATTTTGGCAGCATAGGAAAGCGTGCCAGTCGTTGGGACGAGGTTCCACGGTAGCCGTATGCAGCCGCGAGGTGTTGGAACTCTTAATTTAACTGACAAGGACAAAAAGGGCATGCCATTCTAATCTGACACCGTGCAAGCTGAAGTATCAATAATGGAATCGCTATGGACTGGCATGGCGGTGGACTTTTGTAAAAGCTTGCTTGCGGATTCGGATATTCTTCATCTTCGTCTATAGGTTTTAAGATGCATGCCAGCTTTGGTACCACTTCTGCATCTTTGAGCACAACAGTTGATATTATAATCATTTCTCTCTTTGCGAATTGTTGTTTTACTAATTCTTTATCAAACACCATATAAAATACGATTTAATGATAATAAAAAACAAATGATTACATACACTACATATTAGTAGTATGAAATAAAACATAAATACAGGAAATTTTAATATTTTTAAAGTTAATTCTTGTGCATCATAAATATTTTAAAATGAAATTATGTATGTCCCCAAATTGTAAGTAAATCAAGCAAGAGCTGAAATGGTTAATAAGTAAGAAAGGAAATGAAGAACCAATTTGACAATTTTTAGCATACGGCCTAACTCACCTGGTTATGACCACTATTGGGCATTAATCATTAGTAGGTTTTACTTCTTTGTTAATTTTATGCTATATTTGTTTTTTTATTTCATAAAAAGGCTTTTTTGTAATTTAAACTTGTGATTTTTTTATTACAAAAGTGTAATTTTATCGGTTATTCCAAAGTTCGCTCTTTATAAATAAATTTTGGTTATTACTTTACAAAAGTTTTGATACAAATATCACTTCCCACCTTAAAAGAGTTTAAGGATATAATTATTTATTTAAGTTGGCCTCCTCAAAAAGTACATATGTCTTTTATTTTATTCCATCAAATAATCCTATTATTAAGAAATGTTTACGGAGTCATTTAAAAATACTTGAAAAGGGAGTTCAATTATATATCTTCATTCTAATTTTATAAAGGGCAAGGGCCAATATCATTTGAAGGCAAAAGTTATGACTTATTCAGTAACATTTAACCAAATATGATTGGGCTTCCGCCGAGTAGAATTGGAGTTGGATTTTCTTGCAGTACACCATCTTATTTCTTCTTCGGATCGTCGTTCCCAGGCGCTCAATCCCATTGTCATGGGTGTCCAGGAGCTTCTCAAGCGGAATTGGTATGTTACTCATCGTCACGTTTACCGAGAGAATAACAGATGTGCTGACTGACTTGCTACTCACGTAGATCATTCTACTGTCGGTCTCACCTTTTTTGTTACTACATCTATAAGGTGCCAACGTCTCCTTGATGAGGATATATCGGAGATCTGCTTCCCCAGATTCATTATGCAATCTCTGATATTTGTTCTCCCTTTATATAAAAAAAAATTTAAGATAGTCCCAACTTTTATCTCTAGTACCAATTAACTCTTTAACATTTACAAAATGACACAATTTGCACTCTAAAACATAACTTCGTTAGGTTTATGTTAAAAAGGAGTGATAACAACATTAATGATGAATATATGGCATACAAAAAAACAATTAACAAAATTCAATTTTCATTTTCCATCTTCCTCTATAGTAATAAAAACCTCAATTCAAGTTTTCATTGACTTCACCCACAACTTTTTGTTCTTACCCAGTTTATGCTTTAACCAAAACTTTGCTTCTTATAAAGCCTCTTGTATTCATTTTTTATGGTGAATAAATGCATAATTTTTTACTTTTTTCATCTTTGCTTTCCTTTTTCCCTGACAGTGAAAAACGCCATACCAACCTTTTATTGCCCACATCCACAATTTTTTCTTCTTACATAATTTTTACCAATAGTGAAAATAATCAAACTCCATAAAGGTTATTATTGTTGACTTCAATGGCTGTATGATCATGATCTTAAGTGAGCATGATTACTTACTTATTCTTTGTCCTCTTTTTCTTTTTATTTATCCTAGCTTTTCAATTGAATTTATTCAATTGTTATTCTATGATTTTATATCATCCAAGGACTGTACTGCATCATGTAAAATTATAGCATTTCTTCTCTTTATTGGTTGATGCTCCAATTTAGATATGGTTAAAAAAGTTTTTATACTCTATAAAGTTGTAAGTAATTCATTTTTATGTGAACGTATTGAGTATGTACAAGCACCCAAAGAAGAATGGACAACAAGAACATGGTAAACCACTGCTTCTTGTTTACGTTATGTTAAAGAAGCTATAATAAATTCTGAAAATTGGTTGATTGATCGGGACTAATTAAGTACAATGATGTTAAATTTCTAGAGTTTATTAGTTTGGGAATTGGTCATATTTGGATTGTGATTTAATTTTTTTTGTTGTATACTAAGAATGAGGATGTTCTTCAATAATGAGAAGGATAGTTGAAATGAGGCAAATTAAACCAACATCAGATAGTAGATTATAAATTTTCTTCTTTCTATTTTCACTTTCCTTTTCTAGTTAGTTATCCAAATCTATATGCAAGTATCTCTTGTAATACATAATAGTACCTTAGTTACGTATCCCGAATTAAACGTGAAAGGGCAGGAAGTGAAAATTGTGGAAATACCTTATCTCAATCTCTTTAACTTCAAATGAGCTTTTCGAAGTCAAAAAGAGTGCAAATCGACTACCGCCTTCTCAAAAACTCCTCTCTGGGACATAGGTAAAGTCTTTCTATAATTTTTCAAAACGTAAGCTCTCTTAATGGGTCAGAGAATCTTTATACTTACGATTGATATATATGAGCAACTGCAGGAAGCCTTAACCTTTTTATATATAGTTTCTATATCGGACTTTCTCATCACAAGGTTGATATGGGTCCGGTCCACACTAATTGGAATCCATTTTTCACTCGAACTTTGACCCATTGACTTGGATCATTTATTGGTCTATTTATTATCTTTATCTAGATTAAATTACAAAACTTAACCGATAAGATTTTGAAAAACAAAAAAATGCAATTAATAGTTGTCCAACTTTATGGGAGAGGACAAAATTGTCCAACATTCTCCCCTTTAGACAAACATTAATTACAGTTTTGTCTCTAATTTAAAAACAGTTTAGAAACGTGGTTAAGCCATACTACTGAATTAGTTGACTAGGTTTAAAAACAAAATATTTGATCTAAAGATAACGAAAGTTCATCATTCCGTCATGCAAGGCTTTCAATATCGAAAAGTATCAAATGCATATGTAATGTGCGACATAGATGTAATACAATCACGTATACTTAATACCTTACTGACATGAATGGGAAAATGAAATGTGACAAACTAGGATGATACTTTTAGATCTAATTATATCATCTTCGTTTATCAGTCTCGATTTCTCCAACTTTATGCTAAACCATATATGCTAAACTGTATTAGAGAAATCTTATTTTCTCTCACCAAATGCTAAACAACATTAAAGAAAACTTATTTCCTCTCACCAAATGCTAAACTACATTAGAGAAAATCATTATGTTCTTTAACTAAATGCTAAATTGCATTAGAGAACCTTTATGAGATTAAAAACTTATATCCCCCTATGTCATGTCAAACTTCATGGATATTTGTACTAAAACTGTATGCATCTAAATGACATAGATACAAGGTCAATATGTATATATGCCCAATGACCTTGAAATGTTTAAGATCGACACAAATCTTAAGATTTTCATACGTATTATAACAATATAAAATAATACGTATTACCGAGGATAAATAATGATCATCTTTATCGATGAACCATCATACTGTAACAATACATCAAAATGTATAAATGTACATAGAACAAACTTAACGATCCCCTAACTAATAATGTCTAAGGACTTAAAAACACTCATACTGCATGCTTATGTCACAAACACAGGTGGGCGAAGTCCTTCGGTTAAAGAATCAACTAACATTTCCTCAGTCCTTAAATGCTCCAAATCTTAATGTCACATTTTCATATCAACACCTTCATGACCAAATAATTGACCTTTAAATTCTAAAACTTATGATATTCTTTATTGTTATTAAACAACATAGCAAGAAGCTTAACACAATACAACCAAATGAGTCTAGCCACTAAATCAATCACAAATAACTCAAAAATCAAGTTTTTGAGCTAAATCGTTTGTGAAGCAGCCCCACAGCATGCATTCTACAAGTATAGTCGAGGAAGTTGCCCGTGTCTACTTGACACACTTCCAAGACATTGTACCATCTACAAACTTAAAACTGTAACCTTAAGTGGAATTTCGATCATTCAGACATATAGCTAAAATGTGAATCTGAATTCCCTGCGAGGTTTAGTCTATTGACTGTGCTATATGTCAACATATAATCCTTAGTTCCTTTAAGTATCTCAATATTCGCTTGACTGCATTTCAATGGTCTACACTTGGATTAACCAGATATTGACCAAACAGTGAAACAATCAATGCAATGTCCTACCTAGTACATAGCCAAGCATACATTAGGCTATTAATCGTACTAGTATACGAAACATTCCTTGTAACTTCTCTCTTTTCTTTAGATACTGTACCAAAGATTATCTCTTACTATGAGAGATAGTTGCCACGACTGGTTTACTATCAACCATATTAAACCTTTGTAACATATACTCAATGTATGCATTCTATGAGAGGCCTGATAAGTGTTGAGATCTGTCTCATTGAATCTAAATCCTTAGGGTAGAAGATGTTGTACTAAGGTCCTTCCTGTCAAAGTTCTTGAAAAAAAGTTACTTAACCTCATACAATATGGTCAGGTAATTTGACGTGAGCAATATATCATTCACATGAAGTAATAGGAAGATAACTTTGCTTCCCTTGACCTTATAGTACAAGCATCTTTTTAACTTTATTTTCCATGAAGTCGAAAGGGGTCAAAACCTTATAAAAATGTAAGGTATCACTTTCGGAAGGTTTGATATAAATCATATATTGATTTGCATAACATGCAAACTATGTCATCTCTATTTGGATCTTGAAATCCTTCAGGTTTTGCCATATAGACCTCTTTATAAGTTCTTTATTCAGGAAAGCGATTTTGATAGCCACCTGATGTAACTCTATATCATCATGAGCTACAATTTCCTTAAACGCTCAAAATGTATCCTGTGAGGATACAGGAGAAAACGTAACATAATGTCAACCTTTCTCTCTGTGTGAACCATTAGGTAATTGAGCGAGCCCATAAACCGCTGAACTTTATCCTGAAATCCTTTAGGTCTTAAACTTCATTTGCAACTGACGAGTTTGCAGTTTCGCTGTAAATCAATTGTTTCTAAAACCTTACTACGCTTTATGGATTGCATCTCATCATTTATTATGTTCCCACTACACATCCACATTAGGATCAGAAATAACTTCTGTAAAACTAGTTGGATCTGTAACATGTCTAATAGCATAGTCCTATTCACCTAATAGACGATAAAATCAGATGGGATAGTAGGTCATCTTACTCTGGTGGATTTACTTAACTATATTAGATCTTGTACCCCCAGGAATCTCTGTCTGTATAAGTATGGGTTCCTATTCCTATACAAGATCCATTGGATCTATCGAATCTAACTATATGAGTAGTGGGTACAACATAACTGTAGTATCCACCCTACTATTATCTGAAGGGTCAAAGGGCCCACCATCATCATAGACATTATATTCTAAAAACTTAGTTGTTTGTAATTCCAATATTCTGGTCCCTCCTTTATAGTAAAAGCTGTAGCTTTAAAGTGGCCATAATATCTTACTAAATAGTAATGAGCATAACAAGCATGCAATTTTTCATTATAAGGATTATACTACCTCAATAGGACAACCCCATATATGAACGTATGTAAGGCTGAGTTTTCAAACTTTTAGATAATCAGGTAGAATAACCCTATTCTGCATCAACTTCTTTAAGTCCTTTAGGATGCAGTTATGCCTTTCGGCAACACAACATTTTTCTCAGAACTATTTAGCATAGTGAATTAAGTCACTATTCTAAATGATTCCAAATATCTAGTAAACAAACCTTTTAAAGTCCTGAAATACCATATTTGCCATGATATTCTCCTCCACAGTCAAATTTGAGTATCTTGATGAATTTTGCCAATTGGTTCTCAACCTTCACTCTTTAAGCAATAATACATAACTATAAAGGGAATAATCATCAACAATTGTCAGAATAAATTTAGAATTGCACAATGCAACTGTATAAGTTCTACTGATATCCGTATGTATCAGACTTAACAAGTTAGAAGCACAAGTTGACTCCAATATCCTTATTAGTCAACTTAGCCCCACATCAATCTGCATATGTTCCTAGATCATCATAATCTAGAATTGAAAAATGCTTTCCTTATTAAATCTCTCAACCCTAGCTCTGGAAATGTGGCTTAACTTTTATGCCACACCATGTATGACTTCTCATTCATCAGGGTTCTTCTTTTCATAACGTGTTTAGCAAGAAGCATATATCTAATTTGGGGTAAGACACATTCTATACAAACCATATGATAAGAAAGTTGTACCATTATGTTTTGCATTAAACAACAACTATACAACAGAAACATTAAATACAAAACATTAACTGTCTTTGTCCAAAATTGATCAAAAGATCACGTATAAAATGTGTTGTGTAAAACCCAAATGAACCTTACTACAAGGTTCAATATATACAATTCGCATATATATTACTTTTACTTCTTCATTGCTGTTAACCATCAGTTCCTCCTTCCTTTTAATTTAGCTTTTTCCTGGATATGAACACCTGCATTGTGGAGGCACCTTGATCAGATGATCCACTATCTAGTCACCAAGTACTTAATGTGACTATCACAAATTAGATTCATAATTAATAAGCTAAGGAGTTACTTGATGGTCTCAGTCTTTCCTTTTAAACCTCATACTATTGGTTTCTTTATGTCATGCGGACCTTTACCAGTATTAAATTGACCAGCGCCAATATGTGGAGAAGATTTGAACTTTCTACCTTTAAACTTAGCGAGCTTCATCTTTGTCTCCCCTTTAGTTACTTTGAGGGGTGTAGGAGTAACAAACTTGAGTTTCTCCTCCTTAGCAACGTAATAGGCTATCAAAGCATTGAAGTCCCTTTCCTCATCCAACGAGTAATATGTCATCACTAGATTACTAAACTCTAAAGGGAGTGTATTCAGAGTCTGGTGAACGATGAAGACATTAGGAAGAGGAATATTCAACATCGTCAATCTACTGTTAAGATGAATCATTCTCGCTATGTACTCCATTACTCCCCCTTCTCTTATATATCTCATAGAAAATAATTCTTTCATCAATGAACTTGTCTTAACATTAGGTGAGACTGTGTAGCTCTGGGAGACATTATCAAGAAACTCCTTCCCTATGTCTATGTCCGAAAGTCCACTTAGCAGATGGTTAGATATGGATCTCCTAATGATCATCAGATATAATCTATTAGACCAATCCCAAGTTTCATAGGATGCTTTATGAACTCTCGAGCTTATGGATGTAGGTAAAGATGACTTATCCTTCCATATAGCCATATCAACCTCAGCTATCTCCATAGCATTCAATACATCCTCCGTCCACTTCTTTGTATTGAAACTGATTAGGGTTTCAATGGTGACACTGATTTTGTCGACCAAAAAGGTAAGTACAAAAATAAATGTTTCAATCAGCACAAATGTAGGACAACAACTATATTCAAAACTATTGAAAAGTATATTTACTGAAAATCCGATCACACATATTATGAAACACCTTTGGGTTGAATACATAATATATGCAATTAGACCTCCAAATAAAAGAGATCAGAGTATAAACTATCAACTCTTATGAAACTACCACCTTTGGGCGAATAGATCACTTGAGCAACAACTTTCCTCCATTTAATGCCTTTATACACATCTCACAATGTTATGTAAGGCCCAACACCTTTGGGCAGAGTAACCAAACATAAAAGCAGAGACATCCCCCAACATGCAAGCAAAACAATTCAAAATACTAACATGAAAGGCCACTTTGGTGACTACATCCTCATCAGCACTCAAAAAGTTCACAAACATAAAGGATACATTTTTATGTTATCCTCACATTCTTTATGGGCATATAGTATATGACAATGTAATATCAATAAATGCAAAAATCTGAATGCACAGTCTCATTGTCACACATTTGTGCTGAAGACATTCTCTGAAAACTTCATTTGAGACTTTCGTAAAAGAAAAATCTCAATAGAGTGACTATCGTACATCACTGAACACTGAACTGACCACCCGCAACACGAGAACCTCATGTATCTCCCTTATGGCAAGTTTGTTGCACTAAAATTCACTTTAAAATAGCTTCAAAATGTCTCAATTCCTTTCCCGAATAACTATCATGTGATCCCAAACACTGAACATGAGACTCGAGACATGAGTACCTCATGTATCTCCCTCATAGGATGTTCGAAGCATGAAAATTCACTTAAAAATCAAATTAAGAATACCTTAATTCCTTGTTCTTGAGTTAAACTTTAATTTATTACTAATGTAATAAATCCAAAAAAATGGAAAACTCATTTTATGAATTCCCGGATTTGGAAACTAACCCAAAACACCCGAGGTACCCTTACAAGAAAGCTAAAATTTTTGTGTGTTTTTTAAAAATACTTTAGCAATCCATATGGCTGATGTCAGTCAATGTGTCAACACTGATGTCAGTCGCAAGTGTCGTGGAGGGTGCGTGCTAAGCATGCACTCATGTCAGACATGCGAAGGACGCGTTTGGTGCCTGTCACGCATGTGCAAGGATGCGTAGACGCTCCAAACACGCTTCTAACTAGTATTACGCCACGTGTTTGGCGTGTGTGACACACTTGCTCGACCTGTCTTGTGCCCACGTTCACTGCTCATTGTTAGTGATACACACGCCCAACAGTGAGGCACACCTTGTTAGAAAAAGGTAATTTTCGGTGAGTTTCAGGTCAATTTTTTTGCTCTCTCGGGCTCATTTTCACCCTGTTTCTCAAGGCTATACACATGTATACTACTTTCATGCAATAAAAATAAGAAAAAATTGAGAAACATAAGTTAAATATCTGAAAACCATATGGAGAGAAAACCCAAAAATCTTCGTTTTTAATCACTTGATTACGTCATTGCTCTGATACCATGTATAATACATAACAGTACCTTAGTTACGTATCCCGGATTAAATGAGAAAAGGCAAGAAATGAAGAAATGTAGAAATACCTGATTTTGGTCTCTGTAACTTCAAACGAGCTTTTTAAAGCTGAAATGAGCACAAATCCACTGCCACCTTCTCGGGAACTCCCCTCCGAGACGCGGGTAAGGTCTTTCTACAGTTTTCTCAAAATGTAAGTTCTCTTACCGGGTCAGAGAATCCTTATGCTTACGATTGATATGTATGAGCAACTGCAGGAGACCTTAACCTTTATATATATATAGCTTCCATATCGAGCTTCCTCATCACAAAGCTAATATAGGTCCAGTCTACACTAATTGGAATCTATTTTCTACCTGGACTTTGACTCATTGATTTAGATCATTTATTGCGCCACTTTATCTTCTTTATCTGGATCAAATTACATAACTTAATCGATAAGATTTTGAAAGACCAAAAAAATCCAATTAATAGTTGTCCATCTTTATAGGAAAGGACAAAATTGTCCGACATCTTTATGACACTTCCACTATTAGTAGCCTTATAATTTTGATAAATCTTTTTTTCCATATTATTGAGGAAGTTAACAAGGGGAGGCAAAAATAAAAGCAATTGGATGTCATAGTCTGTGATGAAATAAAATATCACAACTGTCTGGCTTTCATTATTTAATAGAAGAATAGCTTCTGAAGCTACGAGTTAAGGGTTAGATGCATATAGTGGGACATCATTTATTTTAATATAAACTTATATTAAGTTTCCAAACTAATTCCTTTATACTAATAAAATTCAAATTTTGTTAGGATTATGATATCTTATGCTGCCATTAATTTCAGTAAATGATTATTAATTAGTTTCTAAATAGGAATAATGTCTTATTTGATTTTATATAACCCTTTGTGTGAAGATTTATTATGGATGTTTTCCATGCTAAATTTCCTCCTTAAAGTAGAGAAAATTTCATGGGATATACAAATGGTTTATCAGAACCTGCGTCATTAAAGAATCACCTTCTTATTGATTTTTAAAAAGGGCTATAAGAGGATAGTGAAGTTAATTTAGAAGAGATATTGTGCATTAATATGCTTATGTTAAAGTTGAATTATTTTTGTGCTAATTGTATGAAAGAAATAAAACACATATACTATCATTCATTGTTATTATGATTATATTAATACTTATTGATAAAAGTATGCGCACAAACTAAGTTCCATAATCGTTAATATTTTCTAATTCCTTTTTTATAAGTTTTAAGGCCTTCATTCATACCCTTGCATGATCTAGTCAGAATTGAAAGGCATATTCCTTTTCCCTTGGTGAATAGAGTTTTTTAACGTTCTTCCATTTATCAGGCCTTTTCATTTGAAATTACCATTTGACAAAAATGTGAATTCACCTTTTCATTTATCATATCCCACTTTACATTATTGAATATATTAAGACTTGGGAAAATGTAACTCCCCTATACAGAACCTACAACCATCCACACATATAGCAACCAAATTCCTCTACATGCATTCAAGGTATACAATTCTAATTAATGTTGTACATATACACATTACAAAACTCCCTAATGCTTAACATTATCATTAACAGTAGTAAAACTTTTTTACATTTACATGGTAATCCAAAAGGAAACATACAATTTCCTTTAACCATTACATGTACAATCATCTTTAATTAAAAATGCCTCCCAAAATTACTTTTTTCTCTATCTGTTGGCCTTGTTCCCTGCAGATGTTCCATTTACCTCACTCCTATAACTTGGACCTACACGAATTAACACCTGTGCTAAGCTTGAAAACTTAGTGGGGAAACACTTAGTTTGGATGACCACTCACAGCAGTCATCTGCCAAGCACATACATTCATAAACATCGCACAAATATAAATAATGGTGGAATACTTAATCAAATAAATGATGCAAACATGCTTCAATATTTTTTTTCATATACCATAAATTCACCTTCAAAACTCAAACATTGATATTCAACACCCAATGATACAAATTATCAATACAAATGCAAATGCTCATTCATATAACGATTATTTATATTGTCATACTATATTTCTTATTTATATCTCTTTAATTTACTTTCTGTGTTAGGCCCGAACATTTTTTGTAGGTGTAGATAACGAGTGCTATGGATATCCGAAGATATAAAATTGTGAATTCCCAAAGGTATCAAACTGTGGATACCTGAAGATATCAAACTGTGGATATCCAAAGGTATCGAACTGTGGATACCTGAAGGTATCGAGCTATAGACACCAGTGATGTCAAACTATAGCAGCTGCACTGTACAGGTATGCTAATCTATCGACAACCAAACAATAGAGCAGACACTATAACATTTCCTTTACCCATTTACAAATTTCACAATTCATATATTAACAAATCATATGATACACATTTCAAGTCATAAAATCAATATGTAAGTCATAACTAACTACCATTAGAAGGGTGTCAAAATTAAACTTGTATAATCATACTATACATATTGAGCAATACATACGCAAGCAAAACATTTATGCACATGTAAGTTTTCTTTCAAATGCATTATGCTCAATCTTAAATTCCAGTGTTCAATCACCCAATTCACATATGGTAAGTCCTATTTCATTTATTTCTAGGTTTTTGAAAATTTTCATACACATTCATAAAGGTTCAGATAAGATGCGGTAGAAATCAGAAACAAAAATAATACCATGGTCTTGACAGACACTCTCTCCATTCATACCACTAATTTTTCCTTAATATACATATAGAAAAAGCCAGAACTAGGTTCTGAGATCTTCTAGACATGTTTTCCTCTATGTCTATAGTTTTTATAACACTAACAATCATACCATTTAGACTTCTAAATCATGAGATATAGGTAAAATATCACAAGCTGATCCAAAATAGGGGCAACATCAGTCACCTTTTTTGATCTTAATTTTCAAGGTCATAAACCTATAATTAAGTCAGAGTCTCTCTAGAGATAGTTATCACTATGTATTAGGTTTCATATTAAACTAAAATCATACAATTTGGAGGTCTTTATACTGAGTTATAATTTAAACAATGTGACTGACTCAAACAAACCCTAGACATAATTCCACTACATGATACTCTCTTGTCATATACAACCAAGTTCATGAAAAGTTACACCAAAATAACATCCCAGCAACAATTACACATCCAAATGGATCTTTATATCCATTCAATCAGACACAAAAATATAAATCAACTAAGTGAAATCCCAAATCTCAAAATTGATAAAGTAGGTCTTGTATTGCCTTTCCTTCCCTTCCTCTTTGGCTTTGCTTGACTCACCAACTAGAAACACCAAAAATATACCTCTTAATCCCACTTCCAGCCTTATATTTTCACTACTTCATAAGTGAGTTAAGAAGAGATAAAGGCGAAGAGAAAATCCCTAACTTTTACTTTGATTTCCACCTAAGATTGGCTTGATTTATTACATTGAAAATGATGGGATGAAGAAGGTGAAATGGAGAGGAGAAAAATCTGAACTTAGAACCGCTCGCCCCCTTATGCTCTAAAATTTGGTGCATCTCCCCTCTCCATATCCCCAATTTAGAACTTTAAACACTCATATATAGGCTTAATTCTTGTTGGACACATATGCTTTATTATTCGTCACACATGCCTTAATCCAATTAGTCCATGTTTTAACTTTAGAAAAATTACATATTGGTACTTCTTCTTCCTTTACTTCCCACATTGGCCTATAGTCTTATAAATTAATTTCATTCCCCCATGTCTTAATTTTTTATTGTAATAAATTTCATACAATTTGGTTAATTGTATCGAGAGTTATATCCTAAAAACTACAGGCTGTTCGAAAAAAAGAACAATAGCCAAAAGTCAACTTCAAAACAGAATTCAAAACTTTTAGAGACAATCAAGTTTCAATTCCTTGATAAAAGTTTTAGATCTATGTCTCTAATTTAATATCCAATTAAAATTGTCCAATTTATAGGTCTACAGACCAAGATATGACCAAATTATAGAAATTTACTTAGTGGAACCTATCCATTAAGTGAGGTACACATCCCAAATCAACTAACTTCGGTCTTATCATGCAAGAGTAACATAACAATGCATCTACTTTAACTAAAAACACCCCATTTGCTTATGGAATACTTATTTTATCAATTCTCCTCACATCACATTCATAAATCCAAGTAAACATATAAAAAATTTCTATACATATTTAACGTCTAAGTATGTATGTCTAAACCAAAGCGAATAAATTATCCATTTACCCTTGTCTTTTAAATTAAGTACCATTATATCTCTTACTATACTTAGATGTAATTAATTCATTATGTTCACTTCTTAATATACCCTAGACATGCTATAATACTTCTAGGGTATATTCTATGGTGTTACATTTCTCTCCCCCTTAAAAAGAATTCCGTCCTCAAAATTTATACATGTATCCCAATGGTGACACACTGGGCCAAATGAAACCCTTGTACAAAAACCCTTGTAACTTAATCTTCAACTCTTTTAACTCTGTAGCAGCCATTCTATAAGGTTCCCTTGAAATAGGAGGAGTACCAAATACAATCTCAATAGATAATTCTACCTCCCTCTTAGATGGCAAACCCGGTAACTCTTACGGGAACATGTCAGGAAACTCATTTACTACCAGTATATCTTGTAAGTTCACCTTCTCCCTTTTTGAATCAAGTATTAAATCCAAATACACCTCCCAACCTTTTCCAAGCAGTCTTCTTGCTAGGATGGCTGATATTACATTAGTCAAATGGTTAGACATAATACCATGTACCATTGTTTCTAAACCATCAAAATCTTTAAGCACAACTATTTTCAACTCACAATCAACTATAGCATAGTGTTTGGATAACCAATTCATGCCCAAGATCAATTCAAATTTATGGAAGAGTAACTCTATCAGATCATTTGCAAACTGTTTCCCATGGACCAAAATAGGGCAATCTTTAAACACTTTATTCACATATACATTATGGCCCAATGGACTAATCACACGTATATCGTAGGCTAGTCGATCTGCTGATAACATTTTATCACATACTCTTTGGAGGCTTAGGAGGACCTGAAACTGATTGGTCTCTCCCCCCCACACCATCAGTTGACTCCTCATTAGCTTTACGAGGTCTTTCCTTCTTGACTATTTATATGAAAACAGGGACACCTACATTAGGCCAACACTAAAACTAAACCATATCACACATTACTAGACTTTTATTGGTTAGAGCTGCCTAAACCATGCTTTGACACCACAGAATTTAACACCCCTATATGGAACCTACAACCATCCACACATATAGCTCTAAATTCCTGTGCATGCATTCAAGATATACAATTCTATTCAATGTTATAAATATACACGTTACAAAACTCCCTAATGCTTAACATTATCATTTAATAGTAGTAAAACATTTCTACATTTACATGGTGATCCAAAAGAAATCTTACAATTTCCTTTAACCATTATATGTACAATCATCTTTAACTAAAAATGACTTCCAAAAGTACTTTTTTCTCTATCTGTTGGCCTTATTCCTTACAGATGTTTCTTGTACTATGACTTGAACTTACACGGATTAATACTCATGCTAAGCTTGAAAGCTTAGTGGGGAAACACTTAGTTTGGATGACCACTCACAGCATTCCTCAGCAAAGCACATATATTTATGAAAATTGCACAAATATAAATAATGATGGAATACTTAATCAAATAAATAATGCAAACATGCTTCAATATTTTTTTTTATATACCATAAATTCACCTTCAAAACTCAAACACTGATATTTAACACCCAATGATACAAATTATCAATACAAATGTAAATGCTCACTCATATACCAATTTTTTATGTTGTCATACTATATTTCTTATTTATATCTCTTTACTTTACTTTCAGTGTTAGGCCTGCACATTTTTTATGGGTATGGATAACGGATGCTGTGGATATATGAAGATATCAAACTATGGATACTCGAAGGTATCAAATTGTGGATACCTGAAGATATAAAACTTTGGATACCTGAAGGTATCGACCTATGGACACCTGTGGTGTCAAATAGTAGTAGTTGAACTATAACCTTATTGTCTTGACAGTCATGCCTATCTATCCATAACCAAGACAATAGGGTATGCACTATAACATTTCCTTTAACCATTTGGAAATTTCACAATTCATATATTGACAATTTATATGATATACATTTCAAGTCATAAAATCTATATGCAAGTCATAACTAATCACCATTAGAAAGGTGTCAAAATCAAACTTGTATAATCATACTACACACATATGAGCAATACATATGCAAACAAATCATTTATATACATGTATGTTTTTTTTAATGCATTATGCTCAATCTTAAATTCCAATGTTCAATCTCCCAATTCACATATGGTAAATCCTATTTCATTTATTTATAGTTTTTTGAAAATTTTCATACACATTTATAAAGGTTCGGATAAGATGCGGTAGAAATCGGAAACAAAAATAATACCACGGTCTTGACATACACTATCTCCATTCATACCACTACTTGTTCCTTAATATACATATAGAAAATGTCAGAAATTGGGTTCAAGGTCTTCTATACATGTTTTACTCTATGTATATAATTTCTATAGGATTAACAATAAGACCATTTGGACTTGTAAATGATGAGATATAGGCAAAATATCACAAGCTGCTCCAAAATAGGGGTAGCATTAGGTTACCTTTTTCAATCTCAATTTCTAAGGTTAGAAAGAAAGGTTTAAGTTAGAGTAACTTTACAGATATTTAACCCTATGTCTTAGGTTTCATATGCAACAAAAATCACAAAATTTGGAAGTTTTTAGCCTGAGTTATGACTCAAACAAACCATAGACAGAATTCCACTAGACGATACTCTATTGTCATGTACAACCAAGTTCATGCAAAGTAACACCAAAATAACACCAAAGCAACATACCAAAAATGATTACACATCCAAATGGATCTTTATATCCATTCAATTATACACAAATATAGAAATCAACTAAGTGAAGTCCCAAACCTCAAAATTGATAAAATAGGTCTTCCTTTGCCTTTCCTTCCCTTCCTCTTTGACTTTGTGTGACTCACCAACTAGCAACACCAAAAATATACCTCTTAATCCCACTTCCAACCTTATAATTTCATTCCTTCATAAGAAAATTAAGAAGGGAAATCCCTAACTTTTACCTTAATTTCCATATAAGATTGGCTTGATTTCTTACATGAAAAATGATGGGATGAAGAAGGTGAAATGGAGAGGAGAAAAATCTGAACTTAGAATCCCCAAAATGTTGTGCATCTCCTCTCTCCATATCCCCATTCTATAACCTTAAAGACTCACATATATGCTTAATTCCTATTAGATGCACATGCTTTATTATTATTGGTCATACATGCCTTAATCCAATTGGTCCATGTGTTAACTTTAGAAAAATTACATATTGTTTCTTCTTCTTCCTTTATGTCTCATATTGGCCTACAATCTTATAAATTAATTTTATTCCCCTGTGTCTTAATTTTCTAATGTAATAAATTTCATGTAATTTGGTTAATTAAATCGAGAGTTATACCCCGAAAACTATGGGCTGTTCGAAAACAAGGACAATAGCCAGAAGTTAACTTCAAAACATAATTCAAAACTCTTAGAGGCAAAATCAAATTTCAGTTCCTTCATGAAAGGTTTATACCTATGCCTCTAATTTAATCTCCTATTAAAATTATCCAATTTAGAGGTCTACAAGCCTAAATATGGCCAAATTACAGAAATCTATTAAGTGGAACCTATCCATTCAGCGAGGTATACATCCCAAATCAACTAACTTTGGTCTTATCATGCATGAGTAACACAAAAATACATCTAATTTAACAACAAAACATCCCATTTACTTATGGATTACTTCTTTTGTCAATTCTCCTCACATCATATTCATAAATCCAAGCAAACATATCAAAAATTTCTATACATATTTCAAGTATGTATGTCCATACTAAAGCGAACAAATTATATACCTTTATCTTTTACATTAAGTACCATTATATCTCTTACTATACTTAGATGTAATTAATTCATTATGTTCACTTCTTAATATCACTTCTTAATATACCCTAGACATGCTATAATACTTCTAGGGTATATGTTGGGCCGTTATAGGAAAAATGACATTCTTTAATCCATAAATGCCAGATGATTTGCTACTCATATATGGTACCAAGGTACGTAAACGTTCATTTAAAATTTTGTTAACTCAATTTCTATATCATACTTTTAGAATGAGCAGTTAGTAGTAGTTTTTTTTTCTTTTTCTGATATGAACACTATGAAGAACAAAGAGAACTATCCAAATGAATTTATATGTCATGTTGCTGGAAAATTTTAGTGGAATACTATGACAGTTTATCTCTAGCATATAATGAAAATCTTCTCAAAGTTATTCCAGTATAGATTTGTATTCTATGTCATAGAAGTGATGCCATTTTCTATGGCTAGATAATAAAAATAATTGAGACATTGGAGCAGGTTACCTACTATAACTAGGTTCCTTCAAATATTTTTAGTTCGCTTGTTATATTCTGGCATAAAGATATTTTTGTATTTGCTTTCAAGATTCTTTCAGTGATCCTGATTATAAGCCTCCTAATAAGAACTGCCAACCATAAATCAAGACATGTATATTTTGATTAATTACCCATTTAAGATAAAAATAGGAAACTAAGAAAAGGAACATCGAGAAATGTCAATGGTTTACTTAAGCTTAGTATACATTTGTAAAATTATAAGAACCATTGACGTCATAACTAAAATATTGATTTATTAGAAACAAAACCGATGCTCAGCTATCATATCAAGAATATCAAACCACATAAATAAAAATAGCAAAAAATATATAAGTTATACTAAAGGAAATTAAAGCAAGACTTCATATTATATTGGCATATTGATTAATTAACATACACATGGTGTATAATCATTGATCTAAAATTTTAAGATTGCAAAATTATGACTTTATGAAGACAAAAAACCATCTAGCCTCAACAACTTGCTTTATAATATAAAATGACATTAATAGGAGTCCCATTTATCCATTAGATGATACAACTCCTTTCAAACTTCAAGATGTAAACAAGTATAAATTTCATTGCTTTTAAAAATTTGTATAAACCTCAAAAGATATAGTTAATGCTAATTTCAATAGCCATATGTTAAATAAAACATAAATTTCTCATATTACAAAGTTGAGAAATATAATATTAAAACTATACATGAATTTTTAGTTCAAAGTTTTCTAGATTTTAGACTTCAAAGTTTAAGACAATGAGAACAAAAGGAAAACAAGTTTATGAGTTTTCATCATATAGACATAAAAGGTAGTGCCAAAAAGAACATCACTGCATGTCTTTATTGTCAAGTCAAATGAAACTTCTTCCCCAATTTAGAGTATGAAAAATTGTAATAAAATCATCATCGAGTATCGCTATATCAAAGCTATCTTAGGTTATACCAATTGCATAAGAACCCATAAAATTCCCACATTTGCATTCCTTATAAATGTTGAATCTTCTACAATATAATCAAAAATTGTTATGACGTGATCTTTTCTATGCAGATATTCTACCTTCACTGAGTTTATTTATTTTCCTGTTGGCACAAAAAATTATGGATGTGGCAATAAAATCTTATTTTGGAATTTTCTTCACTATTGAGTAAGGAGGAAAACAAAGATGAAGGAATATAGATTTCTTATTTATCAATCTCATTTGTAAATAATGCATACAATAAGGTTCAAAAGCAATAAGATTTTGGGTGAAATACAAATTGGGTAAGAATAAAATATTTTGGGTGAAGCCTAAAACTTAATTTAGGGTTTTTATCATCGTTGAGGAAGGTGAAAAAATGATAAAGATCCTCACCAGCATCTGCATGGCTATTTTAGCATAATTGACATGCTACATCTCCAATACTAACATTATCATCACTCCTTTTTAACATAAAACTGATGAAGTTAGGTTTTAAGGTGTAAATTATGCAATTTTGTAACCTGTAGGGGTGAATCAGTACCAGAGATAATGAGAAGGGATATTTTAGACATTTAGTGAAATATTAGGCGGCAAATCGTACCTTTTGTCATTGTTTGAATTATTGAGCAGCAAAGGTTATTGGATACAACACTATATAAAGACAAAAGGGAAAATGATAGCAATTTTGATACATCCCTAACAAATATATAGGTTTGGACCTGATGTATTCAACATGATCTACCATTTTTCTTTAGGCTTATAAGATTTATATCCATATAAGAGGCTTAATTATTTGGAAAATAAATATGAAGATTGGGCTTTTGGTTCTTCGATGAAATTATTAAATTTTTTATTTATGTATTTTAGTTAATAATTATAAATGAAATAAAAATAACAAATTATTAAAGCCTTGTCAGCATCCATGTGGCTATTCTAACAAAGCTAGCATACTACATGTTCATTACTAACATTGTCATCATGCCCTTTCAATGAAAACCTGATAGAGTTAAGTTTTAGGGTGCAAATTTTGTGATTTTATAGGGTGAATTGATACTGGAGATAGCAATATGAGATATCTCAGATATTTGGTAAAACATTAGGGGGTGAATCGTACTTTTTGTTATTGTTTGAATTGTTAAGAAAAAAAGGTTGTTGGCATTACACTATAGAAAGATAAAAGGGAAAATGACATAAAATTAATATACTTCTGACAAATGTAAAAGTGTGGACTTGATTTATTCAACACGATCTATCATTCTTCATTAGGCTTATGAGATTTAGGTCTATATATGAGTCTTAATTATTTCTAAAAATTATAAGTTTAGATAAGATATAATTCATATACATCCTATTGAAAACTAATTAAACTATCTGGTAAAAGTTAGATCCAATTTCACCAAAGATAAAAGTTCAACTAAACTTCTTAAAGGATTGCCAATAAAAAACAACACCAAAAGTAAATTCCACTATTATTAAACACAATGAAGACCTTTTTTCTTTGCATACTTAGAAATTTTCAACTTTACTTATTTAAGTGTTAGACTTTTTTGTGAACAACTCCGACTTATAAGTAACGTTTTTGCAGGCTTGCCCATCTGAGACCGGCTTAACAGGCTTACTGTAAATTCAGTTTGCAACATTTGGTGTAGCTTGTTGGAAGCTTCTATAAATCTTACGATGTTCCCACTTGAGAAAAATCCCAAAATAGTTGAACTATCACAATCTAAGAAAGAATAATAGACATCCATTGATGCAATTCATCTACCAATGATATTAGAACAATGAACACCTTTGAAATCCCTAAAACCAATGGAAAACCTAAGGAACAAACTAATGAAATTCTAATGTTGTGGGAATAAGTCGAGCAACTAATATAATAGAAGTATAAATTAGAAACTCACACCCTATAACCATCTTCAAAAGAGGCCCCATCCACTCCCTTATAATTAGTGTTACTATAGTAAATTGTATGAGGGAATAAGTCTAATAACTAATAGGCCACTAATACTTAATATATTTATAAAACCATTATTGATCAAGTTTAAGACGCTAACCTTAGATATTTATAATGGTGTGTATGACTTTATTGATCATATTCACCAATATATGGAGCTTTTGAACCTACATAATGTATAGAATACCATAAAGTGCAAAGCCTTCTCTTCAACCATGACTAATGGGACACGATCATGATTTCAAACTTTACTTCCAATCTTAATAGCTACTTGATATATATAACCCAAAAGATGGAAGAAAGTTTAAGGTATTACATTTAGTGCTTTAGTTTTAAGGTAACCAAAATTCCTAGTCTCAATATATAGGTGACAACAACAATCTTTGTAAATAGACTCAAACAACTCAATGAAAAAAGAAAACAACCTTAAAGCTTTAATGAGGTGCAAATTATGGTGCAAACATAAGACTTAAAGGATATGAAACATAGTAGATGAAGTCCCATAAATAAATATAATGAAAAGAGGAAGACGGGATGCATCTTTGGTTAATGAAACTAAAAAGAACATCAAAAGGAAAAAATAAAAGGACGATTAGGTAAGAACTCCTCAAGTTTAATACATCCCTAAATAGTGTGGTTGAATGCATCCTTAATAATAATATGTGTGAGAAACTAAAAATGATAGCCAACAATCTTACTAAGAGAGACAAGAACCTATACTGTGGCTTCCATTGGGATATTATACATGACACTAAGAATTGTAAACATTTTAGAAGGGTAGCCAATGACTTAAAAAAACAATAAAGGTCAAGTTATTTATAAAAGGAAAAAGGTAACAATAATAGAGTTAGGGAGGAGTAAAGGAATCCACTACGAAGGTCGAGTACTATGGAACTTAATAGGGACCATGCTTTGATTAAAGTGTGATCAACATGATTGTTAGAGGCAATCATAAGGAGACAAAATCTCATTCAAAGAAAGTTTTATAAACGAAGATTTACATTAAATGAGTTGATCCCAATATATTTGATAAAAGGATGAAGGTCTTTAAGACCACCTTTTAGGAAGAAAACAATAGATCCTTGATTTACCCCTATAAAACTATTACAATTCTGATGATTACTAACTCCTTAGTCAAGATGATATTAGTAGATACAAGAAGTGTCATTGAAATCTTATTTTATGTTGCTTTTAAAGAGATATCATTTTAATAAATAAGTTGAGACCTATTACCTCACCCTTAATAGATTTTATATAATAAAGGGAAGACATATTTTCCTATGATATTGGGCATGGGGGTTATGGAATATAAAAATTATGATAAACCTATCACCTCACCCTTATTAGATTTTAAGGGTTGCCAATTATATAACAAAAGGAAGATATATTTTCCTGTGATATTAGGCATGAGGTTATGGAATATAACAAATATGATAGAGTTTTATGTATTAAGGAGACCCTCCTTTTATAATGTCGTAACTGGTAGCTTATCCCCATATTCGATACAAGTAATCCTATCATCCTACAAGCATATAATAAAGTTTCTAACTTGTCATTAAATAGGCAAGGTGCATGAAACCAAAGGATGGAAAAATATTGTTATTCTACATCCCTAAAAGTAAACAATGCCACATGCATCGTCAATTCTAAAGAATTGTATATAAAAATTGAATGAAAGATACTAGGGATGTTAAAAGAGGAAATTAGGCAAGTTATAATAGGAAGAACTAAATATTCCAAGTCTATCAATATTGGGGTAAGAATGGAAGAAATCATTAAAGAAATTTTAAATAAATTCTTGCTCCAACACTCAAAACATTTTTACACATAATCTAGTTGACATGCTTAGCATGAGTAGGGAGATAATTTGTGATAAATTAAATATGGATCTCGTTTTTAGGTTGATAAAAGAAAATTAAAGAAATTAAAGAAAAAGATAACATATTATAAAAGAGGAAGTGATCAAACTCTTAGCTGTAGGCTTCGTTTGAAAAATTGACTACCCTGAGTGGCTCACTAATATGTTCATATTCAAGAAAGAAAATAGAACATGGAGGATATTTATAGGCTTCGCTTGTAATATCCTAGTTCGATTATTGTACTGTGAAAGTGTTGTACATGCATTTTATAGAATATGCTCTATTTATGATTATTACCTTTTTATTTATTTATTTTTATTTTCTTAGGAAGTTAAGAGAGAGAGAAATCTAATAGTTTGAATGTAATTACCAGACGTAATGGTAGGATAAGGAAATCTAACAATAAGGGATTATACTAAATTGTTATTAAATAGGGTTAAATTCAGCATTAAGAGGCCAAGGCTTAAAGTGAATAACTTCAATATAAAACCTTACATGATCCAAATGATCTAGCAGCTAGTATAGTTATATGGACTACTATAAGAAGATGTTAATGTGTATATTTCCAACTTTTTGAAAATATATGACACATTCGAGCTAAATATAGTATAAAAACATCCATCAAATTAAGTTTGATCATTTCCATATTGAAGGATTCAGCTAAGCAATGGTTGAGATTACTATCTCTAAGACCTAACATTATTAAATGGGTTGGCTAAGAAATTCTTCGTAAAATACTTTCCTCCAGCACATACAAAAAAGTTTAGGAATCAGATTTTCTTCTTCCAATAACTAAAACACTTTATATGATACTTAGAAGAAATGGAAGGAGTTACTGAAGAAGTTCCCATATGACGGTCTTGATTTGGGTATGTGGTTTTAGATATTATATAGTGGGTTGAACTACCCAATCAAGCAGAGGATATATGCATCTTTAAGGGGAACCATCATCTTTAAGACCTCTGAGGAATTGTAGGAGCTTATAAAGAATACTGTCATAAACAACTATCAATGAGGTAATATAAGATCAAATTCAAGGAGAAGCATACTATTGTCAAGCTGGAAACATTAGAAATAAAGTTAGAGACCCTAATTAGGAAGATTGATAACATCACTGTCTAAATCAATGATATTAATGAGTTGTAACATATATGTGAGGGACATCCCAACCATGACTACTAAGCAATGTACACATAAGGACAATAATTGGAGTAAGTTTATTTTGTTAACTTCCAATTTCATAACAACCTTTATAGTAACACATATAATCCAGGATAGAAGAACCATCTAAATTTCTTTTGGAGGACCTAAAGACAATATAGACAAATTCCTTACCCTGGATTTCAATAAAAATAAAAACAAACTGAGAAAAATCTAAAAGATATTAGAATGAAAAATTGAATATAATTAAGACTAGCTTTTAAGAAACTAATTTTATGCTTCAAATTTAGTAAGCCTCCATCTGCAATTTGGATATGCATATTGGACAGTTGGCCAAACTTGTCTCCAAGAGGCAGTAAGGTGCTCTATCTGGCAATATTAAGCCTAACTAAAGAGAATAAGTGAGTACATTCACTCTGGGGACTGTAAAGGAGCTGACACTTGAAGATAAAGAAAATAAGGAGAAGGTTATTGTGGAAGAGAAGCAAGTGAAAAAGGAAAAAAGGCAAAATGAAGAAAGAATACAAGGGATGAAGAAGAATATTGTTGAAGAATACAAATCATCACTTTCGTATCTAAGAAAGTTAGAGAAAGATAGGACAGAAGACCAATTCTTGAGCTTTTAGAGATAATTAAACAATTACATAGTAATTTACCTTTGGTTGAAGCTCTATTGTAGATGATATAGTACAAAGATCTTTCAAATAAAGAGAAACTCAAGAAAGTTTTGACAATGACTTTAACATCCTACAAAATAATCCACCTCAAGGATAAGGGATCCGGAGAGTTTTACTATCTATTTCAAGATTGATAGTTTATTTATTGATACAACATTAGTGGATTTACGAGTTAGGATTAGTCTGATGTCGTATCATTTATTTAAGAAATTAAGATTGGGTAACCCTAACCTAACTAGAATAAACTTACAATTTCATATATTAATTAAGTATTTAGGGGTTACAATAGAGGATTTGTTGGTTAGGTTTGGCAAAATTTATTATTCTAGTAGACCTTGTGATTTTGGATATGAAGGAAGATATGGACATACTCTTAGTCTTAGGATGACCCTATCTAGCTGTTTTAAAGGCTTTAATAGATATATATGATGATAGTTGATCTAAGGGGTTAAGAACAAAATATTAGAATTTAAGATATCTGAAACCAAAATTCCTATAGTTGGTGTTCATGATACTTGACTATGTTTTTGTTGTGGTTGATACTAAAATGTATTATGATACATAAAAAGCAATCACACAAGATATCAGTGAAACATGTGTCATGAAAGAAAAAACAAAAGGGAAGGATAACCTCACCCTAAGGAAGAATATAACACCCTCAAAGTTTAATGAACCTATTCAGAAGAAGATGATGATTGAGTTGGTTACTAGACATAAAAAAGGTAACACTATCCCTATAAGTAAAGAGCCACCAGGGGCAAAATTCAAGTAAGAAATTTAGTTAAATGAATGATACTTTATAATTCTCCTCTATATAATATATAATGATACTTTATAATTGCCCTCTACATAATGTAGATGACACTTTATAATTTCCTTTGTGCTTAACATTGTAATAGAAAAACTTAGAAGTTGGTCCTCCAATCTAGTTTCCTTCTCCCTGGGTAAGTAATCTTCTTTCCATACAATCAACAACTAGGTAGCTAACACTGGAAGAATAAAAGACTAAGTGAAGTGCTTCTCTCCAATAAAAATCTTATTCTTTTTAGATTTTCATCTAATGTAAGATCTTAGGAAGTGTCTGAAGTAAGCCCATGGCACTTTAATAACTTTCCTTTCTTTTTATAACTCTAAAAACCACATATTAGTTTGGATAAAGTTAAGTAAGAGAGCAAGTCCTCATATAGATTAGTATCCAAAATATACCTCTTAAAATTATTCCACAAAAGGACGGGCATCATATAAGGCTATATAGGCAAATGTTTTTACATGGAACAAGAAAAAACTCTAAGGAAAAGGATAATTTATGTTAGACTACATGTTATTGTTAAACTAAAAGGCGGTGTACTAGTGACCATTCCTTTAATAAGGCTTAAAATAATTGAAACCTTAATTATAGACTCCAGTAGGTATCTTGCCCATAGAGACCAACCTTGGAACAGCAAAGCCAAGAAAGACAACAACATAAAGAAAGCTCTTAAGAGGGGATTATCCAAAACTAACAGGCTTTAATAATTAAACATTGGATGAACCATATAGCAGTAATGTAAATACAATCTCAATTTCTACCTAGGTGAAAGCATAAATTACCTCTACTAAGCCAAGTATCCCTGAGATCAACAAAGATAGTTTGGAAAACCATAAATCAGCTCCCATTAGCCCTTATTGGGAAGTTAACTAGCCCTAAAATCAAAATTGGGCCTCCTCTCATGCCTGAAGAAGTCATCCCCATCCAGGTGTGTTTATATTTGGGTGCGTCTCTTACTACTGAGGTTCTTACCCTTATTCCTTTATAAATGCTCCTTATTCCTTCTCTAGATCTAAAGATAAATAAGATCACATATGAATAGTTTAAGATCGACATTAAAAGGAAGTTTGGGGGGAAGAAGAGATCTAAAAACCAAACCTCTCTTTAATTTCCATCTTATCACATAATGTAAGGGGCATTAATTACTATAAAGAAAATTTGCTCCAAATACTTCATCTATGAAATAAAGCATACTTGAAATTGTGGGAATCAAGCTTAAATAAGATAATTGTAAGAAAATAAAGTTCTTATGTGGTTAATGATCTATCCTAATAAACCACCAATACCACCATATGGATGTACTATGATAACTTTTAATTTAGACAAAATAAATGTCACTAACCTTCTGGTCACTAATCAAATCTTGCATCTCTTAGTCACTTTCCTCCTAGAGATCATTAGAGTAGTTGTTTACTTCATTTATAGGTTAAACTTTTTCTTTAAGATAATTTCATTTTGGGACAAACTTAGTATTCAAACTTTTATCTAAGGCCTTTTAGATTATCATATAAGACTTTAATAGTATAATATATAATTCTAAATTAGAAGGCAATGTGTGCTTAAGAAATTATAATTGCGATTTCAGAGATTACGTGGAGAAATTAAAACTAACTAATATAAAATTTGAGGGGAATTTCTTTACTTAGAGTAATAGGAAAAAGGAGAGTTTTTATCTTAGAAAGAAATTAGATAGGGGTCTCCTCAATTTGGAATGGATCATGACTTTACCAC
>JANSVA010000004.1:31494552-31506298 GCA_025504915.1 Erythroxylum reticulatum
AAAACAAAGTAAAAATTGGCATATAAGGAAAATGGTAGATATAACCTTAGTAAATCGGGATTGGTTAACCAAATTTCCTAAGTGTAAAGCCATATTTATGAATCATTTGTTCTAAGACCATGCCTCAATAGATAATAAAATATATACTCAATTTATATAAGGAAATCCCTTTTTAAATTTATAACTTCTTAGCATAGGATGAAGGATTCAATGATGTTATTCTTAAAGGCCTATCCCACCCTACTTATAAATATAAAGCCTATATGTGTGTGAAGAAAATAAATCTGAATAAGAAAGAACTCAAGATGATTAATTCAATGAAAATTAAGAACACGTAACTAGCCTTATCAAAGGCAAAGCATAATCCTAACATGATTTAAAAAGATATTTATAAGTACCCTTAAGATCCTATTAGGAAAATTAAAGAGAAGATTGCTTTCAGTTTATATACAAAAGTAGTAGTTACTCATAACTCCTTAACCAAGTAACGATATAGGATCTAATGGCTCATAGATGGGGATAATAATACGAACTTCTTCCACAAATCCATCATTACAAGAAGAAGTATCAGTGAAATCTCTTTCTTACTTAAACAAATTAGAGATCTTGCTCTTTCTTAAAATGAAATCAATCTTAAAGGTTTTGAGTTCTTTCATAATTGATTGTGTTATAATATGTTAAGCTATTCCTCAATGTAAACACTTAGAACCTTTAAAAATAATCAACTCTCTAATGAGACGATATAGCTATAAAGGAGACCATTTGATGAATAAGATGTAAAGAAGTTTTTTTAAAAATAAATCCTTATAAGACCCCTGGTTTTGATGGTCCAAATGGAATTTCTTTTTAAAAATTTAGCATCTAATTAGGGATATGATCAAAAAGCCTCTTTTTGAATTCGTTAAGAAAGGAAAATTTCTCAAAGAGATAAATAAAACTAATATATGCCTTATTTTTAAAACCCTTGCCGCTGGCTCTCTCCATAAGTATAAACATAATCCCACTACAATATATTATATAAAATCATCTATAAGCTATTGGCATCAAGACTAAAGATGGTGCCAAAGCCTCTAGTTAATGTTTTATAAAAGGCATTTATTGAAGATAGGTTAATTAAAAACAACATTTTAGGTACTTAAAACTCTTTAAAGGATTTAATAGAAATAATTCCTCCAAAAATTCTGCCATAAAGGTAGATTTTAATAAAGCATTTTGACTCAATTCGTTTGGAACTCATTTTACACTTGTTTAAGGTGTTTAAGTTACTTACAAACTTTATAAGTTAGATATTTTAATGCATTTTAACTACTTCATTTTGTGTTTTAGTCATTGAAGAACTATGAACTTATTTAAAGAAGGAAGAAAATTAAGGAAAGATAATACTATCTCTCTATATTTATTCATCCTATGCATAGAGGCCTTTATAAGATTAGGGGAGCATAACATTAAGAATGATTCCATCTTTAAATAATATAGTGAATGCATGAAGATTAGATTATTCAAAAAGTCATTTATTGATGACTTATTTCTATTCTTAAGAAATAATGATAAATTGGTGAATATTTAAATGTTTTCCCTTCTTCTAATTAAAGTACTATCAAGCATGGTTATCAATTCAAATAAAAGCCACTTGATAGTTTTAGCTAGTGTATAACAAATTGCAAGCTTGTTATATATTTTCTTTAGTCTCCACATTAAGAATTCCCCTTTCATATATTTAGGCTCGCTTATATCCACTAAAAATCTACTTTTTAGGGATTGTTATACAATGATTGAAAGGGCCTAAAAAAGGTTGAACAATTGGGGCAACATATCTATGTCATTTATAGGTATATAAGAATTGATTAACTATGTGCTTAATTCCCTTTATATCTATTAGTCTTCACACACCTTCCTCTCTAAAGGCCTGATCAAAACATTAGAAAAGTTGTTGAGAAGCTTTCTTTAGTCTAGAGGACATAGTAGAAGAAACACAACCAAAGTAAGATGGTTTATTGTAAACCCCTAAAGGTTGAGGATTTAGAATTATATCAATTAACTTTAACAATAAAGTGTTAATAGCAAAGAGGATATAGAGATTGCTAATGAATATATACTTTTTTAAGGGTAAAATCCTATATAAAATGCTTATTAATCCCTTCATTTACTAGTTTCGTTCCTAACTCTTAAAGCTTAGATCCTTAACATTATAAAATATCAAATGTATTATAAGGAATGGTGAATTAAATTATTTATATGATGATAACAAGACTAAATTGGGATTACTAAGCTACTCTTTACTCTTGCCTACAATCTTGAACAAATTCCTAATCTATTCTAAGGTAAATGTATTGATTAGTTTGAATCACTAGTTCAATTGTTATCTTAAGCTCTTATATTTTCTTCCTAATTATAATCTTGACCTTGAGAGGAATGAATCATATTTATGGCCTAGACACTCCTCATGCAAATTTATAATTGAATCTTGCAAAGAATTGTTCAGAACTATAGTGCTAATTCAAGATTATAGTAGTATTGTACAGAGCAAAAGTTCCCTCCTAAAGGTATTCTTCTGCATATGGTTGATAGCTAAAAATAGATGATATATGCTTAATTGATGATGAATTTATTCAATAACACTTAGCGAATATTGTCAGGAAAGTGCTTAAGATACTCATTTTGTTCATGGTGCTAACTTCGGTTTCGCCATTTTATTCCATGAAAACCTTGAGCCATTTATTTGTCCATTGCATTGGATTTGTTGAGCATGATGAACAATTGTGTGCTAGATATAGATGGTTGAATATTCATGAGTTGACTTTGTGATGATAATTGCTTAAATATGAGTTTGTAAGTTTGAATTATGGATGATTAAGTTTCTAGATATAATGAGATGTAGATGTATATTGATATACATATATGCATACGTTTGAATTTGTGGCTAATTACCGATAGATATAAATATATTAACCACTAAGTAGCTCACCCCATCATTTTCACTCCTAGGTATAGAACGAGAAGGATAGCGATCCTTGCAAGGCAATTGGCATACTCTAAGATCTGACTTTTAGTAACTAAGTTAGTAACTGCATTTTTGGATAGCTTTATAAGCATATCAATATAAACACTCATTGTATTTTTTTAATTTTTTATTAATCCAAGGGTGTGGCTTTTGATATGTAATTAAAGTTGTTTAAAATTTTTGATTTAGTAATGAGATTAAGATATGAAGTTGTTCTCTTTTGTGCATGTTTATGTTTATCTTCTTTGTTGAGATTGTATGTATGTTGGTGATGGAATAGGATGTTGTGTTGAAAGAATTGTATGAATGAATGTATTTTGTATTGTTGGATGTTTGGGTCTAGTGTTTGTTTAAAGGTTTCGTCATGGCGAACCTTTCTAGAAGGGTGATTTGTGTTCGATCTAGAGACTTCACCGTGGCGAAGCCAGAAGTTCGTTGCAACATATTTATCCCGAACAGTCTAAGGAGATAACTGCTTAGTTTCGCCACGATGAAACAATTTCGTCGCGGTGGCGAACCTACCCTTGCTATGCTGAATTTCTAATAAATCCGATGCTTCCCACTCTCCTTTCGCACCATCATCACCCGACTATCACAAATTAAACCTCAGGATTGGGAACGAGACCCAGGCGTCAACAGATGTATTCTATCTTAATTTACTCATCATGAATGTTATGCTTAGATATGCCACAACAGGGCAAGAAATCACTTACTTGTTTAACATTACTTTCACCTCAATCCACAAGGTATCCTAGCCCTCCAAACTTGCAAACATAAAGCATATTACAAGAATAAGATGAAAACACAAAGCGGCTTCAACAACAAGATGAAGACAAATAGATTTTGGAGTGGTAAGGTGTAGGATGCTGGAAAAATATTCAAAGGTTATGGAACTTATGTGAATGTGTCATTGGTGAGGGAAAGAAGGAGAAAACATAAGACCAAAACATGAAAGAAGGTGGTCTTGTAAGTGTAAGAGACGTGGGTGAGGTGTGTGGTGAAGAAGACAAACACTTGGCATGACATTTGTTATACTAAGAGCCATGTTTGATGTCTTTGTATTACAGTCTCAATTATCACTCCATAACTATTCCACTTGTCATTTAATCACTAGGTCATGTGTCATTCAACTATACCACCATTTGTCACTCATGCATTCAGGCCATTTGTCACTCTATTATTAATGTCACATGTCATCATTTCATAGGCTCATTCAACCTAAATTCCCATGTATCATTTTGTTTTTTCCTTTAACATTTTTCCTAGACTAGATGCACATATCACCTTATCAATCACTCTATTATAACAATAAATTCCCAATTCACTACTTATAATCCATCACATAAAATTCAAGACATAATCAACACACAATTACATCATAATCATTTAAGATCTTTCGTATCCCAAGATATGTCAATTAAGTACATATACTATATTTACAATGTCCTTAAATCATGATTCATGTATATATGTGAATGTGATGTATGCAAGTGAAATACATTTCATTTATTCTCACATGATATGACTCAATCTAACAGTTAAATCTTTAGGTATAAAAATGGGTTATTACAATAAAGTTGGAGAATGGATATTTGATTTGGGTCTTTTAAGGACTCTTATTATTTTATATATGAAAAATGGTATAAAAATGTGAATAATTGAGCAATAAATAATTTCATTATGTTGGCTTATACTAATTAAAAAATTAAACTTAAAAAGTATTGTTGGTAGCCATGTAATCAAGGATATTTATGATAAGGTATTTATTCTTACATAAAAAGGATAGGTGACTTTTTAAACAAGCTTTTAATGCTCCTGTATTGTTTAAATTTGGTGTTTTGCTTTATTTCAATAAGGGGTATGAATATGTTCGACTATTAAAACATTTTTCTCATATATTTTCATTTTATGCATAGAGTTGAATTTTTTGAATTAATTTAAACTTTGAAGTAAATTGAGTTAGTTTATAAACTGATACAAGTAGTTAGTTATAACTTTTACAATTGAATGAGTGGTGGAGAATCTTGATCGATATATTTGATTTTTTAAATAATTTTCTAGAATGGCATGTTATTTGAGTTAAGAGAATCAAATTGATTTCCTTAAAGACAAGCATATGCTTAAGTGTGGGAAATTTTGACATGTGGTAAATATTATTTTTAGTATGATTTTGAGAGCATTGTGCTGGTATTTTAGGTATTTTTATAGGATTTGATGCTTTAAATGATTTATATTTTATTTCATGTATTTTTTAATCTATCAAAATAAAAGGAATAAATTTAGAGAAGATTTGAGTCAATTTAGAGAAACATTGTAAGATTAAAAGAAAATTTCAGAACATGGTAGTAAGACAATAACATGTTACCAACTAGTTCTAACATGCCCCGTTCTATTTGTTAAAAGGATAAAGAGGATCAGTAGTAGGAGTAGAGGAATAAGGATCCAAATGAGAGTGGCTTAGTACGAGATTGGAGGAACTTTGGAGACTGAGGGAGATTTTATCAAGCTTTAATTAAGAACATCAAGATTTCAAGATCCATTGAATGATTAATTGTGTTTTGTTTTCTTTCTTGTTTACTAATGAATATCTTTATTAAAGTATGAACTAAATCTATAGCTAAGGTTAGGGATATAATTTATGTGGGATATTTAAACTAAATGCATGATTAGTTATTACTTGGGTCGAATTTTTCTCTTTGACATTGACTTTTAAGTTTATGTTTAGCCATCACATATTCAATTTTAGGGGTTGTACAAAGGACTGAAAGAAAAAGTATAATCTATGCACTAAGAGAACAAACAGTTTAAATCTAGAGATAGAGATATCTTAGACTACTATGATAACTACTAATATAACTGTCTTATTGAATTTGATTACTTGTGTATTGAAAGGTGGTAATTGCTTAATTAGATGTACCTATATACCTTAAAAGATGACATAGATATCTTAGGTTTATTTTTATTTCAATCTTGATAAGTAATCTTGTCTGATAATTGAAAATCCTCATAAATGAACCCCGAAATCCTAAAATTTTATTACGTTAATCTCCTTTTGATAAGTATTCAACTTACTTTAACTAGTAAAGTAATTTAATTACCTTTCATGAAATTTTATTTGATTCAATGTCATTACTTTGCTATGATTAATAAACTTAGTAATTAATTAGTCTTTATGGGAATGATAATTTAGAATACTCTAGATTTAAACTTACTACATTCAATTCTATACACTTATAGATTTGAGTGATCAAAATTTTGACATTGTTATAAGAGAACTATTTTAGGTACTATTTTGTTAATTTTAGCTTTCTTTCAATCTTATCTTCCTTCATTATTTTTCAGGTAGTTGATCAGATATAAGAGATCAAAAAGTATAAACTTTTAGAATACACTTTATATTGACCTCGAAATCAAGCAACATATAGACAAAAAAACTTAACAAGAAGAAGAGTTATAACTGCAAATCATAAACATACTAAAAACATTATGGCAATAACAATGTCATTGTTTATGTTGGAGAGTAGCGACCGTTGAGAATTGTCATGAGGGATATTCACATACTTATCATTAGTGCTAGTCCTTTATATATCAGTTAGGGTTATAGGGAAGGAGTAATCAATTCAAACAAGTTCATTTTCATTTGCTATCAATCTTTTGTGGATTACTTAGGGAAGATACGATCGTTTTTGTTAAGGAATTTTATTGTGTGATCCAAACACTTCCTTTGAATGGTCTTATTGAAGATGTGCTATGAATGATATGTTTCCTCTTTTACAAGAGAGGTCGAGAAAAGATATGTTTTTGCTTCAATTAATATAATTTTTTTTGAGAATTTTGACTAGGTATATAATGCCTTTGTGTACAATTCTTTCCTTAATATAAGACTATTAAGTTTAGGATGCCAATTAAAAGTTTTGCGTAAAAAAAGAGAGAAGCATTCCATGAAACTTGGGAGAGATATAGAGTTTTGCTTAGCCAATGTCTATACCATTAGTATTCCTTGCAATTAGTTATATGATTTTTCTATAAAGGCCTTGCTCTCACATATCAAAGCTTAATTATACTATCACAAGAGTGATTGTCTCTATAAAAACCATTAAGGAATTGAAAGAAATTGTTAAAACCTTATCCAAGAATTCATTAATTAAGGATGTTAAGGGAAAATTAAAAGCTTCTCTCTATAAGGCTTAAAATTTTTTAAATGAATGAAGATGTTAAATTGAGGTATGCACGATAGGAAGGCATTTTACAAGTGTAGTTTGTATATGAGTCCTTCCTATGTATGTATATGTAGCCTACCTCAAATTACTGTGAATATGAAAACTACAATGCTATTATGTGGGAAAATCAATAATCAAGGATGATCCTTTTTTTAATAATTACAATCTTTATTAGAGAAGTCACTCAAGTATCTTTTAAAAGGGATAAGGATTTAGAGCAGGTAGACTTATGGGACTAGTAACAAAGACGTTATTTCCACCGTCTTTACAAGATAAGGGGATGGAAGAGATGCTCTAGTAATGTATATATTATATTAGTGTGAAATTGGATAACTTGGGGAAACTTAAAACTCATATTGATCAACTAAATAAGGTAATGCAATTAAACTCACATCCATTCACAATTTGAAGGAGAAAGCGAATCAGTTACCTAGATGGTAGGTAAAAGAAAGCTTCTTAATAATACACAGGTAAACCAAAAGGAAAGTGTTAGCCATAACATTGAGAGGTGGCAAAATACTTAATGTTGCAACTACTAAAGAAAAGGAAGTGCAAAAGTAGGACAAACTTAAGAAAAAGGAGGAGGAGGAGGTGGAGGTGGAAATTCAAAACACTTATACTACTCTCATCTAAATCTAGTGTTAATATAGAGTAAGAGCCATAATCCTCTGTCAATCTTATATGTCACCCGTTCTATACCCTCAAAGCTTGAAACAAAAAAAGAAAGATAAGGATAACTTCAATAAATTCCGATATTTTATAAAAATTGCACGTGAACATCCCACTTGTCAAAGCATTAGCCCAAATCTCCTATCTTAATGTTTTGAAGGAAATCATTTCTACCAAAATAAGCTTAAAGAGTATGTTATGGTACCTTCAACTAATGGCATAGTACAATTTTGCAAAAACAAACTACCTTCAAACTTAAAGTATACCTTTATCTATTTTTAGTAAGTTTAGAATAGGAAAAATCAAGCCTATGACTATATCACTCCAACTAGTTGATAGGTCCATTAGGTGCCGAATTAGGGTAGTGGAAGACTTACACATTAAAGTAGGATAGCTATCTTTTTCTTTATAATAGACGTGAAGTATGAAAATGAGATTCCCATCAACTTAGAGAGGCCATTTATGGCTATTAGAGGGGCATTAATTGATGTGCCAATGCGTAAGCTGACGTTTAGGATGGGGGGATGAGAAGGAAGAATCACCATCGATATAGGATAGATAATTTTTTTATTCTACTGTGTATGAAGACTTGCCTAAAGTTAATTATGTTGCCTCTAGAAACATGTTTAGCTTTAGGACTTCATAAAAAAGACGCGGATTCTAACCTTACTAGTTATAGTTTTAGGTTGGAATGAGAGGGATATAAATTCTAATTTTCTTGTGTTTTTAAAGAATTAAGAGAATGAAAGCCTAAGTTCATGCCATCTACACAAAAAGAATTTAAAACTTCATTTAAAGTAGTTTTAGACTCTAATTTTCTCATGTTTTTAAAGACTTAGGAAAAGGAAAGCCTAATTCCCTGCTATCTCCGTAAGAACCTAAAATTTATTTAAGGTAGTTGCCTTCTCACTTATGTTATATACATATTTAGGAGAAAATAATACTTATCCTATTATTATCTCTTCTTTTCTAAGTTTCATGAAGGAATTTAAGTTACTTAAGGTCCTACGAGGCACGAGACAGTGATTGCATGGACTATTTCGGATATTTATGGGATTAATCGATCATTTCAATCCTATCAAATCTTTATGAAGAATAAACAGAAGCTTATTATAGAGAACCAACAATGACTTAATCTGAATATAAAGAAATTATACGCTCTGAGGCAATTAAACTCCTAAATGCATAAATCATATACTTGTTTTCAATAACTCTTGGGCGAGTCCCGTTCAGGATATACTAATCAGACCTCATAAACAAAATAATACGGTTACCAAATATATGAGCTTGTATTATTCCACCTACTCTTCCATGTAAAAAGCTCCAACGGTGGATCATGCAATCTTCAGATGTTCACGACAAAATTTTTTGAGGCAAATCTGCACTTCCAGGTCACGCATTGTACAAACTTACATCGATACGAGACTAACTTGGACTTCTTAGAGAGAAGACATGGGAGAGTCTTACCCCAGGCTACAATTTTGCACACTTTAACAGAATATTTAATGATCATAAAGTTCAGATGCCCGCAAAATGTAGTGGACAGTTTATAATTTCACACTTAACAAAGCTGCAATTGACATAAATGGAACAGTCTCTCTTGAGCCAAATGATCAGGTCAAGAGCGAGGTCGAGACAATAAGTGTAATTATCAAGTACTTTGGCGTCCAACCAAGGTAACCTCTTAGTTTGGTCTTGCAGAGATTTCAAGCACTTGGAGCATGCCTGTTGCTAGCCTTCTTGTTAAATCCTCAACTGAGACCTTCACTACATCTCTTCTCATGCCAATATCAGCAGCATACCTACTAGCACAATAAACTCCAACAGCTGTTGCTGCCATGCCATATACATTGGTAGTGACAAGGCGTAGTGGTGTAGACAAAACTGCTGCAAGAGGACCCCCAACAATGGATACTGCCTGGCCACTCTGTCCCATAGTTCCCTGATCCAAAACAAGGAGCCCCGTCTTACAGTAGATTGCAAAATCCTCACAATTATTCTTGAAGACATTGTAACAGCCAAATCCATTTTCAAGCAGGTAGTTTGCTCGATGGACCACAATATCATCTGGATCTGAGAGAGCAAGAGTGCATGTTCCACCACGTGCTTTGGCAAGAAAGAGAGCAGGGCTGACAGCATACTCAAATCTATACAAGAAACCTCCAGCAAGGAAGCATTTCAGACATGAGAGAACCACCCCATGGCCTCCTTCCTGCATTGTGCAGGTGGGGCAAGGAGCTTGGGAGTTAGCTGGTCCTGAGCTTAACAGGAGTACATCTAGCACTGTACCTGTTCCTACTTCTTGGCCCCTTCTGGTGAAGTGTATGACTTTATCATCTCCAATATAGATTCCTAACAATGTTCATATACAAAAGACAACTGCATGATTCGATGTAGTGTGAGAATTTAGTAGTTATGACCATCTGATTCTTTGATAGTATAAGAAGAAAATATCTGTAAGAACACGAGGTCAGATCATAAACTCAGTTGACAAATGATTTATGTAATCATGTTCCAGAATAAAAGAACCGAAATGACCACTACACAAGTCTACTGACGAGGCACAGCCTCTTAAGTTAGCAACAGTTTCCCACAACGAGAAGAACAAATCACCAAATTTCAAACTACTCATATCAAGATGAGGCATTTAGGACTAGACAACCTGAATTTTATAGCAGTCCTAAGACAACGGGAGGCAGAAACCTTAAGAACCTAACGAAAAACACGGTGCTAAGACATGCTAACAAGGTGCAGCCAGTAAAACTTCCCTTCCATTTGACAGAATAAAATCCGTATCTCCTTCTGATAAATGCCTCGATTGTCATTAAACTGTCGTCTAAATATATTTAGCCACCAGAAAAGGAGATGTTGCAAATATGAGTTACAACAGCAGATAAGAATAACCCCATTCCACAGACAATCAGACCAAAATTTTGATTGTCCTTGGCGCCACAAGGTAAACAACGGTTGCTTGTTTGATTCCCAGTTCCTAGCCAGATGTATAAAAGAATATGCAACAATCCACTCTCAATTATCTTTTAGTTTAATCTATTTCAATAAAGAAAACCAATAACCATTTATTTAAAACTTGGAAACCAAGATAAAGAAAACAAAAAATTAGATAACAACAAAGAAAAGGAAGAAGAAAAGAGGTACCATGATGAGCATATACATAGGCAGTCCTCCAGGAGTATATATGATCACCAGGTTTCAAGCTTCCCCTGTCAATCCTGCGCTTTAAACATATCCAATTTTAATTAATGAAGAAAAAACAGAAGATAACAGCGAAGCCCTAATCCTATCATAAAATAACATTACTTGTTTGATAAAAGCCCCATCTCTCTCGTTTGTTCTGCTGCTCGAAGATATTGAATTCTGGCGTTCGAGCCTTCTTAGAGATGGAGATGGTTGGAGAGAGAGAGGAAGGTGGTTACTTTTGAGGTAAATAACCAAAGTACCCCTTCGGACGGTACTTAAGTTAATTCTTACGCTTTGTTGGTTTTCTATCTTCGGGGCAAAGACGGAATGAGACGAAAAAGAAGAGACGGAATAGAACAAAAATTGGGGACAGTCAGGTATTTGGTTGTGGTGGACAGAATAGAAAAAAATTATCTCCGTCTCGAGGACAAAAATACGTTTGGTTGCAGTGGATAGAACATAACAAACAAAAATACCACCACAGTATAATATAATTAGAAAGATGTAATTCATTGATTATTTTAATACGAATGATATATATTAATAAAAAAGTTAACAAACAATAATAATAGGAAATTAATTTTCGTATAATAATAATAATAAATAAATAAATAAATAATAGAAGAGGAAGAGGAAGAAAATTAATAATAATAAGGAA
>JANSVA010000004.1:31506398-31524086 GCA_025504915.1 Erythroxylum reticulatum
CTTAGAAATTGCTTGTGGTTTGGAGACGAAGATGAGAAATTTCTGTACCACAGTCATGGGAGGTACAAAAAATTTCTATCCCCATATTCCGGAGACGGGACAACAATAAGTGGAGACAGCAAGCAAACGCTAAGGAGTATGAGACTTTTGCGTCTCCGTCTACTATCCTTACTCATGAGGCCAGTAACCAAATACTAGCTTATTGCTTAAGGAAAAGGGGAAAGGGACACGGAGAAGACGGAAGTTGCACGTGGCTCTTTCAGGTTTAATATATATATAAGCATAAGATAATTTTATTTAAACCTGTCTTTGTATTTGGTAAAATAATTTCATTTATTGACATTTAAACTCGTATTGTTGAGTGATTTTATTAGCATAGTGAATTTCTGCAATTCTTTTCTCTCTCTCTCTCTCTCTCTCTCTCTGTTATTTGACAACGGCGTCGTTGGCCAGTGAAAAGCTGATACAATCCTTTTTGCGTTCATATAATTGAGAAATTAGGGATAGAGATAGAAATATTAGAGCTAAGAAGAAAGAAGAAGCAACTAAGACAATTTAGAGAGAGAAAACAAATTGTTAATTCGTCCCCTCCAATGACTATAACAACGACTAAAATAACCGTTGAGAGTTCTCCAATTTCAACAAGATGCTTTGATTATTAACATGGCCCCATTTCCACCATGCTTGCATACAACAATGTCGTATGCTATTTACGACATTTGTTATCACTATCCGTTACAACGTCTCCGTCTTGTTTGAGCGTAAGTAATCCTACGGAGCATGCAGGTACAGCTGGAGAGACCACGTCAGAATTCAATACCCTACGTTTTAGTTGCGAAACGTGAAAGGTATGGTGATTTTGTTGTCCGCTGGTAACTCCCGTGTATAGGCCACCGATCCGATCTTCCAACGAATTTTAAAGGGACCCCAGAATAGAGCTGATTAACTTCTGTGAAACGCGTTTTTTAACGCGATGCTAACGGTAAGATTTTGGCTTCAAATACACGAAATCTCCCACTTCAAAAGTCTGCTTTGTCCGACGTCATTCCACTATCTGTTTCATTTGATTCACGCTCTTCGTAAGTCAAATTGTAAAATGTTTAGCATAGGCTCCTAGCCAATGAGAACTTGATCAACCGCTAAAATTGACGAATCTCCCGTAAAGTAAGGAGTGTACACCGGAGTTTGAAAAGTGAAAACCATATACTGTTTGAAATGGTGTAACGTTCGTCGACGAGTGGAATGTGGTGTTATACCACCATTTCGCAAGCGACACCATCGACGCCAGCTGGTGGGGCAGTCAGAAGTTATAAACTACAGGTATGTTCCGATGGTATGGTTGAGTACTTCAATTTGGCCATCACTTTGAGGATGATAAGTCTTTGAAAACTGAAGCTTCACACCTTGCAGTTGATGTAATTCTCACCAGAAATTGCTGATGAAGACAACATTTCTGTATACTTGCTCATTCTATCAATAACTGAAAAAATGACAGTATAACCTTTCGATGCGGGCAAGTCGTCCACAAAATCCATACTGATATCCATCCATACCTGATGAGGAATGGGTAGAGGTTGAAGTAAGTCTAGAGAAGCCACTGTTTCAATTTTATTATGTTGGCACACTTCACATTTTCTCACAAATTCACATTTTCTCACAAATTCTCTAACACATCTTCAAAAAAAAAAACGCTTAACGTCTTATAAGTTCCTAACCATCCCGAATGTCCTCCATATGTATTGGTGGCATGCGATATCTTAATCAATTTCTTGTTGTAGAAGAATCGAATTCCCCACCACAATACGTCCCCTCCACCTCAAAATGTTATCCGTCCAAGAGTAAACTGCTCCTTTGTATTCTCCATTTTATGTCTGCTGTATCAATTTTTTGGTAGTGATATCACTTTGCCAACTCACTTTAATTTCTGACAATATCTCTGTATTTACTTGTGAGATAGATAAAACAATTGTACTTGTCACTCTCGATTGAGAGTCTAATGTTGAATTTTCACTTCCCTTTTTGTGTCTTGCAGAAAAATCAAAACCCAAAAGCTTGGACAACCAACTCTGTTGAAAAGGAGTAGTGATGCATTAATCCATTAAGTATTTAAGCTGTGATGATCGGTTTGTACGATAAAATGTCTTCCCATCAAATAGTGTGACTATTGCTTCATTGACATAACTGTTAACATATGTGTTATGATATTTTGTAAATTATTTGTAATTAGACAAATTTGATTATTTGAAGATACTATGCTTAAGATCTACTTTATGTAGGACTTTTTGAAGATGATGTTTATTTGGGATGAAAAATCCTAATCATGATAGGATTTAATTGGAATCAAATCACCATATCTTGACTAAGATAAGATGTAGAGTTTTGATAATTTTTGAACTCTTATTGACAATCTATTTTGGTGATAATGGATGTCTAAGGTAGCTAAATTTTTGGAGATTTCATTCATCATTTTGTAGCTGCATTTTTGCTATAAGTGATTTTTGGTGCTATAGTGTTGTCGTTTTTTGGTGGAAAAACAATAGGCATATTGTGACTTGGTAGCTGTAATTTTGGTGTATCTTGGGTTATCTTTTATAGCTGATTTCATGGGGGATATGATCCACATCTAGCAGTTGTGTTTTCCCTAGGGTTGTGCAATTTTTCTGGGGTGTCTTTATCGTTGTTTTCGTGGCGAAAATCTCCAGCTGTTTTCTTGTATTTTGTAGCTTCATTGTTTGTAACGTTTCGGTGAAGAAATATTTATTTTGTTGATAATTTTTTTGTTGCTATACGTTGGATGCTCCAGTGATTATATCAAAGGTCTACAACAACTTTCTTGGTAGACAACTTCCTAATCTTTCATTGATGAAGTCACTTTGTTAAGAGAGTTGTTTTTTTTTAATCCTAAGTGTCTTTATTTATGTCCTTAAAGCTTTAAATCATTTGAGTTGTTTGATTCTTATTTTCATTATCGGACATTGTTGAAAAAATCCTCTGTTGAGATTAATGTTAGACGGTTGTGTTATTGGGGTGTGAATTACTTTCACGGAGTGTGAAGACGAGGGATAGTGTCAAAGGTTGAGTAAGTCGGCTCAATAAAGCCTTGTATAAAACTATTATTATACTTTGATGAAAGTGATTAAGATAGGTGAGGGCCTGTAGATGTAGGCAAGGTACATCGAACTGCATTGGGTGTTGATTTGTTTATTTTAATTTTAATTTTTCTATTTTTGTTTGTGTCAGAAAATTTACAATTACTAACTAAGTTGCTCTACATCAAGTACCCACAAATACATAACTCAGTACATCAAGTTAGTGCAAATCTATGTTTTGTAATTATGGCTACAAGAGAAGGGGCATTAATCATTAGGGCATCGTTGCTAGATGATTCCAATTATCCTACGTGAAAATTATGGATAAGAGTATTCATTCAGGCACAAGGAACAAATGCATGGAATTTAGTTTTAAATAGCTTGTCACAGCTAGTAACGACTGATGAAAAGGAAGAAACAATTGATGAACGTCGCTTTGCCATTATATCAGCCTATGAATCGACGAAAGAAGCATGGGACACTTTGCCAACTATATATGAGAGATTGAAATCCATGATAGCCTCGAAACTTCTGATGTTGGCTATGAGATTTGGAGAGTTGAAGATTGATGAGAGTAAAACTATTAGAGACTTCCATGAAAGACTGTGTGACATAGAAAACCAAACACATCAACTTGAGAAAAAGTATTTAAATTTGAAACTTGTTAAGAAGACATTGCGGTCATTGCCTCTAAGACTCGTATTGAAAACTGCGGCCATCTAAGAAGCCCATGATATGAATGAATTGTCTTTAGATAAGGCAATTAAGACTCTTACCAACTTTGAGACAAATTTGTTAAAAGATAAATAAGAGAAGAATAAAGGATTGGCATTGTAAGATGAGATTTGTAAAGTCGTAAATGATATACGAGATGAATCTGATGACAATGAGGACATGGTGTTATTGATAAGAAATTTCAACAAGTGGTTAAAGAAAGTCAAGAAGGATAGACCTAATTTTAGGGAAAATGGTAGGAGCTCATCAAATAATAACTTCAAACAATAGGCTAAAACTCAAAAGAGTAAAAGCAAAGTGAAGAAAATACGATGTCATAAATGTCAAGGCCGAACATATGCAAGCAGAATGTGCTAACACTTTGAAGAAGAGAAAAGGGAAGTCCTACACGAGCACCTACAGTAAAAATTAATCCAAAAGTGAGTATGATAATGAAGAGAAATATGTGAGTAATGCTACATTGGTTTATTTATATAGCAAAAAGTCCAGTTGCTTGCTTAACAGAAACTAATAAGGAAAGAGCTAATGATAAAACCATGGATAAATTAATCTAGAATTTTAGGAAAAACATAGAGTAATCAGCCCAAAGTTTAACTTCAGATTATGATAGTGATTTAGAGGACAAAGGTGAGGATATTTACAAAGCCTATTAGTTAATGTATTTAAAGTGACTGCAAACATGTAAGAAAAGTGAAAAGCTAAAGAAGGAAAACTCTTATATGAAGAACATCATTCAAGATTTAGAGAAGAAGTTGTTATCTACAATAGATGAGATTGATGAAACAAAGTTGAAGCTAATTAGTACAAAAATGTGAATAAGAATATTAAATGGAGGTACCGAAAAGCTAGAAAAGTATTGAAAATTGGTAAGACTAAAAGAGGCGTTCAAGGTATTGGCTACAAGGGTGAATGTTCCAAGTTGAATGGTGGGAAAAATGATGATCCTAGATTTGTTAAAGGAGAAATCACATGGAAGAATCGAAAGTCATACTTACATGTCACTTTTATAGGGTAATCAAGCACCTAAGGATGAATTGTTATAAGCTACTACAAATGATATTTTAATGAAGTCAAAACCAAAAATCTAGACATTATTCATTAAATTTCCAACAGCAGTCTATGTTATTGAAACACACTTGGGTTAGAAAGGGTCAATTATAAGCTTTTATAACTCTTAAATCCATAAGGACTACTTCACATATTGGTTGGTATTTTGATAGTATGCTTACATTACATGATAGGTGAAAGAAGTTACTTGCTGGATTATCAAAGTTGTGTAGATGGACATGTTACCTTTGGTGATGGAAAGAAGGCCTCGGTTATTGGAAAAGAGACCCTATGCATGGATGGACTACCATACCTCAAAAACGTGCTTCATGTTAATGGATTAAAAGCCAATTTAGTGAGTATAAGCTAACTTAGTGATGATGATGGTTCATTGGTTAAATTCACTAGTGATGAATGTAGGGTTTTAACCAAACAAAGAGAATGTTTGGTGAGTGGCAAAAGATCGATAGACAATTGTTATGTTGTGCAAGTGACTACTTCTTACAAATTAGCCTCATATGACGACAATTTGAATCTTTGACGTCAAAAGCTTGGCCATGTCAACTATGATCTTATTAACAAGTAGAAAAAATTCAAAGTAGTGAGAGGGTTGCCCATAATAAACAATGATGACAAGATGATATGTAGTGTATGCCAAATGGGTAAATAAATAAGATTGTTAAACAAAAAGGTTCTCGTATATTGGAATTAATTCATATGGATTTGGTTAGACTAACACAATGTGCTAGTATTAGTGGAATTAGGCACCTTTTGACTTGTGTTAATGATTACTCTAGATATACTTAGGCAGCACTCTTGAAAGACAAATTAGATGTGTTTAAGGCTTTTAGAAGTCTATATATGCAAGTTACAATTTTGAGAAAATAGATAGTATTGAGAATACGATCAAATCATGAAAGGTAGCTCAAAAATGCAAGTTTCAACAACTTTTGTGCGAAATATGGTATCTTACAAGAATTTTCAGCATAAAAAACTCCTCAAAAAATGGAGTTGTCGAGAGAAAGAATAGAATGATTCAAGAAATGACTAGATCTATATTAAATGGAAGAAAAATATTGTCAAGGTTTTGTGCTAAAGTGATAAACACAAAATGTTACATATGTAACCGAGTATATCTTATAAGCAACTTGAATAAGACATCATATTAACTTTAAAAGGGAAATAAACCAGATATTAACTACTTTCATGTATTTAGCAGCAAGTTTTATATTCTAAGCGATAGAGAATAGCTTAGAAAGTTTGGGAGTAAAAGTGATGAAGGGATCTTTATTGGACATATAACAAGGAATATCGAGTGTTTAATCAAAGAACCAAAATAGTGATGGAATCGATAATTGTTGGGGTGCAAGATGAACATTAGATAGTCTAAAAAGTAGTTGAAGAAAATATTCAAAACTAGCCTCACGAACTAACTCAAAAATGTGAAGACTCAAGAAACAAAAATTTCCCAGAACTACAATTATTTACTACTCATGAAGGAGCTGTTCAGACAGAGGGAAAGTCAGTTGCTTCAAAAGAAGGAACCATCTTGGTACCTAATACTAAAATCATTCTTTTGAATAATGGAAACTCACAGGAAGATGATTTTAATAAGTATCCACCATTAAGAATCAGAAGAAGTCATCCTATTAAGAACATAATTGGAGAAGTTAGTGATAGAAGGATGACAAGAGAGAGCAGAAGGGTAGGTTATTAGGAATTTGATGGACTTTTATGTTACACTTCTTTATTCGAACCTAAAAATGTGAAACAAGCCTTACAAGATGAGATTTGGACAGCAACTATATAAGATGAATTAACACAATATGCTCGTAATGATGTTTGGGAATTGGTGCTAATGCCATTGGATGTGAATGTAATTGAAACAAAATGGATATTTCGCAATAAAACTAATGAAAAAGGCAATGTGACTAGAAATAATGCAAGATTAATGGCTCAAGGTTGTTCTCATATTGAAGGAATTGATTTCGACAAACTTTTGCACCAATTGCAAGACTTGAGTCAATTAGACTACTCTTGGGTATAACATGTGTGAAGGGCTTCAAACTCTACCAAATAGATGTGAAGAGGGCATTCTTAAATGGGTTTATACATGAAGAGGTATATATTGAGCTGCCGAAAGGTTTTACTGATTCAGTACATGTTAATCACGTTTTCAAGCTAAAGAAGGCTCTTTACAGTCTCAGGTAAGCGTTAAAGGCTTAGTATGGAAGGCTCACTCAATACCTACTCAAGTAAGGCTATGAAAGAGGTAGTGATGAAGAGACCTTTTTTCTTAAAAAATCATATCTAACTTAATGATTGCACATATTTCTGTTGATGATATTGTGTTTGGTTCCACTCATTTGAAGATGGTGGACAAATTTGTGGAGTTGATGACGTATGAATTTGAGAAGAGCATAATAGGTGAATTGAATTTTGTTTTGGGTTTAAAAATTAAACAAAGTCTTCTTCTCTCTTTGGTATCTCCCACTTGGGTCTTTCCATCGACATCTACCTTCTTCATCTTCATTAGGCATTCTTCTATTTGGAGCTACCATGGGAAAATCAAAACGTCAAGCTTCATCCTCTTATTTGGAGCAGTCATCGACAGTCTCTCACCCCCTATACTACCAGTCCTTCTCGACATTCAAGATGCCTTTGACAAGACCCACCTTATGGGAGGTTGTCAACGGGTTTTAGATCATCCTATGAAGTACCCATCGATATTCTAGACCTCTCCTCCATTCAGGAATAGTCTCAAATAGATGATGATGTGTTGCGAGTTATGTCTCATATGATTGAGGAATTCGACTCTAATTCGGAAGATGTTCTAAATGATAATAATGTTCATATCTTTGTGATTATGTCACCCCAAATTATTACTTCTTCTGAGTCCCAGAAATTGATCAAACATATTGCTCGAAAATCTATCTAACTCCCTCGTAGACAATCTTCAGTCAAAATTTTAGTTGGTGAGGCCTTGTCCTATAAGTTTTATTCTTCCGCTGCATAATAGAAATGAGACTCCGTTGCAAACATCAAGTTAGTCCTTGATCATCCTATAAATTTAGATGAACAATGACAATTTTTTTGAACATTTTGTTTAATGAAAAAATTTTATTGACTGCTACATTGTTGTTGAAACATTATGACTCTAAATTGGTTAGAGAATTTTATTGTAATCTTGATAAGGATGTCTTAAATGATTCTACCTTAAACTATCATATGGTGTATGTGAGGGGTAATATGGTTTGATTTGATCCATATATGTTAGACACATTTTTGGGGTTTGATAATTTTCTTGGTGACCAAGTATATGATGATTGGGTTATGACTAATGATATGATGGCTACTGTCTTAACCAAGGGTAAATTGACTGCTTGACCATCTTCTTCTGTCTTGCATGCATCTGCATTGTTGTAGAAATACTTTGTGCTCCATAAGCTTATGTTGGCAACTTGGTTGCCAAGTACTCATATGGTTTCAGTTTATCCGGCTTAGGCTAAGTTAGTTTATGCCATTAGTACTAAGAAAATTTTCAATTTGTGAAGAATCATTGTTAAGGAATGATTGCAATTGGTAGTAAACCTCACTCTCTTTTATATTTTCAATGCTTGATTACACAATTTTCGTATGCCAGTGGTGTTCCTTGGATGACATCTAGTGTTCTTGAGCCTATGAAATTGCTGAACATTTCACCTCAGATCTTGAATGTGAACAAGCAAGCGCAAGCGTTCGATTTGCCATATTCCTCATCTGGGACATCTGAACCTTCGACTACATCATCTATCAATCCATTGGAAGATATTCAGAACAAACATACATCATATTATACGCTGAACTTAAAACAAACTTGTTTCAAACCGAAAATCAGCTTTGAAAATAATTATTACAAAAACTTACAACAATTCAGAGTCATAGACTTTATATACAAGTCAAAATAAACTCAAAATACATTTTTGTCAAAACAAGACTTAGACTTTATTGGCCATTGCGGTTGACTCATCCCAGTCTTTATAATCCTCGTTCTGAACCTACACGAGGCAAATCCACCATGCTAAGCATATAGCTTAGTGAGTAATAACTAATCTACATTAAAAGATTACTTTAACAATAAATTAGACATAATGCATTTCAGAACAGATTTTATAATTAACAGAACTGCATAACATAAGAGAGTAGAAACCTTTCAGAATCAGAAAATAATTTAGTTTATGTCATAATCAAACAGATATCAGAATATAAAATCAGATGACTACTAAATCTATTTGCAAAAGTGGGTAATGGGATTTATACAGAAGAGACCGAAGTCTTGATACCGAAGTATCACAGAAGAGATCGAAGTCTTGTCACCAAAGTGTCAATAATAGAAAATACCGAAGTGTCAGACACTGGAGTGTCACAAAAGTAGCTGCAGACCCTTTTAGGCATGCCTATTGACCCACAACTAGGACTTAATAGAAATTAATAGCAAACAAAACAGTCAAAGCAAAACTATCAAAAATTACTTACTGAATTACTTACAAATACTCAAAGATTTCTTACAAAAAATTACTTACAAATGAGTTCATCTAAATTACTTACAAAATTATCGTCTAAATTACTTACTAAAGCTCCCTTATTGCTTATTGCCTCGAAGTCCTGACAATATCTTGAATCGGTTGCTCTATGGGTTCTTCTAAAACATTTAATACAAAACATATCACTATTGTACACAATTATGAATTCAATTATGCACATTCATGTATATTGAATACGTATGATGCATGTTCATGACAAATTTCGGGATTCTTATCCTTGAATCTTGCACATTATCAATCATACGAAACTATACTCAATTTCTCAATCAAGATTTATCTCACAATCAACTTTCGGGTCAACTTTGCTTAATTATTCTCATCAAGAAGGTGAGGTAATTTGATAACACTTCCTTCTGGAAAGTTGTTCTTCCATGTCTTAAGTTTCTAATGAAACTAAGATCATTCCATTTGGCTTAGTATGCTGAAAGTTATACTCAAAAGATCTCAGACTATACTGAAGCTCCAATAAAATTCTTATCTCAAATTCCAATCAGGTTCCGAAATTCTTAGAGACAGAATTAAAATTTAATCTCTTCATACAATTTGTATTCCTATGTCTCTAGGTTAATTCAAATGAAGAATCATCTCATTCGAAGCTCTACAGGTCAAGATATAAGCAAAATATCGAAGTATGTTCAGTAAATTATTCCAATTCATACTATTCCAACAGATTCCCTCACTTTGATTCAATCAATATTTTCCAATCCAATTAATAAGGCTACCAATTTTTATGGAGAGTTATAAAAATGTGTTAAGAATCTATTTTTTTAAGTCTCATGTCATTTGGAGGTCGGATGATAAAATTATGGTCAAAAAAATCAAACATAATTATGTCCTCAATCATATTGTACCTATCTTGGGACAATTGGCATAACTTTCACTAAAGATATCGGATTGTGGTCATTTTAGGGTGGTTTCGAAGAGGACTTTGAGATATACAACTTTTTTTAGGACCTTAAAGAGAGATTTTGCCATATAAAGGGTCAAAATCTCAAATTTCCAAAAGTATAGATGGATCAGATGAAGTGATTCAGTCTAAGATGAATCAGACAAAGGGATTCAATCTAAGATGAATCAGACGAAGGGACTCAATCTAAGATAAATCAGACGAAGGGAGTCAGTCTAAGATGAATCAGACGAAGGGAGTCAGTCTAAGATGAATCAGACGAAGGGATTTTTACAAGGTCTTCTTCACATCACCAAAAGTTCTAAATCACTAACTACACTCTCCAAAGCATCTCCAATGGTTCCTACATCCATTCTAACATCACTTTCACTCATAATCTTCCCAAATTCACTTCTTATAATGTAATATCACTCCTTAAAAATTCAGTTACCAATTTGGTTGTATTAAAATCCCAAATCTCAACTTTTTCAACAGTCATTTTCCCAGAAATCGCAATCTTCTTCTCTTCTTCCTCCTTTCCAGACTTTCTCTCTTTTACACTTTCTAATCAATACATTTGATGCATTAATTGTCCTTCCTACTTCCATTTTAGCTCCACAACACATAACAAATTCAAATTTTCAAATTACACATAACCATTAAAAATCTTAATCTCATGCACACAATGTACCTACTTTTCTACACTCTCTCTCTTCCAGCTTCATCAATTTTTTTACACTTCATTTAAATCATTTCTACATCCCAATCTCATCTAATCCTCATTCCTTATCATAAACTCATTTCAATTCATTTATATAGACACTCAACAGATTCTCATATGATAACAGCAAAAATAGAGTATGTTTATAAATCAACATTCATGCATTTTCTATACCCTTTCTAATCACGGTTTCAGTGATTTTCCAAACTTAAAAACTAATTCAACTCCATCTTATAACAGACCAATCATCACATATACAGAAGCAACACATGCAGTCTATCTAAAATTCTCATTCATGCTTTAGCTATTAAGCGTCTTCTATGTATAAACACCAAACTATTAACTACGTGATGAATAATTTAGTACACAAATCATAACAACCATATGTTAGTTACTAGTTTAAACTCTAACTCTTCAAAATCACATGCAACCAATTTAACAAGCTATTTCGTGATGAAGACTTTGGGAGAGAATTTTTGGTATTGATAAATAACAAAGCCAAACCAAAGTATCACCCAAGAGCTACAGAAATTTTTGCCTTACAAACACATGCTTACGTGTCTTTTTAATCCATTGACACATGGCTCCATAGCATGTGAGCCACTTGTCACCCAAATAAAAATGCTACATGTCAATATGCCATTTGTCTAATTTTCTTAATATCCCAAAATTTTCAAAAAAAATTCTAAAATTTCCAAAAATACCGAAATGATAATAACGTTCTCCAAATAATTTTCCGACACCTAGAAATCATAACTCTCATATTAAATTAAATTTTAACACCAATTATACTAGGAATTGTCAATGCATGCATGTACAATTATTTGTATGTGTCAAAAATATATATGCAGTTATCAGAGAATACTCAATTATGCAAAGCATACAGTGCACTGAAATTCCTTAATTTTCCAATTCCTAACACAGGGCATTACAAGATGTTCTAGTGATTATATCAAAGGTCTACATCAGCTTGCTTAGTAGACAACATCCTAATCTTTTGTTGATGAAACTACTTTGTTAGGGGAGTTGTTTTCTTATCTCAAGTGTCAAGTTTAAATCACTCGAGTTGTTTGATTCTTATTTTCATTATCGAACATTATTGAGAAAATTCTCTATTAAGGTTAGCACTATGTAGTAGTGCTATTAGGGTGTGAATTACTTTCACAGGGTATGAGGACGAAGGATAATGTCAAGAGTTGAGTGAGTCAGCTCAATAAAGCCTTGTATAAAACTATTATTGTACTTTGGTGAAATTGTTAAACTGGATGGGGGCTTGACAGAAGTAAGCAAGGTGTTCAAAACTGTGTTAACAAATTTTAGGTGTTGATTTGTTTATTTTTCTTTTAATTTTTTTATTTACATCAAGCAACCATAGATACAGTTCAAAGCAACTGCAGCTAAATTATAATTTTTACGAAACTAAATCCTTTCATGTTTTCAATAAGAATGGCTATAAATTCTTTTTCATACATAGAGCAATAATTATATTTGTTAGACATCGATTCACTTACAAAATTAACAGGATAATTATCTTGCATCAACACCACACCCTCTCTTTCACCACTAGCATTTGACTCAATAACAAACTCTTTTAGAAAATAAGGAAGTGCCAATACTAGGGCGATTGTTAATACATGTATCATTGTCATGAATGCAATCATTGCCTACTCAGACCATACGAACGAGTCCTTCTTTAACAAATCGATAAGCGGTTTACTCAATTATCTGTAGCCTTTAATAAATGATCTATAATACCCACACAACTGCAAGAATCCTCTGAGCTGCCTAATGTTCTAAGGTTGAGGCCAATCTATAAGAATTTTAATCTTTTAAGGGTCAGTATATACTCCTTGTTCATTAATGAAATGTCCCAAGTATTCTACTTGGAAAATGCTAAAAGAACATTTAAATAACTTCACATATAATTTTTGATTCCTTAAGATCTCTAACATCAACTACAAGTGCTTCAAATGCAATTCATGTGATCTACTATAGAATGGTGTATCATTAAAAAAAAAACACAAAACTTCTTAAATGCACCTTAAATATTTGGTGTATTAAACTTTGAAATGTCATCAGTGCTTTTGTCAAACCAAATGGTATTATGAAAAATTTGTAATGTCCTTTATGAGTTCAGAAGGCTGTCTTATAGATGTCATCTTCATATACCCTTATTTGATGGTAACCTGTTCTAAAGTCCAAGTATTGAGCTCTATGCAATTCGTCAAACAACCATTCCACCAGAGGGATTAGAAAGTTGTCTTTAGTAGAACATCGGTAAAGAGATCTATAGTTAACACAAAATCACCAATAACTATCTTTCTTCTTAACCAAAATGAATGGAGTTGAGAAGGGGCTCATACTCTGACAAATAATCCCTTATTGTATCATATCAGCTACTAATTCTTCTATAATACTTTTTCTAAATACCCGAGTACCTATATAGCCTTAGATTCACAGCTTCAGTGCCTTCCTTTAAAGGGATCCTATGGTCATTGAATTTGCATATAGGTAACCCTAGTGATTTTTCAAAAACAACTTTAAATTTCTTTAGCAAAAATTGTTACAAAAATTTTGCAAGTGGATCCATCCTTCACTCCTTTGCCACTGAAGTTTTTAACTCTCCTTGTTGCACCTTTATTTCTTTAGTTCCCTCCTCTTGAAACATCACCATAAAGTAGCAAATAATATCATTATTACTCCAAATTCGTCCTAACTTCCTATCAGGTACCTCCTCCACTTCTCTACATCCTTCACTAGTTAATTTCATCTCCTCACTTAGCCAATAGAGCTTCATTTTTCCCTTTAGATAATTGAACACAATGTCCATCTAACCCTGACAACCATTACACTCCCAAAACCATATCATTCCCTCTAATATCTATTACTAATGCATCTATACAAAATTCTTTACCCCTATTTGCAATCTCAAGTTTCTACATACTAAATTATAACTCAATTTCATCCCTCCTCCAACCACAATCAATAATTTTTTCACCCTTTCTAACTACCTTCCTATTTTGTTTACTACTTTTTTATTTATAAAAACATTCCATCTAACGTACCTTGCACCTTGATTTGTTGATATCTCACCATAGAGACTCTAGACATTGTTTACGAAGAGATGCTTAGTTTTTCTTCTACTTCTTTTTCATTGATCTCCTTGTTCTCCCCCTCTTCCTCAACCACATACATCTGCAACATCCTCTTTTTACACCTATGAATAGGAGCATACTTTTCTTTATAGAAAAAACATAAGCCTTTAGCTCTACCTTTGTCTAACTCCTTACTAGAAGTAGCTTTACTCCACCTCACTTCTTTGCCTCCCTTTAAATTTATTGGTATAGGTGTGATAGCAACTCTAGAGATTTTGACAAATTCATATAATTTCCCACATAATACGACGCATTTTAATGATTTTTCCCATCATTCCATAATATTGAGCCACCATTTCATACTTCCTTGCTATATCGTAAGCTTGTTGAAGTGTTCTAAGACTCCACATCTTCACCGGATACTCAATCTCCACCTTCAATCCCTTCAAAAATAAACTCACCAAATACTATTTTGGCATTAACAATTTTTGAGATAATATGTCAAATTTGGCACAACATTCCTTTACCATTCCCTTCTGTTTCAACTCCATCAACTCTCCTATGGGATCTTTGAAAGCCACCTCTCCAAACCTCTATTCCAATGCAATTCACCTTAGTTAAAAGGATTCCTTGTTAACTAGTTCCTCACATATAGCTTATGCTAAGTGTAATACATGGTAGCCAAACTAACATTCAATTTTGTAGGAGTGCGATCCAATGTAAAACACTGCTCACACTTAAACAGCTAGGCATGCAAGTTTTCTCCTTTAAACACTGGTAACTCGATCTTGCTACACGTCGTGGGAATGGAGTAATGTCCTCCATAATATCCCTCTCCATTAGCAGATTCAGTACCCCTTTGTTTAGCATTTCCCACATGCCATTGTCACTATTATCTTTATGAAATAGCTGGCTTATCCATTTCTTCAATACTTGCATGCTTCTTTCATGCCTTATCTCTAGCTTCTACATCTGATTGTGTAAACCTTCCTCTACTCATCTCCACTCTTGCTTGTGAGTTCCTTCTGTCATATTGCAACGATTGCTTTAGTCCCAAATCATAGCTCTAGTGCTAATTTGATACAATCCTTTTTGTGTAAATGTAATTGAGAAATTAGGAATAGAAATACTAGAGCCAAGAAGAAAGACAAAGAAAAGTTTGAGAAGAAGCAACCGAGAGAATTTAGAGAGAGAAATCAGTCTATTAATTCATTACATTATTCCTCCCCTCTAACAACTATAATAATGGTTAGAATAAACGTAGAGTTCTCTAATTACAGCAAGACATATGGATTATTAATATGACCCCGATTCTGCTATGCTTACATATAACTACGACGTATTATATTTACAACGTTTGCTATTATTATTTGTTTTCCAAATGGCTCTATTTGTGTAAGAAATACTATAACATCTTTGTCTTCGTCTTCCTCCCTCAACTTCTACTCCTATCAAAAGCGACCTGATATCTTAGGTTACGTGCAAAGCCGAGAGGTAGACAACGTGCCTCTGCCGACATCCTATGACTGGAGATCGATCTTCATAATTTATTATAAAAATATTATAAATAAAAAAGATTAACTTCTTATTTCTATTCATAATCCTTAGTTTTATAAAGTTAATAATTAATTTGGTGATTTTATTATTAATAAATAAAATAAAAATTTCTTATTAAGGTAATAATTTATCAAATTTAAATATTATTACTTATATTTAAAACGTAAACAAACATTTAAATATATTAGTAATATATTTTTTATTAACATAATAATCAACTTATTTAGTAGTAATTAATTCCTTCATTATATTTTATTATGATAATATATCATCTTATTTATTACCTCTCGTCTTTTACTGGGTTGTTGTTATTGTTGTTATCATATTATAATAATACTAATAATTATGTGATAATAATATTTCTTTATAAATGCTTATTTCTCCCCCTTATGTTATATTTGGGTCTACATATATCTAAAAGGAGATTAAACTTCTCTAGTGGAGAAGATCCAAAAAAGAATTCGCTCATGGGTGAACGAAGAACTCTCTTATGCTAGTATGGTGCAACTTATTAAATCTATCCTAAACTCCCTATATATTTTTTAGAGCTCACACATTTTCTTCTATAAAAATCTTACAAAAACCATCAAAAGAATTCTAAGGAATTTCTTATGGGGGTTCAATTTGGAAATGGAATTGAAGCTAAGGTAAAATAGGTTGAAGTATATTTGCCTAACAAAAATGGAGGATTGAGGATTCATTCTTTGAGGACTACTAACAAAATTCTACTTTTAAAGAGAGTGTGGTGTATTCTCCTGGAGAAAAAAATACCTTTGGATTAGATGGATGAACAACTATTATCTGAAAAGAAGAAGCATGTGGTGTTTTTTTTTTTTTTGAAGAGAAGCATGTGGTCTTTAAATAATGAACTCTCCTATTCTTACTTCCTAAACCAATTGATTATGCTTAAGGGTGAAATAGAAAAGGATGTTACTTGCACAATTGATAATGGACAGCTAGCTAGCCTTTGGTTTGATAACTAGACTAGAAATAGTCCCCTAATTCAAAATCAATTGGATAAGATCAGTTTACTGGATTTCCATAAGGCATACTAAAGTGTATCCTATGATCGATGAAGGTCTACTGATATTAATCATTTAAGTCCCCCTTGTGCTCCTAATATGAATAACCTATATTGTTATCTTTGGAACAACATTCCTATCAATTTACTTTCTAATAGGAAAAGTAAGGAAGTTTTTCACTTATCTACTCATGTTACTAAATGGCACCAGCTGGTTTGGAACAAAATCCTAGTCTTTAGGGTTTTCTTTTTGTTATGGTTAGCAATTAAGAATATGCTCAATATACTATACATTTTGCATTATCTAAAACACATCTCCAATTGCATACTTTGTAATCTAAGGAAGGAAAGTAGTGAAAATCTATTTTTTGATTGCCCTTATTCAACCACTATTTGGAACATTGTTAAAAGTAGATGTCTCTAGAACATTGCTTCCCAAAGTTTACAAAAGGTGTCCAAATGGTTCTTGGATAACCCTAGGATCCCTAAAGACTATAATGAGGTCTATCTATTAGGATTTGGAACCTGCATGTATGAAATATGGAAAGAACACAACCTCAAAAGATTCCAAAGGAAGGTGACCTCTTAGGGAAACCTTAAATAGTACTCCCTATAATATTAGAGAGAAACTCTTTATATCCTTACAGTGCCATTCTAAATGAGCTAACTATTCCAGGCAATTCTTGACTCTTAGGGACTTTGACAACATGCTAGTAAAGACTAGAGTATGCAATGGAAAATAACAAACTGGAAACTATTAAATACCTAGTGGAGATGGTGTTGGACCCTAGAGAATTTTTTTTCTTCTTTAAGTAAGCATGATTTCAAAATAATTTTAGAGTTTAGATAGATTTAATTTTTGGAACTATAAAGGTGACAAGGTTAGTAGGATTTGTTGAATAGATAAAAGAAAGTAAAGTGTGAGGTAATAAGGATGTAATAAGGACATTTTTG
>JANSVA010000004.1:31524186-31540797 GCA_025504915.1 Erythroxylum reticulatum
AAAGTTTGTGAATTTTGGATATCGGAGTTGGGAGATACGAGCATTACAAGATTGTAAGGTCCATTCGTCTTAGTTTTGCTTCCGTCTCAAAATGACGTCATCATCGTCTCATGATGTTAGCATCATCTTAGTTTTGCTTCCATCTCAAAATGACGTCATCGTCATCTTAGAATGACGTCAGCATCGTCTTATTTTTGCTTCCGTCTCAAAATGGCGTCATCATCGTCTCATTTTGGCCAGAACATCTTCTAGTCCAAATTTGATCATCTAGATGATAGAATTAGTCTTTAAGGTCTTCATGAGAGTTGTAGATCTTGATGTCCTATTTCTATTCATATAAAGAATACCTAAATCTGAATTCCATACAGAAAGTTATACCTATTTTTCAAATTGGTCTCAGTATGACATCAGCAATCGTCTCATAATGACAGCATCGTCTCATTTTAGCTAGAACATCTTTTAGTCTAAATTTGATCCTCTAGATGATAGAATTGGTCTTTAAGTCTTCATGAGAGTTGTAGATCTTGAAGTCCTCTTTCTATTCATCTAAAGAACACCTAAATCTGAATTCTGTACAGAAAGTTATACCTATTTTTTCGACTGGTCTCAGTATGACGTCAGCAATCATCTCATGACGTCAGCATCATCTCATTTTGGCCAAAACATCTTCTAGTCCAAATTTGATCCTCTAGATGATAGAATTGGTCTTTAAGTCTTCATGAGAGTTGTAGATCTTGAAGTCCTCTTTCTATTCATCTAAAGAACACCTAAATCTAAATTCTGTACAGAAAGTTATACCCATTTTTTTCGATTGATCTCAGTATGACGTCAGCAATCGTCTCATAACGTCAACATCATCTCATTTTGGCCAAAACATCTCTGGTCCAAATTTGATCCTCTAGATGATAGAATTGGTCTTTAAGGTCTTCATGAGAGTTGTAGATCCTGAAGTCCTCCTTCTATTCATCAAATGGACATCTTAATCTGAGGTCTCTAGTGAAAGTTATGCCTGATGTCCTGATACAGGTTTAGTATGGCGAAGGGCAAGTACTGCTTCCGTGTTTGATTCCGAATGCTGGGCTTCAAAGTTGGGGTCCAGCAGATGGAATCTGACACATGAAAGAGAAGACGACTAGGTGGCATTTGGTTCATCCTCGGTCAACCAAAAATAGGAATTAAGATAGTAGCACTGAGAAGATTGATGTGGTAAGACACTCTTACCCATGTATCTTTGCTCCCATACGAGAAAGGCGGTGTAGTGCAATGGTGTCCTCTGTAATCCCTCCGGAGCATCAACCTTAATTTGGCAATGTGTGTACTAGTAGTTTTTACTTTAGTCTTTTATTTTCTTTATTGTTCAAAAGATGAGTTCAATTTAATTAACTTGTCATTAGGGTAAGGGGAATTTCAATAATTCCTCTGTATTATTTTGGCATGGTCCCCCTTTTTTACAATTTTCAATGAATAATTTTAATTTCTTTTTTAAAAAGTAATGGTTTGGCTATATGCTTTTCTCCATATATTTTAGCCAAGTTATTTTATTTTCAATTCAAATTCTTACTATTTATCTTTCCATTATGTCACGAAGACACCATCTATATAATTCATGTTACATGTGCCTTTATTATTAACAAAATGACAACTAAACGGGTTCACAAAGGCATATGCTTAACTTCGATGAAGGTAGTCATTTGAATTTGTTATTTGATTTCTAGTTCTTCATTTAGGCTGTGGAAGAAGATCCCAAAGTTTAGGGAATTATTTGAGAAATAGATATCTTAGTCTTTGATTAAATTGTTGATAGTAGCTTGCTTTAGAGAAAGAAAAGGATATCATCGGTTTTTTTGGCATCTTCATTCGGTTTTTGCTACAATTAACCATTTACTTTATGTTTTTCCCCGCTCTTTTATCTCTAGAACTTTGTCTCTAAAAAACAACCTAAAATGCAATTGGGCACCCATTTCTGTTCGATAGTCAAACTTCAAACTTCCTACAAATGCAAAAGTTCCTATTATTATAATTGGCCTTAGAACTAGCTTGACTTTTGAAAGAAGTTGCTTACAGCCCAGAGGAAGAAAAGTGACATCAAGTCCTATCAAACTGTGGTAGAAAAAGTGATTCAAAATCTCATAAAACTACGATGGCGATGAAGTGTTGGGAGAAAAAGAAGAGGAAACTAGGTGTTTTATTATTTAAAAATTATAATTTACTACAGCAAACTTAAAAGAAGAGGAAATTAGGTGTTTTATTATTTAAAAATTATAATTTACTAAAGTGAATTTTAAAGTTCCCCTCATTCTTGTGATAAATATAACAGGTGATGTGACATGTCACTTTAATCCGAAAAACAAAATTGGACTATTTTTATAAAAATTTAAAATTTCAATATCTCATTATCACTTTTTAAATTTTAGTAAACTTTAACTCTTTTTTTTTTGACAATTTTTAAATCAAACTTATTTTAAAATTTTAAATTCTTTCAACTTTGGACATAATCCATTAAGTTATAAAGAGTGGGTGAATTTGTACTCGTGCTATACATAATACTTTAATTTTAAAAAATAAATATAATTTATGTACGGACATACAAATAGAATCAATCCTATAACTTGAGCAAATACGTTATGATTTGATCTATAAGACACACGCTTGTTAATACTATAAGCTACACAGATTGCATGGGTGCTTGTCTTTGGGAAAAAAGAAAATACATTGCAAGTACAGAAAGAGTAGTAATAGAAGTTTAGAGTGGCTAGCTCCAAAAGCCAGAAGTCACCCCAAATCATTGGCATGATTAATGGAAGATCAACAGCCGAATAAAGTGGGAGAGAATAAGTTTATAACTTCATTCCGGGCTTTACGTTACATTTCCTAGATATTAAACCATCCCGACAATTTTGGAGAAGGACAACAAGCCACTAGAGAATCAACATTTAAGAATGGTGAGTGACACTTTTGCCGCGGACCCACTAGTTTTATGTTCGGACTGGGGAAGCATAACAAGCCCCACCCACTATAGACAATTGCCGTTACAACATCAAATCATCATCAGTAACATCCAGCGCGTTAAATCTATTTTAATAAAGTTAATTATACTGCAATTCCAATCACGGAAATTATGGAACTTAAAAGAGAAATATATCATAAAATAAATGTAATAAGAAAAATAATAAAGCTCATATAAGATGTGAAAATACTAGCAGTGAAAGAGTATAATTTGAACTTTAATATTATTTATAATAATAAAATTTGAATCTTAACTTTTTGAAACATTCAAATTAAACTTTACCTTTTTCAAAATGATTTGATTAAACTTTAACTTTTTAAAAAATTCAAACACATGAGATTATTAACATTTAAAATAAAGATATGACCTTAACAAAAGTTGGAATTTATTATGTCAGGAAAAAAAAAAAAAAAAGAAGAAGGTAGAAATATCAAGTACCAATGAGAAGGAGTTATTCCTTGCCAAATTACTGGGGTAAAAAGAAAAAAGAAATGATCATCAATCATGCATGAAAAAGAAACATTTCCTTTTAAAAACTGTTAAACAGAAAGTCAGTCAAAGTTTAATTCACGTAGTTGATAAATTCATTATAGTTTTAATTTGTTAGCATTAAAATATTCTTATTGAAAATTTGTAATTAAGTTAGACATAAAGAAAAGATATGCTTGTGCTAGATACATGTCATCATTTGACTTTTATTTTGTTTCTCACGAGAGGGACTCGCTTTGAGTTCATTGGGTATGAACTAAGGGTGTTACTGTTAAGGGGGACGAAATCAATGCTGCAAATACTTTATTAATACCGGCATCAGAATTGATTTTAGTATAGTACTATATTAGTCACTATCCATACCCAATAACATTTCAGGAAATTTTTAAAATGATAAAACTATTCCCCAATATTATGTTATATAATTTATAATTTTACATCAACAATGTTTTAAAAACCTTAATAATAAAAATTTAAAATACCAACAATCTATTTATTTTCATTAATATTACTTTTAGCATATTTCACATATAAATAGCAATCACTATTAATATATAATAAATTCATTTAATAACCATATTAATATAAAACTAAGGATAATACAAAGTAATTAAAATGTTATATTTCATAACGTAATAAAGAATAATTACATCAAAACATCAAATAGAAAAAAAATAATAAAGTACTATGACTCTATAAGTATTACAACAAAAGTTCTTACCAAAGAATATAAGGAGTCCAATAAAAAGAATAATACCTACTTTGCAATCTTTTTTGAGTTGCTTTGTAAGTAGAATCATTATCAGTAATGAACTGAATAATACTTTTTAGCCCAAATTCATTTACATCTTCATCAAATATTTGAAACAGAGTATCAACATTTTTAATAGGGCCATATGCATAAAAAAAACTTTAAAAATATTATCTCATTAGCAAAATAAACTAAAAATTGATAATATGATCATCTCTTCTATTTGTCTAATCATCACACATGATTAAGCACCTATAAGTTGCCGAAGTCATTCTTCTTTCAACCAAATAACTGTTTATTTCATAAACAGAGCTGCTTAGAAGTTTACCTCTATTGTTATCAATTGAAGGAGTCTTATATCTTGGACCATAAGAAGCAATAACATCCATTATAATCTGGTAAGAATAAGATTGGGTGGCATTGAATGATGCACATGAAATATACCACCATCTAACAATTGTCCTGTTCGCATTATGAGACGTTTCTCTAGATTATAAAGTATTATGAATTGAAGGCTAAGCTCTAGGAGTTGTTCATGGTAAAAAAAAGTTAGACACCTATCTTCTTCTTTTTCACACATTATGTGTAACATTTCCTTCTTGATATATAGGAATAACACCATCTTCCAATCTCCAGTATCATCTTGAATACCAGAAAATGAACTTCTACTACCAATTTTGTAGTTTAGTCTTTGTCTTCTATTTTTCTCATGCTCAAACTCTTCAAGCAAAGTCTTCATTTGTCATTTTATATCATGAATGACTTTCTTATAAGGATCTACATCACCTTTAATCCTAGCTAAATGGTTCTAGTTATTGCCCCACCTTTCAAATGTTTGTTACAATATAAACAAAGTTAGGTTCTTCATTACAGGAACCAATATAGCAGGAGCTCAAGTTACAACATTAAATCTTCCTTAAACGACTAAATTATCAGGAGCACTTAAACTTTCCTCTATTTATTAGTAATTGAAGAAATATGTCAAATTAAATTAATATTAAATAATAATTTTTTTGTATGTAAATCACTACATTACTACAAAAATTCAATAGTCAATTATAAACATATCTAGATAGACACTATCTTACATCTTTCTTTATGATAACACATATTACAAACATGACTTCATTATACTAAATAAAAAAATTACTTGAACATTTACAATTTCACATTATGTTTGAACAGTTACAATTTCACATTATGTTGAGTAATGAGTATACTAATAAATCAAGACATATCTTAAAAGTCATTTTAAAGACATATGACATAAGAAAAGTTCAAATGAACTATTTTCTACTATGTATTTAACTTCTCATAAGATAGGGAGGATAATGAATGTATAATGAATATGAACTTATAAGTTTGTTATCATGTTATAAATACTCTTTTCCAAAAATTTAATTTTTTGTATTTATAATATTATTTTCCAATGCCAACAATGAACAATATAAGAATGCAAAAGTTTTATTTACTTAACATAGTTGCACATATTAAATGATTTAATTATATATTAAATCTTTTGTTTACATCTGCATATGGGCCTACTGGAAACAGCCTCTCTACAATGTAAGGGTAAGGTTATGTACTATTAGCCCCCCCCCAGACCTTGCTTCATTGCGGGACTTCGGGGTATGATGATGATTAAATCTTGTGTTTAAATATTTAATCATATATTATATATACTTTAATTAAACAATAATTAGTGAATTGTAAGTCTCATATAAATTAACTAAAAATGTAACAATTTAATAAATTAATTTTGATCTCATTTTTATAAATATTGGAATAACGAATAATCTAAAAAATCGAATAAATAAAAATTTATTTCTTCATGAATTCATAATGCCTAATTGTTTATAGACACATATTCAAAAACATAATCTATTTCATAATTTTCCCATAAATTTAGCTTACTTTTCCCATAAATTTATCTTAATTTTCCTTTACAAAATAATTCCAATAAATAAAATTCTTGAAAAATTTTAGCCAGCAACAAAGCTCAATAAGACTGTGCAGTGAAATATATCCAATTTCCAAACTTTCAAGCCCTGATTATATTTAATAAATCTTTCACAATTCACATAATTCAGTGACACACAAAACTGTCCACAAACCAACTCATAGGTAGAAATTATAGAAACAAACTTAAAAGACACAAAAAAATATATGATTAGGGCTTATGTTAGTTTTAGGTTGTAGATTAAAACTTTAATGGGTTCGAATCGATGGGTTAAACATAAGACAAGTTATGTGAACTGTGGTGAGACAGGAGACAGAGATGGATATGCTGTAGAGGAGCTCGTAAGTGACCTACAGTGAAGCTGGTAGTTGGTGACATCACGGTGGAGCTGCCAGGTATTGAGGGTGAAGTTGATAATAGTGCATGCAACAGTGCAAGACCAAGAGAGCAACGAGAGATCAATAAATCAAACAAGAAGAGACCGAGAGAGTGGGGAGGCTGCTTGGTGTTAGAGGAGAAAATATGATAATCTAGATTTGGAGGTAGACGATAACTAAAGTTTGTATTAGTTTAGTGTTTTTTCAATTTAGTCCATAATTTTCTAAAATTTTATATTCACCCTTGGTAAAAATTGGTATTTAGGCACCATCTAGTACCACTTGGTATCGATCAGTATCTTGAGTTGGTACAATACATGAGTATCATTTTTTTACTAGTATAGAATGGTACTTATATTGTTGGATGGGATGGGAGCTTTCAACCAATTCTAAATAGGACCCCATATAGTATGTCATTATCTCAGAGCATGGTCTAGTAGTCTAATGTTTTAGGCAACCAATTCAATCAAGCCCCAACATTTGTTTTAGTTTAATATTAAACATTAAATAACATTTCTAAAGAAGATTCATGATTATGGATTTCTTTTCTTTTTGTTAATTCACTTATGATGATAGTATATGTCTTGTGTGTAAAATACAAGTTTTTATTTTTACTTAGTATGATGTGCAAAACAGATAACCATGCCTTTTTTCCTAATTGATTGAAGAAATATTATAAGGTCTCTTGGTAAGTGTTGATAGCTTAAAGTAATTTAGTCTATTTGGTCCAAAATTGAAAAGATTCAAATACTAGAAGTCATGGTAGTTATTTGGTCAAATAATTCATGAATATGAGTATTAGTTAAAAAGTCCAAGATTCAAGAATTTTGGATGGTTAATACATAATTGACATATGTTCTTTTTTTACAAAATAGTATAAGAGGACAATTAACTAAAATACTAAAAATAGTATAGACTGGAAGTTATAACTGAATTGGAAGTTAAGAAAATTATGGAAGATAGTTAACAAGAACATGGTTAAGTAAGCTAGAAGTTAAGCAATTATAGGAGGCAGAATTTTAAAACATTGAAGTTAAGGAAATAATGATATGTAGTTAGCTAAAATATAATGAAATGGGCAATTATAATAAAAAAACTGCTTGAGGCTAGGAAAACTATAATTAATACAACAAAATACTCTCTAAAGAGATTTTTTTATTTTCTAGCTCTATTTACTTTGTGAATTCACCTTTGTTTTATGAAGTTCTCTTGTGTAGCTAATGATTCCCTTTTACAATAATTAATTAATTTCTTTATTTCAAATTTCGTTTCAATATACCTTAACATTTTGGTAGTTTAATACTCCACTCTCTAAGTTTTTCGAAGCCCGCTTATATCATCATTAAAATTCAGGTACAGATTTTAGGAGAATTCCTCCATAGCATGCCCACTTTCCACATTAACATTAAATAATTGGGCACACCCAGTAAGACCGATGCCGAGAACATGAAATAGAAAATAAATCGCTTTGCCTCTAGCCCTGAAGGAAGAAGCCCTTATAGACATAGGGAGTGAAAGCTTTGTATCATAAATGATAGAAAATCTTAAGAGTGTTGCCTTACCTTTAGCTGACTTCCGTATAGGCAAGAACCTAAAATTTTCACATGGAATGACATTTTTTGCATAAATGAAGTTTTTGAGTTGAATTCTAACATAACCACCATGATTGCCGCAATCAAAATATTGGTAAAGAGTTAAAAAATTATTTGTTACTCTGATACAATTTATTGGACAGAATTTGCTTGCTTTAGCAAAGCAAATCTTTGAAGGACTCAAAGGGCATCTTACTCCTAATGCAATGGAAGTTAGAGAATGCAATCACCTTTTAGCTACTTGCTGTATAGATAAAAGATATGTCCCTGCACATAAGAGAGATGATATTCCTGCGGCACCTCCTCACATTAATCTAGGTAATGTATCACATACGATCATCAAATTCCATACAAACAAGGATTTGATGGGGAGGCTAAAGCTAATGGACCAAAATATGGCTTGAAAGGTAACATTGCAACTGTAAATCGTAATCCTATTATTCACGCCCCACAAATGAGATTACAAGTTGATATGGAAGTAGTTAGAGAAATAGTTCAGGAATTATATATGTCTGGTTTAAAATGATTTGGCTGTTCAGAATTTCATAAACATTATCCATAATAGATTAATCAAGAAAATCGTTATCCTTATGGTTACAAAATTCCTAAATACAATTTTTTATGGTGAAGATGATCAATCTACTATCAGGCACATTGCTAATTCATTCTAAAATATAGAGAATTAGCCAATTATGAAAACTTCAACTATTTTAAGATTAGGTTGTTCTCAAATTCTTTAATAGGGACCACCTTTTGATGATATGCTTTGTTACCTAAGAATTCTTTTTTTTTTTTAAGGATTGAAATGGAAAGATTGTTTAACACTTAGTTTTTTAGTACTGAGCTTGAAGCTAGAATAGTAGAGTTGTCAAAAATAACTCAAAAGAGTGGCAAGAATGATGATATTTTCATCACTCATTTTAAGAAAATTAGAAGTAGATGTCACATCACACTTTTAGAATTTGAATATGTAAAATTAGCTCAAAAGGGGCTAGACATTGGATTGTAAAAAAAAATTAAGGTGCGAAGTTTCATGATTTCTATGAATTGTCAGCGAAAGTCTCTGAATATGAAAAGCTCCTTAGGGAAGAAGGTCACCTTAAGAACAATTCATTACGCATATATGCTATTAAGATTAATTCTTATCATTTGATAGTAGTTAAATTCAACATCCCTATAACTTGTATTTCTCACTCCTTAGAACACAAATACCTAGAAGTTCAGTAAAAGAAAATGCAAGCTCCACCGACCCAAGTTTAGTAAACCTTTAAAATTTCCAAAACGGAGGAGATTTTTTATTATTTATTGCTAGAAAAGTTTTTATTACTTTTCCCTGAAGCATATGATTCCAAAAAAAGAGGAACTCAAAGATAGAGACTATTACAAACATCATAATATTTGGAGCCACTCGACAAACTCATGTTAGGGGTTTAAGAATGTGATTTAAGACCATATAAATAAAGGGATTATGATGTTTGCTAAAGTTGACTAGACTATATTGATAGATGAAGATAGTTCCCACCAGTGGCAATTGTTAACGCCACTGAATTCAATTTGTGCCTATTGCTATAAGTAAAAACGAAGTTAAAAATTATGAAAAGAATTTGACGTCAGTATTAAATTAAGGAACAGGGCAGGGTTTTTATTTCTAAATATAATACTAACTTCAGAAATTAGGGCTAGAGAATCCTAGGATCTAACAGAAGTTAAAGATCTTAGAAAAATCATCAAAGTAAAATTCACTTAAGCATATAAATATATAAATGAACCTCAAATTCCTTGTTATTAGCGCAGGCAATCTAGATTTGTGCTACCACCATGAATGCCACCATCTGGACATTGGCAATAAGTAACATATCTTAAGAATCTGATACCTATGACTCCAACTAAAAAAAGAGGGCTTCAATATTAGAGATCCAATACTAAAGTTAAGAAAAAAAATAAACCAACAATAATAAAAGAGACACCTTCAAGAAAATCAATTCAAGTGAAACATGTTTGCTATTAATAAAGTACTGCAAACCGTAACGATAAAAAGGGAAAGGTAAAATTCATCAGTGAAAAGCAGGATAACAAAAAGATGAATCCTTGATTTCATAAGAAGTCAACTTCTTTTGAGAGACAATAAGATGATTCCAATGAGTTCATTATAATTGTGGACATTCTTATTCAAGTTCTATATACTGTTTCATCTATAAAGCTTGTAATGTCATTTGGAAAATCTAGTGCAAAGAGGGCGGAACCCTCTCTTGAGAAAGGTGAATGTAAGGTGTTAGTATTGGTAACAAGACTGGGAATTCCTGAGAAGCTGGTTTTAGAAAAGTTAGTTGAGGATATAACACAACATATAAGACCTCTATATATTAAGGTTCATATCAATGAATATCAACTTCAAAAGTTTTGGTGGAACTAGGTTGGCAATAAATGTTGTGTTGATTAAAATGATGATAGCTTTAGGAAAAGTTGATGCTAACTTAATCCTAACCAAGGTATGCATTACTTTATTCATCACTGAAACTATTAGTGCATCAAGAATTCTCCCTATAAATATTACAGTGGGAAGGAAGGCTCGTCAATTGCATTCTTTCTTGTTAACACACATGCCAGCTACAAGTCTTATTAGGTAAGATTAAATCCACTCCAATTATTGCATTATGTCATCTCTTCATCAATTTTTACTTTTATGAAAAGGAGATGAACTAGAAATCATTTAGGACAATTTAAAATTTTTTTGAACTAAAGTTGATACAATGGAGACAAAATTATACAGAGATCATATAAAGCTACTTAAAATTCAAAAGTAATAATAGTAAAAGGAATGTCAAGGAAAAATTGAAAACAAATGCTAAAAAATTCATAAACCAACCACCATTGTGCCTATTCCTAGGTCGCTAAAAGTTTCTACTATAGAGGAGCCCAATGAGTGAATTATCATAAGAACAATGGGTAGTAGCTACAACTATGAAAATCATGTATCAAATGCAGGATATTCTAGATAATTCAGAAGAAATAAATGGATGTGATAATGCATAACCAGTTTATAAAGTAGATGAGAAACTACAAACGATTGATGATGGTGTAAAAAAGTTAAAATATGCTCCAAAGAAGTTTGACAATTATAAAGGTCATAATTAAGAATAATTAGAATAAGTAAATTTAAGCAATTCAAGAGAATTCCACATAGTCTTTATTGATAAAAACTTGGACTCGAAGAAAATGTTGAAACAAGTAGAACTTCTATAAGAATTCGAAGACTGCTCTGCTTGAGACTATACGGAGATGCTAAGGATGAGTAGAACATTGGTAAAACACAAACTTTCAATAAATCCATAATTCCACCCTCATATCCTAGGTGATGTTTAAAAGAATTTGAGTTGAAGGTCAAAGAAGAAACTAAAAAAATTATTTAAGGCTAGTTTTATTGGACAAACTAGGTACATTGAGTGGTTGGCTAATATCGTGCATGTAGTCAAGAAAATAGAAAAATAAGAATTTATGTAGACTTTATGGATTAAAATGCAACCACTTCTATAGATATTTATATTATGCCGATTGCAAATTTTTTAATCGATGCAATGGTTGGAAATTCTTTATTCTCTTTCATAGATTATTTTTCAGGTCATAACTAAAAATAATATTTCTAAAAACAACTTTTAGATTTCTAGTATCAATTAGAATATTTGAGTTAATTGTAATGCCTTTTAGGTTAAAGAATGTAGGTACTATATATCAGAGAGCTAGGAATTCCATTTTTCATGATTGGATAAGACGTACAAAGGAATTTTACATAAATGATAATATAGTGAAGTCAAAAGAGAGCATAATTCATACCCAGGATTTATGAGAAGTTGTTCATAGGATATGAATGTATAATTTGAAGTTAAATCCCTTAAAATGTGTTTTCAGAGTAAGAGCAAGGAACTTCTTGGGGTTTTTTATTCATAATAAAGGAATTGAATTAGATAAGAATAAATGAAAGCCATCCTTGAAGCAAAATCAACTTAACATAAGAAGGAGATTTAGAGACTTTTGAGCCAAGTAAACTATGTGAAAAGAGTTATTGATAATTTGGTAGGAAAATAAAAGAATCCTCAAACTTGCCAAAGTTGAAAATTTTAGAGGAATTTCATTGGGAGGCAAGACACCAGGTGGCTTTTGATAGTGTCAAGGAATATTTAGCTAAACCTCCAGTGTTGGTGCCTATTAGAAAAGAAATTCCATAAAGTTGAATATCTCCATAGAATAAGAATTCATTGAATGCTTATTAGCCTGGAGTAATGAGGCTAGACATAAACAAGCTATTTATTATCTAAGCAGAACTCTGATACCAACTAGAAAAGAAATACTTACCTGCTATAAAGTTATGTTTGGCATTATTTTTCTCTTGCTCAAAATTAAGGATTTACTTGTTGCAAGATAAGTCATTGTGGTTTCACATACTGATTTATTAAAATACAAGTTGCACAAGCCAATCTTCTCAAGAAATATTGGGAAATGACTTATGACACTCATAGACTTTAACTTGGTAAATTATCCTAAAAAGTTTATAAAAGGTCAAGCACTAGATGACTTTTTATTAATCCACCCTTTAATCAAAGTACAAGTGGACGAGGGTCAATTAATTCTCAATTGTGAAAAGAAGCCATAGGAATTGAAATTTGATGGGTTTAGTGTAGAGAAGTCTAACAGTGTCAGAATTGTAATTGCACCAAATGGAACAAAAACTCTTCTTTCCCTCAAGTTGGACTTCCCATTTACAAATAATCAAGGAAAATATGAATGTTTATTGGTTCAACTAAAACTTCTAGTTGATCATAAAGCTAAAGAAATTATAATTAAGGGAGATTCACAGTTAGCGTTACGCTTAAGGAAATATAAGTGTATTAATGTAGCTTATCACCTAATTACACTACAGGTGCCCAATTACAATAATTCATTACTTCGATAAAATTTCAACATATTTTGAAAGGTGAAAATTAGGAAGCGAATGAACTTTCACATATAGCATCCAGATTGAAAATGTTAGAACACTTAATCTATAAGTATATTGTGGTACAATAAAGATCTCACCTATCCATTTATAAGAGAGGAACTTCATTAGATGTCTTTAATATTAATAAAGAGGTCATCCCAAGATTGGAGGCTAGAAATTAAAACATTTTTAGAAAACCCTAACAAGAAAGTGTTGTTTAAACTTAAGCAATAAGCACTTAATTTTGTACCAATTGAAAGAATTTTATTCTTTCAGGAAACAATCGACTTTTTTAAAGATGTTTTGGCATACTCGAAGCATTAATAGTAATGTGGCAGTTTCATAAAGCGATATATGGAGAACATCAATCTGGAATAAAAATGAGGTGGGTTATACGTCGACATAGATATTATTGGCTAGACATCCTTAAAGATTGCATATCATATGTTAGAGGTTGTAAACATTGTCAGAAGTATGGAAGAATTCAGAGAATCCTTACATCTGAGTTACATTATATAGTTAACCATAGGCATTTAGAGGATGGGTAATTGATCTCGTTAGGAATATATATCCACCATCCTCAAAAGGTCGTAGTTTTTTTATGTGGATGTAGACTACCTTCTTAAATGGGTGGCAGCGTAACTTTTAAAGAAAGTTGATTAAATAGATGTAGTTAAATTCATCAAAGAGCAGATTATTCATCAGCTTGGAATTCCTCAATCAATCACAAATGATTGAGGAACCATGTTTATAAGTCCGGAAGTTAAATATTTTGCTAAAGATTATAGGATAAAATTATTAAGTTAGACCCTATATTATGTTTAGGTTAATGGCCAAGCTGAAGCATCTAACAAATTAATTATTAAAATTTTTAAGAAATTTTTAGAATATAATCCAAAAGAATGGCACAAAATTCTAACTGAAACCATATGGAAATGTCATACATCTAAGCATATTGTGATAAGGGTTAGCCCATTTGCCTTGAGATAAGGATACAATCCTATCCTTCTTATGGAATTGGCAGTTCCATCCCTAAGAGTAGCTAAGCAAAATGATCTAGGAACTTCCAAGAATTTAAAACCAATGGTAATAGAGTCAGACGATTTAAATGAAATGTGACTTTATGCATTGAATAATATGATACAAAATTCTATGATAAAAGAATTTGCAGACGAGAATTCTAGGAAGGGGAATTAGTATGAAAATTAATCCTAACCCTTGAGATAAAAGATAGAGAATGGGGTAAGTAGTCACCTTAGAATTTATAGAGTTTTAAGTGGAAATGCCTATTGGTTATCTAGTTTAAAAACTGAACCTCATAGGCATTTTATTAATAGAAAGTATTTAAAACCTTATGTACCTACATTTTTTTAAATGCATAAGGATCAATAATGACAACGAATTCTTAAAATAAAATAAATTTAGATTAATATCCAAATATCAAATTTTAAAGTCCCATCATATGAGAATACTAAAAGGTGGTAATTTAAAGAGATTTACTATCTTCTATAATAAATATGGAAGTAAGGATTTCAAATTTGGAAGATCTTAGTGTAATCTTTAGATCTATCATTTCTTATCTATAAAAGAGTGCTTAAGATTTAAGAAACCCCTCATAAATGATGTTACTTAGCTTAACTCATGAATTCAGCCTAGACCTACAAGTTTTTAGAATGGAATTCAAAATCCAATTAGGAAATCAAGAGAATTTTATATCATATGCTTAGTTTTCTCAACCAAACATATGTGGGAGGTAATTGTTGAAAGTCATGAAAGTCATTTGGCTAGAGAATTCAAGCAAATGGAAATTAGTTGAGAAGTTTACGATTCAGGAATTCCAAACTGTTGATAAATAATTAACATATGTTCTTTTAAAAATAATACAAAAGAACAATTAGCTAAAATATAAGGGAATGGACTAGAACTTAGAGCTGAATGTAGAAGTTGAGAAAATAATGAAAGATAGTTAACAAGAATATGGTCAAGTGGGATGGAAGTAAAGTAGTTACAGGAGACAAAATTCCTAAACGTAGAAGTTAGGGAAATAATGGTAGGTAGTTAGCTAAAATGTAGAGAAGTGAGTAGTTATAGCAAAAAACTACTTGAGGCTGGGAAGAGTATAAATTCTCTAGAACCATGACAAGGGAGAAGACACTCAAAAATCAACATACTTAAAATAGTACAAAACACAACCCCCTAACTAACACAATACATCAGAAACACTTTCTAGAGAGATCAATAAAGTTTTTCCAAACACATTTGTTATTTTTTAGCTCTATTTATTTTACCAATGCAGCTTTATTATATCAAATTCTCTCATGTTAGTGATTTCCTTTTGCAACAATCAATTACTTTATTCATTTCAAATTTTATTTCAACATATCTCAATATTTTGTTAGCTTAGAACTCTACTCTTTAATTTTTCCAAAACCTACTTATTTCGTTGATAGAACTCAAATACAAATTCTAAGAGAATTCTTCTCAAGCATGCCCGCATTTTAGATTAAAATCAAACTCAGTCCAATTACACATCAAATACAAGTCATACGGTGACTTTTTTAAATCAACGTGGAAGATTCTATAAGGAGTCTTACTTTGAAAATTGTGCCTTTATAGTTTTATAAAAAATTATTAATCAATTACTTTAAAATTTGATAAGAATAGTTTCTATCATTGTATTTTTATTTTATTATTATTTTTAATTAATTCTAGTTGATCAAAATAACTTGGGTTACTTTTTGTCATGTTGAAAATGTGAGTACTATTAAATTAACTAACTGATAAATATCATTTATTGAACAAAATAATAATTAGAGACTATTTATTGGATTCATGATCTTCTTTTTCTGAAAACATATAGAGCACAAAGAACTTATCAAACTATAAATTGAATCCAACGATTATTTTTATCGAAATAATCAAATTATAAGAATTAAATCTAAAATTAAGATTTACATTTCTATAATGATATCTTTTCGTATCATAAAAATATGGATATTTTACATTTCCATATCTCTTGTGGCTGAGCAACTAAAAGGGCACAAGTTTCGTCAAGAAAAAACAACATAATTAAACGACAGCTTTTGCAAATACTTTCAAATGGTTATGTAGGTCCATAAAAGTAAGCATGACTTCGTTAAATCCGTAAATTTCGCAGTAACGTGGTCACGTTAATAATGATCATAATTATGGAGCCACGACTTCTTCCCCTTCTCATTTTTAGAATTTCCAATGAGTTACTCGCAGATACGAAAAGAAAAGTTGGATCACATGTAAGTTAAAGTAAAGTTTCAACTTAAAATCAATTCGTAATAAATGAAGTAGCTCATTAAACTTATATATTAGTCTTTTCTTCTCTCTTTCTCCAATATGGGTCAAATTTTCATTTTATATTTCAACACATTTTTTCCACGTGTGAGTTTAACACGTGACATAATCTATCATTTTGAGGTGTTAACAACTA
>JANSVA010000004.1:31540897-31569962 GCA_025504915.1 Erythroxylum reticulatum
CTCCTACTTTATATTTCAACAGCCCAACTAAATACATACTTCTTTTACCGTATTTTTTATCAGTTCTCGGGAATTTTGCTTGATTGTCAAATGTGCAGTTAAATCTAACTTGGATTTCTTAAATACAGTGGACAACATTCTTATTATCTGCCTATGTTGACTTTTAGCAGCTTTTGTCACGCATAAAATAAGTGGAACAGTTGGATAAAAGGGGGAAATATTATTGTATTGCATGCCACGTTCACATTGAACGAGATCAGACAACACTCGTAGCTATCGTAATCATTCACTACAAAATCGTTGTCAATATCTTTTGCAATTAATGATGCACATGCTGCCAGAAACAAGTAATGGTAAAAAGGCATACACCTTAATATAGTTTGTTGTTTCCTGATCCGTCTAGTGCCCAACATTAAAGCATTGCAATCCAATACTTTATTAAGTCTGTTTTCCTTTAATTTAATTTCTTTTAATAATTCCAGTAGTTTTATCATTTAAGAAAACTTTCCTTGTTTGTTTGATATTATAAGAAAAAGGTGAAGACATTAATATGTGGCGGAAAGAGAGAATCCAAACTGGGAATGTTCATTAAATGCGGTGGTCTTTAGCATGTTTTGAATATTTGCTAGTCGTAAATCTGTACATTAATTACAAATAATTATTCAAGAAATTGAATTAGAGCAGGGCGTATAGGCCCTGAAGTCAAAAACATATCCCTTCGCCAATAAAAATCAATTCAACTATTCATTAATTTATAGTGAGATAGGACTTCTTAAGTTAAATATCAATAGTTACACGAGCTAGCTTACAATTATATGTTAAGCCGTTTTCTTTATTCTTAAGAGTTACATAGGTTGTAACACTACCATATCTAAAGACATGTTCATATCCATTTTCCTTGAATCAAACTAATCAATAGTTGGTCTTTTCATAGGTTTAATAAACCCCTCAAAATAGTTCTCTAAGCAACCTTTAAAACTTGATTAACATACATGTCTTGAATTAACTCATCCAAAGTCTCTTTAACCTTCTTATTCCTAACTTTTATGACTAGTCTCCTAGGTAGACGCAATGGATCTTTTGAAATGTGGCTAGTTGCTCTTTATTATATTGCATAAGCATTATGGGAATAACCAACATGCAATTTCATGGTAAGAAGATGGATAATGTTGAAATTAATGATAAGGTATTGTATTTTTGACATCAATGTTTAATTATACTTTCTACTCAATTAAAGAAACTCATGACACAAATGCACTTATGATTGATAAACTCCAAAGCTCTTTGTTTGTCAATCAATATAAGTCTAAATATAGAGGAGTGCTTTAAAAGCCTCTACCTTCCTAAATTGTAGAGGTAGCGATAGAGCCAATAAGTATTTCAAAGCTTATAATGATCATTTTTAAGGAAAAGACAAAAGACAAGATCAATCATTTGACAAATCTAAGGTAAAATGCCTTAAATATCACATATTCAATTGATTATCATCTCGAATGTTAAACTAAGCTACCTAATAGAAAAGAGAGGTAGAGAAATCAAATTGTGTATAAATAAAAACAAAAAATCTATATTTAATGGTTTGCCATATAAAAACTAATAACATGTAGTATTTCAACACTCGTTTTAGTAATCATATGTGTGGAGATAAATCTACTTTTTTTTTTTTACTTTAAATGAATCATTTTGAGATAATGTGAAATTTAGAGATAACTCTAAGGTATTTGTTATCTGAAAAGGTAAGTAATAATCCAAACTAATAAATCACACTTCTTACTAGAATTAAAAGAAGTAGCTTAGTTATGGCATTTTTGTTATGTCCAAATAATGCCTTAACAGAAAAATATAGTTGCTAGTCTCCCAAATTTCTTCAAATGTAAAAGAATTCACTGAATTGTAAAGAGTATATATTGTCTTAAAAATGTAAGACAATTAGTGTTAGACTAGTAATATTAATAAGAAAAGTGAAAATATGCAAGTCAGGTAAATAGTAAGTATACAAAGCATTAAGTAACATCTTTAACACTAAACACAAATCCAAACAAGGACATCTGTCCTTCCTCATGCTTGTATGTAGACTTCCATCAAAATATAGTCCTCTTCTTGTTTTGGAGCTTCATTCCCCATTAACTTCTTTTACATGCTCTAACTATTAATTGATTTATGATACATGTGAAGTCAAGAGTAAGGAGTAATAGCAACTGCTATTAGGATTACTAATGGAGCTTCCTTTTCTAGCATTACATTCTCTTGTCAGAGCTTATACTGGAGCAGCTAGGGGTTGTTGACCTAGTTGTTGGTTGAAATTCCCTCTTAAAGGCTCTAAGAAAGAAACATAAGAATGCTACATCCTATAAATTCTTTATGCGATAAGATATGTTTCGAATCCAGATAATAAGCACCTTTTACATTATCATCACAAGTCTTTCTTTTTTTTTAATTGAAACGTCTAAGATTTATCTCCTTCCATAGGTGAAAGTTGGAAGACCTGAAAGCTATGACGGTAATTGCTTTATCCCCTTCAATGATTGAACTATTCTAAATAAGCCAGTCTAAGAAGTATGTGTAAGTTTGACTCTACATATCAATTTAGGATACTTTGACTATTGCTTTCCATATCTCTTATGATAATTTACATTGAAAGACTATGTGATATATAGATTCCTTTGCTTCCTTACAAAGCATACAAGTGTCTCTTATGTTTAGAAAATGCACTCTATTAAGAGTAGGTAATTTCCTCTTAATAAGAAGCCATAAGAGGAAGGAGATAAGTATTAGTAGCTTGTGCCACATTATATTGCACCCTACCATTATTGTTCCTTTATGAAGAAAATGTTATTAGCAAATAATACTGAGATCCATTTGTAAAGGAAACAATGAAATGAGTTAAAAAGTTGTTGAAGAATTTATACTCTAAATATTTGTAGGTCAATCAATTATATTTCTAATAGAGGTAAGCAATACATTATTACTTTCATTGATGTTAAAGTAAAAAAAAAAAAAACTTTGACTTACTTCTTACAAGAGAAATTTAAAGATTTAATATATTAAAACCTATAATGTCAAAGTTGAGAAAGAAGCCAGAGATCTAATATAAGTACTGTTAATAGATCATAGATAGGAGTATAACTTGCATGACCTTGACAAAATTTATGATAATAATGGCATCAAATGACAAATGAAAATGGCTTACATGTCATATCAAATGGTATGACAGAGAATGAATTGCATAATCATAAACATAAGGAGAAGTCCTCTGGTGAGGGGCATATACTAAGGACTTTTTTCTCTATGCTTTGAAATAGAGTGTCAACATTCTGAATAGGAGTCTATCATAGCAATTTAAAATATAATGCCAGAAGAAACATGAAATGAAAGAAGATCATATATAAGCTACTCCAAAATATTCAAGTATGTGAAGATCATAAGAGAAAATGTTAGATGACAAAGGAGAAAAATGCTCCTTTCTTCGTATTAGTGATCATTCAAACATTAACAAGTTGTATAATACTAATATTAAGAAAATTTTCATTAGTTAAGATATTATCTTTTATGAAGAAAAAATATAACCAAGCAATGAAGATGGAGCCTAAGAACATATTCCAACTGATTTTGATAAAGAGAATGGCAAAGAATTTGTGGAGTAGTTATAGCAATGTGAAGATATTTAAAATGAGTCAACTTACAGCTCACCTACAACTAAAATTGAACAAAGACATGAAATATTCAAATATAAACTAACATGGAAGAATGATTATAAGGTAATAAAGATTGACTAATTTAAGGACCTACCTAGACATTTTACTTTATTTTTATATTTGGCCTATAACTTTTGAAGAAATAATCAAGTAAACAAAATGGAGAAAGACAATGGATAAAAAAAATACAAATATTGAGAGAAATAATACTTAAGAGTTTATTGAACTTTTAAAAGGACAAAAGACAATTAGTGCAAAATGGATCTATAAGACAAATTAAAAAAGAGTAGTGAAGTTGATAAAAAAAGAAGCACATATGGTGTCCAAAGGCTATAATCAATAATTGGATATCAATTACAAAGAAGTACTAATGAGAATTTGATTTCACGACAAATTGTTAGTTGTAAGGCACAATATAATCAAATTGTTGATTTCATTAGCATTACAAAATCCATAGCTTATATACCAATTTGATCTTAAGTCAACATTTTTACCCAAAGACTCGTAGGCGCGTGTTTTTATTAATCAACCCCATGAATATATGAAAGGAACGGGGAGTAATTTAAGGAATATAAATTAAATAAGCTTTGTATGGCTCATAACAAGGCATATAGACTTGACACGACTTTATGAAAACCAAGGTTTTAAAGGAAGAAATTCAAAATTATCCTTATAAACATATACTCTTCATAAAATTGGAGGATAATCAAAAGATGCTTATAGTTTGTCTATACGTAGATGATTGAATTTATAGTGGAAATAGTAATTCTATGTTTGATAGAATTAAGGAGTCTATGATGGTTGAATTTGATATAATTAATCTAAAAAATAATAAAGTATTTTCTTGAAATAGCGGTCACTGGTATCTTTATTTCTATAAAAAAATTTGTATAAGATATTTTAGAGAGGTTTGGAAAGTATTATAATCGTGTTCTCATACTATAAAAAATATGTATGGAGATTATTAGAAATCTGTAAGAAAAAGAGATTGAAAAACTTTTTTACAAACAAATAATGAGGAGATTGATGTATTTAACCACAATAAAATTAGAAATAATGTATGTTATAACTCTTATTAACATATTTACGGAGTAATCAAGAGAGATTCATCTTCCACAAAATGGAATTTAATATATTTGGAAGGTATTGTTGATTATGGAATATTTTAAAAGAGAGGTGCAAGAAGAGCAATGTCATGTTTATCAAAGAAACGATTTGTTGTAACCTTGTCGACTCTTGAAGTTAGATTTGTAGCAACAATGACACATGCTTTTCAAATAATTTGATTAAGAGAGATTTCTTAATATGTTAATGTCAAGCAATAAAGATCCAGTCTCATAATCTGGTAACATTAAACTATAAAAATACCTAGGAATCATATTTTATGAAAGAAATAAGCATATTGGTATAAGATTTCACAATTCAGTGATAAAAATATTTAACGATTCTGTTTTGTGTGGGAGAAATAAGCGCATTAATATAAGATTTTACTTCTTACGAAATATCACAAAAGAAAAAGAAATAATTAATCATTTTTTTTGCTGAAATAAACATCAAGTGGTAAACTCTGTAAAACAGAGGCCCTCAAACTTGATTCATCTCACAAATAAAGCAAGTTGCTTGGAATTTACATGATAAAGAATTAACTGACGTTAAAAACGTTAATTTAAGGAAAGGAATGTTGAATAAATTATACATTCAGTAAATAAGATTTGTTTTCTACTAGATTTTCTCCACTACATCTTATTATCATATCTCTATGCAGCAGGTAATACTATTAACATGCAGTATGTCTGCATTGTACATACTGCGGCAGTATCCAAGCTTATCTTTATTTACCGGTGATTTATAACAACCTTTCGGTGGTCAAATCTTCGTCTGAGAAGACACAAAATGTCTTTGTCACGCATGGATGAGGCTACAGAGACACAGACAGACAGAACACCTGCTTTGTCGCAATCTACTTTCCCGAAGATTAGACGAGACACGTAGATTCTCGAGGAAGGCAAAGGGTCCATCTTTTTCTTTAATCTATTACCAATGTTTTTGTGTTTCGGATTATTGTTACTGTTCTTTCCCATTAACCGCATCTTTTTGTTAGTTACGTTGAGAGTTCTCTACTGTGGGCTTTCTTTTGCTTTGATTCTCATTCAGCTACCGACTGCTTGTACAAGTACCATGTAGATTGGTCTTAGTGTGAATTGTGGTAATTTTTTTCACTTCCGTGTGTAATGTGAGATTGGTATTGAAACAAACTGCCACGGAGGCGGCTCGGGGGAGCTTATCTTCTCTTTTTGGCCTGGTTTCCATTAACGTACAGGAATTGAGTTGTAGGAGCTTTACGGATCTGCCATGAGAAGCCACCTCGTAAAGTTTGTTTCTTTAGCATTGCTGTCACTGACCGCAGTGGTTTTTGCAGAGACTGACCCGAATGACTTGGCGATTCTCAAGGCATTTAGAGATGGGTTAGAGAACCCAGAACTCTTGAAGTGGCCTAAAAATGGTGATGATCCATGTGGGCAACGCTGGAAACATGTGTTTTGTTCTGGTTCAAGGATCTCTCAGATTCAAGTTCAGAATATGAGCTTGAAAGGTCCTTTGCCTCAAAACCTCAACAAACTTGTTCTGTTGGAAAGATTGAGTCTTCAACGGAACCAATTCACAGGGCCTATACCATCTCTGAGTGGGTTGTCGAAGCTAATCTATGCTTATTTGGATTACAATCAATTCAATTCTATTCCATCTGATTGCTTTGATGGTTTAGAGAATTTACAAACCGTGGCATTGGATGGCAACAATCTCAATGGCACTACAGGGTGGTCAATCCCAAAAGCGTTGTTGGATTCTGCTCAGTTAACTACTTTTTCATGTATGTCTTGCAATTTGGTTGGTGCATTGCCTGATTTTCTAGGAAATTTTCCATCTTTGGAGAACTTAAAACTTTCTGGTAATAGTTTAACTGGGGAGATTCCGGCAAGTTTCAGGGGAGGCATGTCTTTAAAGAATTTGTGGTTAAATAATCAGCAAGGAGGTGGCTTGACTGGTACAATTGATTTGGTAGCGACGATGAGTTCCGTCACTACTTTGTGGCTTCACGGGAACCAATTCACAGGTAGTATTCCAGAGAGCGTTGGGAATTTGACTCAGCTAAAGGATCTCAATCTTAATGGAAATCAACTTGTTGGTTTAATCCCTGATAGCTTGGCAAATATGCCATTGGAACGTTTAGACTTAAACAATAACCAGTTGATGGGTCCAATACCAATTTTCAAAGCAGCCAAAGCTACCTGCACTTCAAACTCTTTCTGTCAATCCACTCCAGGGATTCCGTGTGCACCGGAAGTTATGGCTCTTGTAGAGTTTCTCGGTGGGTTAAATTACCCTTTAAGACTTGCTAAATCCTGGACTGGCAATGATCCATGTGCATCATGGCTTGGAGTGCATTGTGACGCCAAAAGTAAAGTTTCTTCCATTATTTTGCCTAATTATAATCTCAGTGGAACCTTGAGTCCTTCTGTTGGAAGTCTAGATTCTATTACTCAAATCCAACTTGGTCATAATAATCTAAATGGCTCTCTTCCGATGAATTGGACTGGCTTAGCGTTTTTGACCAAGTTAGACCTTAGCAGCAACAATATTTCCCCTCCACTGCCAAGATTTCGTACCACTGTTAATGTTGCCATTGATGGTAATCCTTTATTTAGTGTTGGTAATGAGACGAGACGAGCCCCATCCACTAACATGACCCAGGCAACGGGAGTCTCCGATACACCACCAGCCAAGAACCCGGGAAACAAAGGCACGGCTTCGGTTTCTAGGGGTTCTCAGATTTCTACTCTACATAAAAGTCACAAGAGTTCCAATTTAGTTGCAGTTTCAGCCCCTGTTGCTAGTATTGCAGTTCTCGCCTTCCTGGCTGTTCCTTTAGTCTTCTATTGCTATAAGCAGAGGAAACGAAGCTTTAATGCTCCAAGTTCCCTTGTCATTCATCCACGAGATCCATCTGATTTGCATAACATGGTTAAGATTGCTGTTGCCAGCAATACACTTGGAAGCACTTCTACGGTAACCGGGAGTGGTTCTGATAGCAGGAATAGTAGTGGCATTGGTGAGTCTCATGTCATTGACGCAGGAAATTTAGTCATATCAGTGCAAGTTCTTCGCAAAGTGACAGAAGATTTTGCGTCAGAGAATGAGCTTGGGCGTGGAGGTTTTGGAGTGGTTTATAAAGGAGAACTGGGCGACGGAACAAAAATAGCAGTTAAAAGAATGGAAGCAGGTGTCATTAGCAGCAAAGCGTTAGACGAATTTCAGGCAGAGATTGCAGTTCTTTCAAAAGTCCGCCATCGACATCTGGTATCTCTTCTGGGATACTCAATCCAAGGCAACGAAAGAATTCTTGTTTACGAGTACATGCCGCAGGGAGCTCTTAATAAGCATCTTTTCCACTGGACAAGATTGAAATTAGAGCCCCTTTCTTGGGGGAGGAGATTAAATATAGCCTTGGATGTTGCCAGAGGAATGGAGTATCTTCATAATCTGGCTCATCAAAGATTCATACACAGAGACCTTAAGTCTTCAAACATCTTGCTTGGTGATAATTTCAGAGCAAAAGTTTCTGATTTTGGACTGGTCAAACTTGCTCCGGATGGAGAGAACGGAGAGAAATCTGTGGCGACCAGACTTGCTGGGACTTTTGGATACTTGGCACCGGAATATGCTGGTAAGCATTCCATTCAACCTCCGTCACTTCACATTCTCTATAGGTTTTTGAAATAGCAGTTTCACTTTTATTTTCTAATTTATACATACAAAACTGAAAAAATTTTAGGGTTTGAAGAAAAGTTGTAGTACTGAATTTTCTTTAGAAGTGATTCAAGAACCTAATTCAAACTCGCGATGATATTGTTTGCTATAGATATTAGTGATAAGGTAGCTCTATAGCAACCAACTAAATGTCACGTTAGATGTGTACAATGATTGTGGAGACTAACTTGCACATATTGTATTTATCTCAAGTGACGGGAAAAGTCACAACCAAGGTCGACGTCTTTAGTTTCGGAGTAGTTTTAATGGAGCTGTTGACTGGATTAATGGCTCTTGACGAGGACAGGCCAGAAGAAAGCCGATACCTAGCTGCGTGGTTTTGGCGTATCAAATCAGACAGGGAGAAACTCAGGGCTGCAATTGACCCTGCGCTCGATGTGAAAGATGAAACATTTGATAGCATGTGTGTTATTGCGGAACTTGCTGGGCATTGCACGGCTAGGGAACCCAACCAAAGGCCGGTTATGAGCCATGTGGTGAATGTCCTAGCTCAACTTGTTGAGAAATGGAAACCTCTGGATGATGAGTTTGAAGAATGTTGTGGCATTGATTACAGCCTCCCTCTTGTTCAGATGGTCAAGGGTTGGCAAGAAGCAGAAGGAAAGGACTCGAGTCATCTGGATAGCAAAACTAGCATACCCGCAAGGCCGTCTGGTTTTGAAGAGTCCTTCACTTCTGCCGATGGCCGATGAGATACATGTCTCATCACGCATATTACTTGTGATTTACAATCAATTTATGCCATGTTATTAAGGTGGATGCAACATGGGATTCTAAATGCTGGATGCCTACTTCCGGTCCGCGGGTTTCATAATATTGCTTTATCTCGTTGTTCCAACTTACACAATCTATAAATGTTATTTTAGTTTTGGTCGTTTTCTTGAAACAGCTTCTATTGATTTCGTTTATATCAAGCCGACGGAAAAAGATTACCACTTTACACATATTTCTTTGCCTAGTCCCCTGAAATTGCTCTGCAGAGTGCTTTTCTGTTCTCAATTTACATCAGAAAGACAAAACTCATGCATCTCTTATCACCAGGATGCTTGATACCCCTTACCAATTACAAAAATTGAGGAAATGAGATAGTTCAAACAAGAAATACTAGCCACCAGGGTATAGCAGAGGATGAAATACAATAAAACTTTATTTAATGAGTAATTAGCAATGCCCTGATGCTAATTCACTATTTGTTCTGCACATTCTTTAAACAGGCATACGAGTAGCTGATAGACTTCAACCATGAACCATCTCAAGTGAATTTGCCACGTGAAGCCCTTTTTGTGCTGTAATTTGTTCTTTAACATGTAACTTTGTAAAGCAAAATCGAATTGAACCTTTGTAACAAATTGAAGCTTCGACATTTTCTTTCATTGATCTCATCTATCTTAACAAATTAAACATGAATCTAGAAGAAACCTTATCAATTGTATAGCTCTCTTTATCTATAATGCAAGAGGAAACGAACTAAAGTTTGAACTAGTGCTCGTATGTACATTTGTCAATCTAACAAAACGTATGTTAATGGTTAATGAATACATCTGGAGAAGCAGAAAGATCATGGCAACCTAGACATAACCATTTGGTGAGCTCATTCTTATAGTCAACAGTGTATTAACCAATCTTGCAAATACTATATGAATATAATTTCAAACACTGTTTCAAATAATATTTTAAATTTATATAATAATTTTTTGTAAAGTCCATTCATTAAACTTAAAACAAACTCAATATCCCAGCCCATAAAACCATTAAAATGAGGAGTTTATAGCCAAGTCATTAGCTGGAGAAAAGTTAAAAAAACACTAACGAAATCCTCCTCTTCTTCACTTTTCTCTCTACTTTTTCAGCCCATGAGTCTATCAAAATGTATCACTTTGTTCTACATGTAAAACTTTCCTTATAGATTCCCTCATTTTATTTGTTTTGCCAAAAAATTGGAAGGAGTTGTAAAGGTTGACAACCCCATAGTTACACAAAGATAAAGTTTCCAACTGCTATACTATGTCATTTTTTGTGATTTTGGATCATCCTATGCTAGTTTATAGTTGGTTTGTATATTGTGATTTATTGGGACAATAATTGAAATTGCATGAAAGAATAAAAAAGAAGAAAATGTGGCTAAAAAAAGATAAAGGAAGAGGAGATGGGAGAAGTGGAGAAGGTAAAGATGATAACATTATTTTGAAAATTTAAGTTGCATAAAAGGGCAGAATAGGAAATGCAGAAAGTGAAGGGTAAATATGAAATTTATTTGCATGAAGGGCATTTTTGGTGTTACTTGAAATTGATGAAGTACAGTAGACTTTTAATTAATTAAGGGTATTTCAGTAATTATGAGAGTTAAGTTAGTAAGGATATTTTATAATTAAGAATACATTAGAAGAGAGAATAATGTTAGATTATTAAGTGATTTGGGCTAGAATTTTTGTGTAAATTAGTCTAATAAAATTTTGCAAATTTTATGTTCGAAGGTTCGATTAAGAAATAATTTGGACTATCAATTAGTTGAGTTCGAAATTAAGATAAGGATAACCTTAGACTTTACTCTTAAAATAGAGTATCGTTTTTTATTAATAAATTATATTTTAAATTAGTCATTAACTAAATTAATGATTAATAGTTACAAGCATGAATTATGTTTATTTTATTTATCATATAATTAATATAGTATAAGGTGTTTTATTATTATATTTTTGTTACGTTTTCTAAGATGTATTGCTTGTTAATTTGATGAAATTTTTGTTAATTAAATAAAGACTGATTGATAATAAATTGTGAATAATTGGTGAAAATTAGAAATCAATGTCTTGGCTAGGACATACTACATTCGATGGACTTAAATGAGTAAGTTGAGTCGACATGAGTGAGTGGTGGCTAGATATTTATTTGTGGAGTAGATACTGGGGCATCTTAAGTTTCGAGAATGTCTTATGTTGATGACAAGGTATCGAAATGGTACTGCGATATCCTATGTCGATGATTAGGTACTAGAGTAATACCGAGGTCAAAATTGAAAAATTGAGGTACACTATGCCGATATTTATACATTTAGTTAGGTTTTCACTTGGTGAGAGATTATGATGAGATGTGATGAGCCCACAAACTATTGGAATAAGCCTACTAAGTTAAACTGGGCTTAAGCAATTCAGTTATATATCATAATAAAGCATAAATGACATTTGTAATTAATATTTGTATTAATCATTATGTAGTAAAATTTTTTAGATGTTTGTTAACTGTTTAGACTGAGTATTTTTGTGTATATACGTATTATATGTATGATTTAATTGGTTGACTAAGTCTTATAATTATTTATTGAGTTATTTGATTTTAAGAGTATGGTTAGTTACCCTTATTGGGTAGACAACTCATCTCTTGCCATTTTATTTTTTTTTGGAGATCAAGATATTTACGGTAACCTTAGTATACAGGACGGATCAAATGGAGTTTAGGTAGGGATAGCAAATTAACTTAGTAAAGTTGTTCGATTATGTATATTTTTTAACGTGACACTTTGGGTAGTTGGATTTTATAGAATATTTTTGCGTTTGACAAACAATCTCTCTTTTGGATCTAATAAGGAATTGGATAATTAATGGTATGTTTTCGGAACTATTTGGTTAATTGTAGTTTAAAAATTTTGGGAGCATCACATTTTTATTAGGAATTAATATTAAATATTCAAATAATTTTTATTTATTTAATAATAAAATTAAATTGTGTAAACTAAAATTATTTCATATGTTATAAAAATAAGTTAAATTTACATATTTATATTAGAAAATAAAAATAATATTTAAAAAGAAAATAAAAATATATAGAAACAATGTTTGTCAATAAAGATGACAACTATTTTTAATTGTATAAAAACTTAAGTCTCTATTAAAATTTAGTTTCATATTATAACTAAAATTGAAAAAATGTTTTAAATTTTAACAACATCAAGGATTAAAAAATTATGGAAAACACAAAAAAGAAATAAGAGGATTGGTAATGTCTTTGTATATTATGCATCATTTGCATAATTATTTTCTAGGGAAAAATGTTTTAAATTTTAAGCTAATAATTTTATTAATCAAAATTAATCTAAAACAAAATTTTAAATATAATAAATAAAATTTTTAAATATTTCTGTTAAATTTGTTGGTCCAATCTAGATTTAAATATAATATTTTAATATTTCTATGAATTTTTTTTATCCAATCTAGCATTTGAATCTAATATGATATTTAATACCGGTATAATATTCGATATTTGATATTAAACCTGACAAGGATGCATGTGTAAAATCACCCCGAACAGGAACAAAAGAAGAGCCAATTGTTAAAATTAAGAAAAATATGGAACATGTCTAACATAATCAAAACTAACTTCCAATTTTACACATGAAAAGGGAAAATTAACAGCTACTTCAAAGTTCCTACTTTCTACGATAGCCAAATCTCATTTTAGTATAAAACTATTTCCATGATAGAAACATGGAAGAAACTACAATTCCTGAAAGCAGCCGAGATGGTATGCCCCTAGGCTGTCCAAACCTTGATCCCTGGTTGATGAAATAGGTTGAGTTGATGAAACTTTCACAGGAGAGAAGTATCGGTAAGGACGGCAAACTGGAGGCAACAGCAAGGATGATTTTCGATCTATTGCCAATAGTCGCCCACACTTACTGCATTAAGCAACCATTAACTTAAATTTTGTGATCGCAATTTAATCTCATTAGTTGCCAAAGATATGTGGAGGATTTCACCTGCAAACTTTGCTGAACAGCGTTTGGTAGCTGCAGATCCAGGACTTCAAAATAAAAAGGAAAATGTTAGGAAAAGGAATTATAGGCCAACTACTAGAAATTCATGAATATGACACCATACCAAAAGAGAATTGAGAGCTCTTTCACTATTGATTCCTAGAAAGTGATGTAGGGCCATAGCAGCATGCTCCTGCAAAAGAGTAGTACAATACAAGAATTCGGTTTCTACATAAACATTCAGTCCAACAAGGTGATGCTGCGCATATCAGTCACATGAACAATCGTTAATGAATGATTTGAAACATGAGCTGATACCGTGATCTGCTTATATACATGGTGGCTTGAAAAGCCTCTCGCATGGATGTAGCTACCTCCCTGTTGAAGAGGTAAAATATGCATCAGATAATCGGGAAAAGTAGAAAAAAGTTATCATCTTGCAAATGAGAAAATGCAATTTATTAAATAGAGAATACGGAATGAACTTGAGCTTCAAGAACAGGCCATCGTTCAACTTGTCAACAGAACAACATGACAATATTTAAGTTGTAAAACGATGCAATTTAACTGGTCAGAAATAGAGTAATAGAAACCAAAGGACTCAGATTACAAGTAAAATATATCTGATAATCAAGCTTACCTCATCAGGAGAAAAGAAAGCGAGTGCATCTGGTTCGGTAGATCCAGCTGGATGCAACGAGATCACAGCTCTAAAGACAGCCGGAAGCAACAGCTCTATCACTGCAACCATATTCGTGGTAAGTGCACTCTGTGAACCTGTTCTTAGCTTATTCAAACTGTGGAATGTGTGCTCTTTTGGCGCTTCCATTGGATTCTGATTTCCTGATGTCGATAGCAAAGAAGCTCTTTTGGACCAAGCCTGCCGTTCGTAGGTGAAAATTTTCATATTAGGAAATTTCTTCTCCAAATGCAGTAGAACATCAGATAGTGTTTTGCAATCACCAGGATCCTCTTGATGAGTCACACTAAGCAATTGCGAACCACAATGCTTCTTGGACCCTGGTTCATTATTTTCACCATCTACTACTGCATCATCAAGGTGAGGAAAGAATCGCCTTTTCTGATCCGTGAAGGCCTTTAGAGCTAACCTAGAAAATTCCAATGTACAATTCCACAAATGGGCAAAAATATTACGCATAGAAAATAGACAGATCTCAGAGAAAGAACAAGGGCAATAGGGATTGAAGTATGCAAATAATTTCAAGGCAACAATCAACCTGGTCCTATCAACAGCAGAAGCACCAGCTTGACCAGCAAGTTGTCGTTTCCAAGCATAGGCCACAACAGCTCCATCAGGACACACCACCGGCATATGCAAACCCCATGAATTACTTCTCGATCGCAGAGATTCATTGAGAACTCCAGATTCTTCTAGTTGTCTTCCTAACGAAACCACCAACATTCAGACTTCAATTAACACAAAGACACTCAACCACCAATCCAACATAGACACATTCAGAAATCTATTATTTCAGAGGTTGTTTAAAAATCTTTATAGTAAATGCAAAGAGAACTCATATCTACCAATAGAGCGGAGGTCTTGGAGGTGTTGGCGCATTGAAGCGTCTTCTTTTACGAAGAGCTGTATGGTCTTAGAGCTCTGGTGAGGATGCGACACGATGAACAGTGCTTCGAGGATTCGGTCAGCTCCCAATCTCACGTCGGCGATGAGGCGCGCGGCTTGCGCCAGCCTGTCCATGGCCACTGCCACCTGTTTCGGGGGCGCATCTGCGGTGTTTGGATTTGGGACCTGAGATTCCGGCTGCAGTTGATGTTGTTGTTGTGATTGGGGGTTGAACTTGACGTCCATAACGATGCCGTTTCAACCGAATATCGGGCCTTTTTCGGCTTCTTCACGGTTAGATTAAATTGGGATTGCAGAGTGGAGCAGGTGGATTTAGATCGAGCAAACGAAGAGACGTGGTAGTCGGTTCTTCGATCGGGTTTCTGGTCGGATCTTTGGGCCTTTGGTATGGACTTGATACAGTGCTCCATTAATCCGTCAGAGTTAATGTAACAAAAAAACTAATTGACACCATTTAGGTAAAATTGACAGTCTAATCTAAATAATAGAAAATGACGAAATCCTAATCATGATAAAATTTAAAATATTATTAATACTATTTTAAAAATTAAAATATAATACAATATTATAAATAAAGTTAACGACTTATTTAGACTTTTTAAAAATTTATTAAGATACGGATTAAGCCTTTGTCCAATGAAATTGCATGTAGAGGCATGAGGTGGCATAGAAAACTTAAGATTAGAAATAAGAAAGCATACTAGTAATCGTATATTTGTGTATCCACCACAAAGTTTTCTTCTCACATTGAAATTAGATACTTAATTTACATTCAAAGGCTAGATTTCTAATTATTAAATATGTAAAAAAAATGTGGATCATCATAGAGCCATTACGAAAGAGTTAATAAGACGTTTAAGTAGTTACATTTCAACTACAAAAGGAATTTGTCTAAATCCTTAGAGAAGATACAATTAATTGTTTATGTCTAAACTATATAACAGTTGGAGAAATAATTTTGGCACTAACCAACATAACTAAATATTGTTAATTATCAAAATAACTAGTTTTTTTTCTTTTAGTTTATTGCTAAGCTAAGGTGAATATGGAGAGTTCAGAATCATTCTGATGCACTTTCAAACTTGTCGCAGTGTTTATGAACAATAATAACCAAAATAGATAGTCTTTCCATTAAAATTGGCAAGTTAATGCACCTTATAACGTTATAAAGACTTGTTCAATTTTCTATGCATCCTAGTTTGCATTATGTCCTTTCCAAAACATGCCACTAATATGCCAATCAACTTTTACGATTATTTTACAATATATATATATATATATATATATATTAAAAAAGAGGGTCTTAGAGTTTTGTTATACTAAAACAAAGACAACATCCTAATCAACATTAATTTTTTAATAAATCAATAACTTTTATAAAGAATTAAAAGTTATATATAACACAAGAGATACTATGGGCAATCCCTTAACACTTAAAGTACATAAAGTAGTGCAAAACCTACTGCCCTACCTTCAAACTCTTCTCCTAAGTCCTACCATTACACTTTAAAACCAGTAGCCTTCTAACATTTATGCACAATCAGATATAAGCATAACAGAAGTCGCAACATGTCAGCATATATATATATATACATACAAGAACCAAAACCGTAGTCAATTCAAGTAAAAGATCGAGAATTCAACTTAAAACTGCTAATTTGTCTTCACAGACTCAACCATTCCAACATGAGCTTCCATAGGTAATGATTCTTTGTGCCAAACCATTGCCTATCAAAGCTCTATGTTAGCTAAGATGCATTTGGATAGCCTGCTGTGCCCTTTTAATATGTGCCCATCTGTGAAGAACATGTGCTGTAAGAAGGTTGGTACCACATCTGAAAAGCAATCTACATCACAATGTCAGTGCATAATTGATCTAATTACCTCTAAATGTGTTTAGGCTGAGATGCTCTAGAACTTGGAAGATTAACTTGGCTTGTAAGCTCTCCACCTCCATGGCTACATCCTAATCAGCATAAATTTTACCAATGACATCTACCATATTTTTTCTTTTCAATATGTTGTATAAATTGCTCAAGAAATTTCCTTTCACTGTACCAAAGAAAAAAAATATTTTCAATGAATAAGAAACACAAAGACACCTTCAACCATATTTTTATTGCACATAAGTTTATCATGACATCCCTTACTACTATAAGTACTCCACTTGCTAACATTTATTTCTCCATACTATTACTTCAAAAATCAACATAAACAATTCATTTACTTTTATTCCATTGAGACTCTAATATAATCAACTGTTGGGAGTATAAATCCGTTGACAACCTTTTACCATTGAAGGATATTAGAGTATCATTGTTCTTTTACAATGACTCCAACTTCCTTTAAATTCCAACATATTTAACTATTCGTTAAGTGGCCTAAAAGCTCCATTTTTAAAGATGTTTTCCTTGACCTGTAGATTAATAACAAGCAAGTCACCACTATCTTCCTCTTTAGACACTAATGCATTTAGCTTGGGTTTTTAGGGCATCTCTCTCATAGTGTGGTGTACTGCAAATAAAACAAGTAACGTTTTATTGGATAACATTTATTGGATAGAATTTTGATTTTTGAAGTTGCAACAATGGTACTCTAATATCCTTCAATGATAAAAGGTTGTCAACGAATGTATAGTCCCAATGATTGATTGTATTAAAGTCTCAAATGACATAAAATCAAATGAATGTAAACAAGTGCAGTTATTATAATAATAAGGGATGCCATGATAAACTTACGTGCAACAAAAACATGGATGAAGGTGTCATTATGTTGCTTATTCATTCAAAATTTTTTTCTTATGTACGATGAAAGGAAATTTCTTGAGCAACTTAGAAAACATGTTGACAAGAAAAAATATGGTAGATGGAATTGGTAAATTTTAAGGTGATTAGGATGTTGACTTTGTTTTAGTATAATAAGTCTCTAAGACCCTATTTTTCAAAAAGAGATATATATAGTAAAATAATTATGAAAGTTCATTAACATGTTAGTGGCATGTTTTGGTGAGGACATAATGTAAATTAGCTATATTAGTAAAAACTAACGTTTTGAACTGAATTTTTAAGGTTTTAAAAAGTTGATCACTCAATTAAAAAATTTAAAAGTTTGGGTACTAAATTCAAAATATATCAAAAGGTTGAGTAATTTAGCATTGGTTATCCAATCAAATTTTCTTGTTTGACTTATCATTACTATTTTCATTACAGAATCTTTTTTATCTTTATTTGACTGCAATTCCACCAATTTACTAGTCACTACAATGGCACTAAAGAGGTTATGGACACCTTGCCTTTGTAGCTTGATTTATTCCTAGTATTGAAATTCCAATAGAAAATTGATAATCTTTTCCTCTTTTGACATATTGCATATATCCAACATAAGGGAACTTAATGCCTTGAGATAGTTACATTGTTGGCCCTGGAATTTTTTTCTCTTTAATTAAGCATGATTTAAATGAATTATGAGGTTTTGATAGATTAATTTTTGGAGTTTAATTATTATGTTAATGTTAGTAGGATTTTATTATATGGTTTAGTTGTATTAAAGTAGTAAGAATGTTGAAGGGCATTTTTGGAAGATCACTTAAGGTTAAAAGACAAAAGGCATAAAGAAAAGGGTAAAAAGGACATTTCACACTCATTAAGGTTAAAAAGGGGAAGAAGAAGCTTTGTCTTGCATTTGAAGGAACCAAAAAAACAAAAATAGAAGGGAGAAAAGAGAGAGAGTGTCGTTGGAGAGAAAAGAAAGGAAAGAAAGAAGAGCAAGCTAGGTTTCCATTTTTTTAGCTTTCTAGAGAGATTTTGAAGTTGTTCAAGAAGAAAAAAAAGGAAGAAGAAGAAAAGAGCTTTCTTTTGAGCTAAGCAACTCATTATTTGGTGAAGATTCAAGGTAAGTGCATTTTGGATTCTTTGGATTTTTGGAAGGGTTTTAGTCCATGGAGTTTAGAAAATGCATGAGTTTAACTATTCTAGGATCAATTTTATTGAATATGCTTTGTGGGTTATCAATTTTGCAACCCTATTGAATTTGGGATTTTGCCTATGAAAAGGGAATCAAGAAAGACGAGGGGAGCAAGAGGAGAGACACATTTGAGCAAGCTATAAGCAAGGAATTCAAAATGGGTTACATTTTTATAATTGAGTAATAAGTCATTAATGTTTCTTCCAAATCAAGAAAGTTAAATGTCTTTAATTGTGTTATAAATGTGCATTTATTGCTCTTAGAATGCTTGAGAAAGTGCTATGTGTTTGGCATGTGAATATTGTATCGATGATTTATGAAAAGAATACAAAAATGTTTTTTTGAAAAAAAAAGGATATTATGTTTATGAAATCACTTTTCAGATTTGGGCAACAAGTTTACAAGTTATAAAATACATGTTATATGGGTTTGGTTTGGTCCATTCTATATGTCAAGTGAAGTTTAACTAAAGGCTTCTCCCACCTGCCCGTTAGTGATATGAAGCTCCTTCATGGACTCTCTTATGTTTACGACCATGCAAAAACCACTATGTGGGATTGTGTTAGTTCATTATGTTTATGTTACACAGGATCATTTTGTGGGAATGTGTTAGATCATTCTGTTTATGGACCTCCCAAATCATTTTGATGTGCTTATATGTTGACAAGTCTATTGAATGCATGATTTGGGTTGCTTATAAATTGTTTGATAAATTGAGAATTGAGAAATATGTCTTTCATGATTCAATGTGAGTTTTTTAATGGTTTTTACTTGTTACTAATTATAAAACTGTTACTCATGAGCTTTAAACTCACCCCTCGTTCCTCCCTATCTTCAGGTGATGAGCAAGAGATTGAGTGATCGAGCATGAATGCATTTCTCTGAGTTATGCCTATTTTGTATTTTAAGCTAGTTTTTGTAAAGCAAGACTTTAGTTCCATTTTGAGCAATTCTACTTTATGTAAACTATGTATTTTTGGATTATGATATATTGTGGCTTGAAATGCCCATTAAAACTTTGTAAAACTCTCATCTTATGATGTTAATGAAAAAAATGATTGTATCTTGCTTATGATTTCTCAAAGTTTGTAGGTTGCATTTTTCAAGTTTTTCATAGGGGTAAAATTTGTGTTCAAGGGAAAAACTTTATTAATCTAGGCTGAATTAGACAAAGTTGGCTTCTTAGAAGTGATAGGTTGTCTTTTTAGCTTTTCAACGATATAAAGTATGAAATTTTTGGATATTAGAGATATGATCATTATAAGTTGGTAATGCTGCATAGGATGTATATACAAAACAACTATAGTAAATGAAGTGATATCGCATTAGGAGAGTTAAATTTGGAAAGATTATGAGTGAAAGTGGTGTTAGAATGGATGTAGGATCCATTATAAATGTCTTGGAGAGGGAGATTTCAGTAAAAATATGAGGAGTACATGGTTAGGCTGTGTAAATAAACACTGACCGTGTTTTCCAAGAATGAAAAGCCCATCAGACCTGAGGAATACATGGTCTGCCTGTGTATTTCCACATGGCCCATGTTTTGACCCTTTAAATGGCAAAATCTCTCTTCAAATTCTTCACGGAAGTTGTAGATCTAGAAGTCCTAAGATGACCTTAATTCGACATCTCTAGAGAAATTTATACCTTTTATACCACAACATGTCTGAAGAGTCTAAATTGGATATTATACTAAACATACTTCGGTATTTTGAGGATATTGTGATCTATAGAGCTCCGAATGAGGTGATTCTTAATTCAAAACAAACTAGAGACATTAAACTACAATTTTTCTAAAGAAGTAATTTTTAAATCCTGATCCAACGATTTCTAAAATATGTTTTGAAGTTGAAGGAATGAGTTTGATTATGGTAAATGACTGGTGTGAGCACGCCACACTTATGGGATGCGTGTTCAGATGTCACTTAGGACGTCGGGCAGGTGTTTTGAGACAGTGGGGTGTCCAACACTTATGGTATCAGAGTGACTAGGTTTTGGTCCAAGTTTAGGACTAGGTTTAGGAGTATCCTAAGCTTTGAATGAGTAGTTTTAAAATATGAAATGAACATGCATTGCTTTTAAATGAACCCCATGCATTATTTTGTATTGTTTTACATGATTTTAAATTTTTTTTTGAAACATAAACTAAAGGTTTTTTAAATGTTTTAAATTGAAGGAGTGAATATGCAACCTCAAAAAAGAACTCAAGGAGCTCTGCCTTGATTTGATTCTCACCGAGGAAGTACGGATGAATTGTATGTTCTGTAAGACACGGGGACACATTCTATCCTTGATTCTGAGGCACCTATTGTGCAACATGAAATGCCACCACCTCCTCCTATGCCTACCATGGATCCATGATTTTTTAAAGCCTTTTCTCAGGCTTTCTTATATGCCATGGGTCAAGGGTTACAAGTTCCAGTACAAGCTCCAGTGGAGAAGAGTGGGCGGTACGATAAGCTTTGCAAGTATGGAGCTATAGATTTTAATGTTACTATAAATCTGGAAGAGGCTGAAGCATGTTTGAAGAGGACCGAGAGAGTCCTGCTTCAGATGAAGTGCTCTGATGAAGAAAAACTGGATTATGCAATAAGCTGGCTACAAGGGGATCCACTTCATTAGTGGGAATCAATGCCCTACAGTCAGGTTATGCCTTTGGTTTTGTCATGGAGAGACTTTATGGAAGAATTCAGGAAGAAGTACCTCTCAAAGGTTTATGTGCAAGAGAAGGCTATAGAGTTTCTAAATCTCACACAGAGAGATATGAGTGTGAGTGAGTACGAGCTGAAGTTCACCCAGTTCTCACCCTGTGCGGCCAACATTATTGCGAATAAGGAGGACAAGTGCCACAAGTTTGAAGAAGGACTTCATTTGGGGATTAAAGAGAAAGTCTTGATCCACAAATTCTATGACTACCAGCAGTTGGTAGATGCTATACTCTAGGATGAGAAACTAGAGAATATAAAATATGAAGTGAATAAGAGGAGGAAGAACAGGGACCAATCTTCCAAGAAGGGGATGAGTGCCCCAATGCCTAAGAGGGGTATGGAGAGCTTCCATACACAGAGTGAGGTGGGGAGTAGTGCCTCTACTAAGAAAAAGTAAACAAGGGCAATTTCAATGCAAACCTCAATTATGGGAGGCAATAGAAAGGTGGAGAGTAGCAGGTACACGAACCCTCAATGTGAGGATTATGGGAAGTTTCCAAAAGGAGAGTGCTTCAAGTTGCTTAGAGCATGTTTCTGATGTGGAGAGGAGGGACACATGATCAGGGTCTGTCCTCAAGTAACAAGGCAAAAGGGGTCGCAGTTGCAAACCCCAAGAAGAGTAGAAACGGTGGGAGTCAGGCCAGTCACTGAGGTGGGTAGTTTTGCAGCAATGAGAAAGGTTATTCCTCTACAAAGACCTAGGGGTCAGGCATAGGTCAGGGTGTTCGCCATGACTAGAGAGGAAGCTGCAGCTGTAGCCGTGCTTGAAGTTGTCACGGGTATGGCTCAATTATTTAATTCTGAAGTATATGTCTTGATTGATTCTGGCTCCACGCATTCATTTTTTTCTGCAAGCATGACATTATGTGGTGTGAATTTGGTGTCATTGAAAAATCCATTGATTGTTAGCACTCCTTTAAGGAGGAAGGTGATAATAAGTCAAGTATATAGAGATTGTGAACTAGTTATTGAAGGTGCTAGACTGGTAGTAGACTTATTACCTCTAGAGCTAAAGGGTCTAGATGTTATACTGGGTATGGATGCCGCGGAGAAATATTGTGCAAAGTTAGATTGTAGTCTCAAAGAGATAGAGTTTGACTTTGGCAATAGAGAGAATGTGACTTTTAGAGTAGACAGAAGCATGCCGTCACCTAGAATGATTTCAGGTTTTTTAGCTAATAGGATGATCAAAAAGGGGTGTAAAGCCTTCTTGGCATACGTAGTGGATACCGATGTGAATGAAGGGATGTTAGGAGATTTTTCGATTGTGAGTGAGTTTCCCAACATGTTTCCAAAAGATTTACCTAGTTTGCCACGGGTGAGAAAAATTAAGTTTGCCATCGACTTGATTCCTAGTAGCACACCCATTTCTATACCACCGTATAAAATGACTCCAGCTGAGCTGAAGGAGCTTAAGGAATAGTTGGAAGAGTTGTTAGAGAAGGGATATGTAAGGCCGAGTTTGTCGCCATGGGGAGCGCCTGTTTTGTTTGTTAAGAAGAAGGATAGGACATGACATATGTGTATTGATTATCAGAGACTTAACAAAGTGACCATTAAGAAGAAGTATCCTCTACCACGAATCGATGATTTGTTCGACTAGCTTGTAGGGGGCACATGTCTTTTCTAAAATTGATCTGAGGACATACTATCATCAGCTCAGAATCAGAGAATCTGATGTAAACAAGACAACTTTTAGGACTCGTTATAGGCATTATGAGCTCCTAATCATGCCATTTGGATTGACTAATGCTTCGGCTACATTCATGGATCTTATGAATAGGGTTTTCAAAGAGTATCTTGATCAGTTTGTCATAGTGTTTATCGATGACATTCTGGTTTATTCTAACAGCGAAGAGGAACATAAGAAACATCTCAGGATAGTATTGCAGACACTGAGGGAAAATGAGCTTTATGCCAAATTTAGCAAATGTAAATTTTGGCTTCATAAGGTGGTATTCCTTAGACATGTGATTTTGAAGGATGGGATATATGTTGATTCGAGAAAAATTGAAGTAGTAGGAAATTGGCATGCACCAAAGACAGTTGTACAAGTCAGAAGTTTTCTGGGTCTGGCAGGTTATTATAAGAGGTTTATTGAAGGGTTTTCTATGATAACTGCTCTGATGACTAAGTTGTTATGGAAAAAATCAGAAGTTTATCTGGAGTGATAAATGTCAGAAAAGCTTTGATGAGCTTGAGCACAGATTGACAAGTGCTCCAATTCTGACTTTGCCTATAGGAGATGATAGTTATACAATTTACAGTGATGCTTCAAGAAAGGGTTTGGATTGTGTGTTGATGTAGGGAGACAAAGTAATAGCTTATGCCTTACGGTAGTTGAAGTCGTATGAGTTGAATTATTCGATCCATGATCTGGAATTGGCAGCAGTAGTTTTTGCCTTGAAGATTTGAAGACATTATTTGTATGAGGCTTAAACGAGGATTTTTTACAAATCATAAAAGTCTCAAATACTTATTGAACCAGAAAGAGTTGAATTTGAGACAGAGAAGGTGGCTAGAGTTGCTTAAAGATTATGACCTGTTAATTGAATACCATTTAGGAAAGGCCAATGTAGCGATGAATACCTTGAGTAGGAAATTCTCCATAGCCTATGTTTAGATAGTTTATTTGTCGTTGTTGACAGGGGTGGCTAAACTGAAAATAAGTTTGACATAGGAGGAACTTGATTGCATTATTTCAAATTTCAGAGTGAGACCGATACTCAGGGAGAAAGTTAAGGAGTTGCAACTATCGGATGTAGAATTGAACAAGCTCCGAGAAGAAATTCAGAATGGTAAGAAATCTGAAGTGGTAGTGAGGGATGATGGACTTATGGTTGTAGGAAACAGACTCTGTATTCTGAATGCCAAGGAAGTAAAGGACGAAATATTGGATGAGGCACAAAATGTGCCTTATGCCATATACCCAAGTAGCACTAAGGTGTACATAAATTTCAAAGAGCATTTTTAGTGGAAAGGCATGAAGAGGAATGTAGCAAAATATGCATGTAAGTATTTAGTGTGTCAGCAAGTTAAGGCTGAATACCAGGCACCTTTAGGCAAGTTAAGTCAATAGTCCATTCCGGAGTGGAAGTGGCAAAGGGCGACTATTGATTTTCTAATGGGTTTGCCCAAGACCTGTAGGAAGCATGATGGTATATGGGTTATTGTTGATCGTTTAACGAAGTCAGTCCATTTTCTAGCAATTAAATAGACTGATACTCTGCATGTGATAGTAAAGAAGTATATTGATGAAATAGTGAGACCACATGGGATTCCTGACTCTATAGTTTCTAACAGAGATCTTCGGTTTACTTCAAGATTCTGGGGAAGCTTACAAGAGGCTTTGGGAACCAAGTTGATTTTTAGCACTGCTTTTCATCCTCAAATAGATGGTCAATCTGTACCTCTTCGATGATTCAGGTAAGAATTTTAAGGACGAAATTCTTTTAAGAGGAGAAGAAATGCTGGCCCCGGAGGGCATTTTTGAAAGATCACTTAAAGTTAAAAGACACAAGGTTTAAAGAAAAGGGTAAAAGGGACATTTCACACTCATTAAGGGTAAAAAGGGGAAGAAGAAGCTTTGCCTTGCATTTGAAGAAGCCAAAAAATTGAAAACAGAAGGGAGAAAAGGGAGAGAGTGTCATTGGAGAGAAAAGAAATGAGAGAAAGAAGAGCAAGCTAGGTTTCCATTTTCTTAGCTTTCTAGAGAGATTTTGAAGTTGTTTAAGAAGAGAAAAAGGAAGAGGAAGAAAAGAGCTTTCTTTTGAGCTAAGAAACTCATTATTTGGTGAAGATTCAAGGTAAGTGCAATTTAGATTCTTCAGATTTTTAGAAGGGTTTTAGTCTATGGAGTTTAGAAAATACATGGGTTTAAGTATTCTACGATCAATTTTATTGAATATGCTTTGTGGGTTATCAATTTTGCAACCTTATTGAATTTGGGATTTTGCCTATGAAAAGGGAATCAAGAAAGACAAGGGGAGTAAGAGGAGAGGCACATTTGAGCAACCTATAAGCAAGGAATTCAAAGTGGGCTATATTTTTATAATTGACTAGTAAGCCATTAATGTTTCTTCTAAGTCAAGAAAGTTAAATGCTTTCAATTATGTTATAAATGTGCATTTATTGCTCTTAGAATGCTTGAGAAAGCTATGTGTTTGGTCTTTGAATATTGTATCGATGATTTATGTAAAGAATACAAAAATAATTTTTGAAAAAAAGGATACTATGTTTATGTAATCACTTCTCAGAAAAAAAAAAGTGTCATTTTGGGCAACAAGTTTACAATTTATGACATATTATATGGGTTTGGTTTGGTCCATTCTGTATGTCAAGTGTACTTCGAATAAAGGCTTCTCCCGCGTGCCCACTCATGACATGGAGCCCCTTTATAGACCTCCTCATGTTTACGACTACGCAAAAACCACTATGTGGGATTATGGTAGTTCATTATGTTCACGACTACACATGACCATTTTGTGGGAATGTGTTACATCGTTCTATGTATGGACCTCCAAAACCATTTTGATGTGCTTATGTGATGACAAGTTTATTGAATGCTTTGACAGGTTTATTGAATGCATGATTTGGGTTACTTATAAATTGTTTGATAAATTAAGAATTGAGAAATATGTGTTTCATCATTCAATGTGAGTTTTTCAATAGTTTTTGCTTGTTACCGATTATAAAACTGTTACTTACGAGCTTTAATCTCACCCCCGTTCCTCCCCATCTTTAGGTGATGAGCAAGAGATCGAGTGATCAAGCATAAAGGCATTTCTCTGAGTTCTGCTTATTTTGTATTTGAAGCTAGTTTTTGCAAAGCAAGGCTTTAGTTGCATTTGAGCAATTCGACTTTATGTAAATTATGTATTTTTGGATTATGATATATTGTGGCTTAAAATGCCAATTAAAGCTTTGTAAAACTCTCATCTTATGATGTTAATGAAAAAAATGATTGTCTTGCTCATGATTTCTCAAAGTTTGTAGGTTGCATTTTTCAAATTTTTCATAGGGGTAAAATTTGTGTTCTAACTTCATGGGAAAAACTGTATACTCCAGGCTAAATTAAATAAAGTTGTTTTCTCAGAAGTAGTATCTTATCTTTCTAGCTTTCCATCGATATAAAGTATGAAATTTTTGGATATTAGAGTTAAGAGATATGATCATTTTAAGTTGGTGATGCTGTATAGGATGTATATACAAAACAACTATAGTAAATGAAGTGATATCGCACTAGGAGAGTTGAATTTGGAGAAATTATGAGTGAAAGTGGTGTTAGAATAGATGTAGGATCCATTGGAGATGTCTTGGAGAGGGAGATTTCAATAAAAATACGAGGAGTACAAGGTCAGGCCATGTAAATTAACACTGACCATATTTTTCAAGAACGAAAAGGCCATCAGACTTGAGGAATACATAGTTTGCCCATGTATTTCCACACGGCCCTTGTTTTGACCCTCTAAATGGTAAAATCTGTAACGTCGGACTTTCAGAGCCCTTTTGTGCTGTATTGTATTTAGAGATAGTACTATATATTGATATATACATATGGTTGTATATAAGTTCAAAGATGTATTTAAGTTATTTGGGTGTATATGTTAATGATTTATAATGTTATATGCCCTTACATGAACTTAGAATTCATCGGTATGCGGAATCTTGGAGATTTCCGACATATAAGCTTTTAAATGGATAAAACCAAGTCCATTGGATGGATATGACCATGGTGGTTATATTAAATGAGTTTTAATGCCTTAGTGGTGATTAGACATGATTTATAGACTAATTGGACACTTAGAAAGCTTAATTAGAAAAGTTGATGTATACAAGGACTTATTTGCAAATTGTCAAAAGTTAAAGGACTTAAATGTAATTTTTTAATTCTTGGAGGACCAATTCGTAATTTTATAAAGTTAATCAATTCGTAATTTTATTAATTATAATTTTCAAAAATACGAGGACCAAAATGAAAATAACAGTTTTGGTGATTTCCAAATTTTGGGCTTAATTGCAAATTTAGGAAAAGTTTGGAGGGTATAATGGTAATTTCACATAACTAAGGGCAAATTGGTAAATTCACCATGTTTTGTCAAAGTAGAGTCAAATTATAGACCCTTCTACATGGTTTAGCCATGCAACCCCTTTATTTAGACATAAAAACACTTAGTTTTAATCAAAAGAAAGAAGAAGAAAGGAGAAGAGAGGAGAAGAAGGAGAGTTTCGGCTATACATAAAATTCCAGCATCTTTTTGATTCTTCAAGTCAAACCAAGGTGTTCCAAGATAATTTGGGGTCAAGGAACTCAAATATATCCTTAAATTTGAAAAATTCTCAAAGGATTTGAAGACATCATTAAAGGCAAGTATAGGTAACTTTTGTCTCATCTCGCTCTACACTATGATTTTGAGTTTGGTATTATGATATGTTGTTCTCCATGCTTGAATATGCATGAAACATGGTTGAGAGGAATGAAATGTGACATAAAGAGGGTTATTTAAGTTAAAATTGAAATTGTTCCCTTTAGGTGAAAGTGGGTGAATTTTTGAATATCTTTTGAAATTGATGATCAAAATGAATTCTATGGTGTTAATTATACATGTCTAATGTGAATTGATGATGAAGAATAAACAAGATGTGTGTTGGTTAAGTTTGGGTCGAAATGGTGGGAGAAGAAGGGGATTTAGGTAATGAGTTGTGTAATTGATAAATGTAGCTTAAATGAAAGGCGTTGGTTTGAATGGATTGGTGGAATATGTCACTGAATGGGAGTGTTTACTATATAAAAAGATGGGAGCATGGATTACTAAGATAAAGTCTTGAAAATGTGACTTGAAAGTCATCCATATTAGGTGTTTGTTAAAATGCCTAAGTGAACTTGACTTAGGATTTAAGGCTTTGTAATGGAATGCATTAGAAAATGCTTTCATGTTTACTTATAGTGAACTTGAATTGTTGCTTAAATTGATGAGTAATGACCTAATGTGTTTGGATAAAGATGGGCTTAATTATAATTTGAAATGAGTAAGTATTGGATTAAAGGCCTTAAATGCCTTAGAAAATGCAAAAGAAAAACTAATGTGGATAGTAAGGAAGTAACCATATGAGGAATTAAAGTGTTGAATCCTATAGTTCAAAGGGAATGATATTATGTTTTATACACTTATGTGATGGTGTATAATTATAAAATTTATGTTAAGTAGTAATTTCATTATATGTCGTTTATGTATAAAGGCTCGGGAGCTAGGAATCAAGGAGCTCATACTGAGAATTTTTAAAGGCAAAGTAGTGCACACCCTTTTTTAAGGTGAGTTGGGGAACTATATTTCTCATATGGGATTAGATCACTTTAAGACATGTATGATGACTTGTATGTGAATTTTGGACCTAGGTAATGCATAATAGAATTTATCTCCAATAGATGCTAGTATATTTGTATATTTAATAAATAATATTGTTTTCAATAACTGTTTGCTATTAGAGTGCAACTGGTGTTTTTATTTCATATTTC
>JANSVA010000004.1:31577434-31594593 GCA_025504915.1 Erythroxylum reticulatum
GCCCCTCCTTGCTCCTCCATAGTTTCTACCTTCATTTATCATGGTGGCTTGATCATCAAACTCTTCATTATATTCATTGTGGTTGTCTTCTTGGACTTGGAACATTTTGGCTAGCCCCCTTGTCAATTCTTTCACTCATGTCCGTCATCATGATTTGCATTCTTTGGAACTCCTATTGCATATCTTTTAGAATGAAAGCTTGGTCCTATTTCTCAACCCCACTTTCTTGAGAATCCATGGTCAATCTAAAAATTTCAACAAAGATAGCAGCAAAATATTCCTCACAAACACTCGCTCACGTGTTTACTCTCGTAGTAACGACACACCTCTAGTGTTTTCACTAAAATTTGACTTTTTCCCTCTTTTGAGCTCACACACTCTTGCCTTTTACTACTCAAGCAATCTTTCAATGTTTATACTTAAGGGCCTAATCAAATATCTTAATGCAACCAATGTTAATTGAGAATTTGCAAGGAAAAACCTAAACAAAGAAGGAAAACACTCAAAATACTAGAAGCAAAAGTGAAGCAAACAACAAATTGAAAGCACACACTTGAAATACCAATAAGTGTATGATGACTTTTTTAATGGCATCAATGAATCAATTTTACAGCCTTTTTAATGTAATAGATGCAAATGGGTGGATTCAATAATAGAAAGCTAAAGGATGCAAACAAATGATGAATTTTGGAATTTAATATCATAAACTTGAAAGTCCCAAATGGAACCTCAAATTATCACTCAAAACACTCAAACAAAAACAGAAATGTAAAGTATGGATTTGGCTAGCAACCAAACTCAATTGAAAAGAATTAGAAACAAACAGCTCCAAAATTGCGCTAATTATACCTAAACTGTTCTGAAATTTAAAACACCCAAACAGTAGCTATAATCACGTTTTCCCTTGACCTTTTAGTGTTTTTCAGTATATTTGAAGCCAACAAAAATCAAAAATAATAGTTGTTCAGCTCAATTGCACATTTTTTGATATTTAAGATCTTGAAAATTTTTTTTAAAGCAAACAAGCCAAAACGAGTGAATTTTTTATGTTTTTCAATCAATACGAAAAAAATACTTACTTGATTGGAACCAATGCTCTAATACCAAATGATGCGGAACCCCAAGATCCTTAATCGACCTTTAGAACTTGTTACCAATCAAATTAGAATTAGTTTCTCAACAAAGTAATTCAGATTAGGATTTGTTCTTACACCCAAGAACATTTATGACAAGAACCCAAGTTAATGTTTAGAAATCCCCTTGAACCCCAATCAGTTAAGCACTCAAGAACATAAGAAATAGGAATTAAAATTGATTACAAAAGATAAACCTAATTGAAATCAATAAGCGACCTTGCTCATAAACATTAAAAAAAGGGAACTCCCTTTTCATTCATATCTGAAATTTCAAATTACAACTTGTTCTTGCATTACGACTGAAAATAACCTGCTTATAGGCATTACAATGTAACACAAAACAATAAAAAACTGAAATAAATATCTACAAGGTAGTAAAGAAGATGGTTGATGTGGAAAAACGTGGTGGAGAAGGTAGGTAAGATGAAAAGACAATCTTAAATGTTAAGAGAGAGGTGGTTATTGGAGAGAATAAGATGGAGAGTGAATAAGAAAGCCACAAAACCCTAAAACATGCTTAATTAAACCTAAACCTAATGGATTTCGAAATGGTCTTAAGTAAAAGTAACAAGGGGCCCATGTATTCTAACTCAAAAAAAGCTAAATTGAACCCACAAACTAAATCTGAAAAAGAAGTGACTAAAAACCAACATGGCCCCTTGAAATGTGGCCCATTTCACTTATTCTAACACCAAAGGAAACAAATAAAAACAACTCACAACAAACAAACCCAAATTTGACCCAAAACAAACTCAAAAACACAATCACCCCAAACTAGTCTGCTAGCCCATTTATGTAGACACTTAGGCTCTAAAACATTTCCATATACGGACTTTCCATATTTGGACAACCCACTTTCAACATGGTTTTGCAAATAAATTTGGAGTTGCTCCTTCAGACGATTTGCTCGGGATCTTGTGACCGGATCGAAAAACTTTCCATATTGGGAAAACCTTCAATATTGGCACTTAAATGATCTTGTTTTTTTTAAACAACTTCAATATGATTTCCCATTGCATCTCCTTGCACTTTAGCTCCATTTTCCAAATTTGGTGAAGTTTTCCTATTTAGAACTCTAAAACTTTCCATATTTGGAATCAATTCGAAATCACCTAGATTGCTTCTTGTAGCATCTTGAACACCATTTGTATCAAGACATGTTTGAAAATAGATCGTACTCCAGTTTAACAACCATATGTCCAGATCCAGATATTTCAGCAAGACAAATACGATAGGCCCATTAAAGTGATTGGGTTTATGGATACTGGTTCTAGTCGTAGAATCATGAAGCTCAATATCCTACTAGCAGAAGCATAAACATATCATGAAGAATATTTCACTGCAGGTGATGGGAATTCTTTCAAAATTGGGTTACAAATAAGAAGCAGAATTGACATTCGCTTCTTTCCTTAGTGTACAGTTTGGACTAAAGTACTTGGAAGTAAGTTACCAGGCCCAGCTCTTCTGATTGGCATAGATGTTTACTGCAAAGCCAAACATCTACAGATCTTACCCACAGGCCTTAGGTATCAAAACGTTATGAGTCCTTACACTGATATAAAAAACGTGTTTGAACTTATTTAGGTTCCTACATGTTACACTAGACTTCGAGATAAACTGTTGAGCTAATGTCCAGAGTCTCATGCACAGTTTACTCATCCTAATCCTCTGTGGAAAAACTTAGACTTTTTTATAAGTCTATCATCTAAGAAGAATGAGGATATCAATCCTACGAAAGCCACACATCCATGAATCCTAATGATTTAATGCTAGCACAAGATGAGTGCGTTGTTCAATTGCAGCAAGGATTGATCAAGCTCACAAAGTCAGATTGGGCTTGCTAAGTGTTCTATGTTAATAAACATTCGAAGCAGAAACGTGGAAAGAAATGTTTAGTGATAGACTACAAACCTCTAAATGCATTCCTGCAAGATGATAAGTTTCCTCTGCCTAAAATCAGTACTCAGATACTATGTCTTAAGGAAACCATTTTCTTCTCAAAGTTTGATCTTAAAGCAGGTTTTTGGAAACTGGGTATTCACTCTGAAGAACGTTACATGACTACATTCTGCAGTACCAATAGACTGTGATGCCCTTTGGACTCAAAGTCGCTCCATCACTGTTTCAAAAGTCCATTACAAAAATCTATGAGCCTATTCTCTACAGTGCATTGATCTACATTGACGATATTTTGCTATTCTCAAAGACCCATGAGGAACATCAGGCCCTTCTTCAACAGTTTTTGGACCTTACATAGCAATATGGGATTATGCTTTCGGCCTCCAAAAGCACTATTGGTATAACAGAAATCGAATTTCTTAGAATGCAATTTAAGGATGGATTCTATTAGCTACGACCACATATTGCACAAGAATTATTGCAATTTCCTGATGAAAATCTCGCCGTAAAGCAAATTCAACAATTCCTTGGAATTGTCAATTATATCAGAGATTTCATAGTATATGTGGCAGCCTACACATTAAGCTTATCTAAGCTCTTATGTAAGAATCCACCAATATGGGGAAAAGATCAAACTATAGCTGTATAACATCTTAAAAAGATTTGCAAGGATCCTCCACCTCTAAAAATTCCTAAAAAAGGACAAAGAATCCTGCAAACATATGCTAGTGATAACTATTGGGGAGCTGTTCTTCTTGAAGAAATCAATGATAAACGATACTATTATGGCCATGCTAGTGTATCTTTCAGCCAATCTAAATGTTACTATCATATCTCATACAGGGATATTCTTGCAGTAAAAAGAGGTATAGAAAAATTCTCTACCCACCTCACTCCTTTTTACTTCGTCATTAAAATGGATAATACCTATTTCCCCAAATACTTGAACAAGTTGGCAAAAAGATTCCAAGTAAACAACTTTTGCGCTGGTAAGAGTGGTTCTCTTCCTATAAATTTAGTGTCAAACATTTGAAAGGTCACGAAAATATCATTGCAGACTATCTATCTCGACCTTCAAAACCACTCTTATTCTTATCTTCCACACTTCAACTCCTTATTCCATTATTTTGGCTTTTGGAGTTTTCTCGATTTGCTAGATATCGTAGAAAGTTTCCTCCTTTGTTTGTTAGACCTCCTACTTGTATGCAGGATCTTTATCCTTTGTTGCCACAAAGCCTTTTTTATTATTTGCATCTTGTTTTAGTCAAGTAGGATATTATCCCTTGCCCTGGTTTCTTTGATCTGACCTTGCCATACAAAATGATATATCATCTGTTTAATGATATTGATGATTGTACCTAATGGAATCTTTGGGCTATAACAACATTATATGCTTGTTTCGTTGCTTATCCATACATCTATATCGAAATCTTTCAGATCCTTATGAGTCCAGGTCTCTTTTGTGGACATTTTTAGAATGGTTTCAACCTCTTGACAAATGGCGAATTAAGATGTCTAACATATTAACTCAACATCATCTATGGGATAGTACTTTACAAGACAAAGATACATTTCTTATCTATCTTTTCCATAGACCTTATGTTATGAGCACCACTGGACTAATGTGCACATTTAGTCATCTCTAACAATGGCGCATGATAACTTCTTGGTCAACTATTGCACCATCCTTATTAGTTGAACTCTATGACTTGCTCGACCAGCTCAATCAGACTAATAATATGTCATATTCCAACTTGTGCACTTCTCTTGGACCTTATTATGGTGATTTCACTATCATTGAACCTATTCGCACACCGTCACTTACTCGATGGATTTCTGTGGAAGATAATATAATCCATATTCAAGCAGGTGATCTGAACCACCTTGTCTTTGATACTGTTACAAGTCTATCTACTGATCTAGTCCAAGATTCTGATTCCGTCACGACAACTTGGCCTGCAAATTGGACCATGACCAATATTGATGAACTTATTGCTCAAGTTGATAGAGAAATGGAATTGACAGTTGACATCGATTTATGTCTGAAATTGTGAGGAAGCATGATGATAAAAGAACTCACATATGACCTTCAAGCAACTGTTGAAGATTCCATCTTATCATCCTGAGTTTTGTACAAAATAGATGCTTTTGTACTATTCACTTTAGGACTTTGTGTAAAAGTAGTTTACTTTTTCAAAGTTAGGTGAATTATTGGCTTTACTTTTGTAAAGTAGATTCCTTAGAGATAAGGTTAAGCTTGCTTTTGTTAAAGCTTTTATTATTATGTCTCTAGGATAGTTTACATTTCTATCCCTCGCTTTGCCTATATAAGCAGGGTTTAAGTTTTATTGTAAGCAGGTTAGACGTTGGACGTTGAAGGTTAAATGTTGAACGTTGAACGTTGTAAGCTAGATCTTATTCAAAAAATGAAGAATTTTTTCTTCAATCTCTTCTAGATAACCTCCATAACCTGAAATCATCTTCCCTTCTTTGTTCAAAGATTGCAGAGATTAGTATGCTCTACACTTTCCTTGTATAAGGATCTTGTGTATTAGAAAATCTATGACAGTCTGGAGAAAAGTTGCTTCAAATTCCACTGCCTTGTTGATTGTCAGAAGCATTAACGGGGAATGAAGAGTAAGAATGTGTGAGTGAAGTAGGGTTCCTAAGAGGCGAGAGCAGTAAGTCCCGTGGAAGTTGAGGGAAAGGCACAACAAGCCCATGACTAGCCACTTGGCTCCAAGGAAAAGTTGGCAGAACTCCCCCAATCATTTAAGACCACAAAAATACTAACTCACAGCTCTCACAGACTATCCTCAGCATGGCAATGGCATCACCACTTGTCAGTATCTGACTACAATGTTGACAAGCAAATATGCACACTTGTCACCACTTGTAGCTAACAGTGTATGTCCTAACTCTTGCAACGTACGTTGCTTTTTATATTTTAACTTCAACTCATTCTAAGGAATATAATATTTTTTAATAGAGGTGAATATGATGTACTATCCTTATGGGTCATGTAGTCTTCCACTAGGGGTTATAGAATGAGTGTTGGGAGGAAGAGAGATTTAAGGCTTTCACAAGCAAACTAGTAAAGAAGGGAAGGTTTTAGACGCACGCTAGAGTGGGACCATCAAGGCATTGCATCAAAATATTATTTTTAGATTTTGATACCTGATGCCGAACAGTAACTAGATGAATTGTCAAACTTGGACTCAAAAGAGTGAAAATGCTAATATGTGCTTTTCTATTTCGATAACTTCGTTCAAAGCAATTTTGTGCCACCGATATTTTTTTTTTGGTTAGAGAATACCACCGCCGCCGATATATGTTGCTAGCACTTTGTACTTACTGCTTCCTATTTTCTTATGAAATGTCTTTTCCAGTAAGTTTACTCTTTGTTTTAGAATGCAAAGGTAATTGTTGTACTCCCTTGTTTTTGCTTATTGTTCTATTTTGAGGTAGTTTTCTCCATTGTTCTTGTTAGATAAATCGCAACAAATTCACACGCATAATTATACACTTAAAGTGTAAAAAATAAAGAAAAAATAACAAAAAAATTTAACAAGATTTGGTTAGTAATGCCTATTTTTTGGGTAAAAGCAGAGAAAATTTTACTATGAAAAAAATAATACCAATAAAATCCTTACATTTAGGTTTTTTTAATTTTTTAAATAATAAATCCCTTGTGAGACCTGAATCAAACTGGTCTAACAGAATTGGTTCCGTTTTTCTCCAATTTGGATCACACCACGAACTTATCAAATTAGGTTACTATTCGGATCTACTTAATTTCAAGACAAAATAACAACAGTTCTTAATTTTATGCTTGCATGTTCTTGATAAAGTTTTAGATAAAACCTTTCTCCTCGTAGTTCAGGTTAATTATTTTGTTTCTTTTGTAGAAAAATTGGTTTTTTCAACCTCGTTAATGCTCAAGTCAGACAAATAGATCCATTTACTTTGGTCTCGGCCATTGGAGCTTGATTCTCCATTTCCAACAAGCATAAATACTACCGTTGTGGTGGTGACCAATTCATACATGGTTGTAACTTTAATTTTTAGTCATTAAACAAATATAAATATTTCTTTTCTATTTACTTCTTATGGTAGCTTGGAAATTTATATTTCAGGTCAGGCTAAATCTCTAAAGACTATTCTATATAATATTCCCTTGACATTTTGTTAAATTTTTGACCGTAAACGTGGCGCAAAATGTGATACTTGTGTAGTTTTTAGTACGCTTATATTCCAAATTCTTATTTTGACATAGGAAAATTTGGCTGCCTCCTTTTTCTCAACTATAATGCAATTAGTTTGTTGCGAAAATGGAATTTGATATTTCCTCTAAATGAAGTGAAGTTTCTACATTTTAAGGTTAGATTAAAGTTAGACATTTTATAATAGTCATCAAAAAAGTTCACTCAAAATTTCTGGACACTTAGCAATTAGTCACTTGACCTCACATAGCTATCAGTTATCTCTTTGGTCTATCTTCACCGAGACAAATGTGGCAAGTTCAAAGTCGGAGTGGTAGGTTCGTATTTTGGTTCAATGTAAAGTGCTCTTTTTTATGTCCTCAGGATTTCATCCCTCTTGTGATGGGTTAGATTAGGCTTAGATTTGGATGACAATTATTGTTTGGGCTTGAGCCCGACTTGATTTAATTCGACTTAAGATTTTTTAATTTTTAAAATAAAAATAAAAATGACATTATTTATTCTAAATAATGTCGTTTTATTTCTATATTTCATGAGTTGAGCATGAACAACTTGAATTCGAATTCGATTTAAAATTCAATTTTTTGAAGCAAAATTTGAAACTCAACTTAAAATTCAATCAACTCAGACTTGATTTGTTAAGATTTAAGCACTACTAAGTCTCATCTTTATGTTACGACTAATTTGAAGTTCTCAATTGGATTGCCAAAAAAGCAAAAAAACCAGAATCACAATGAAGTGATTTACAGGACAACATTCACTACTATGTACTCCAAGGCAAAGAAAGGAGCAGAAGAATATACAAGGGAGAAGTTATAAGCAAAAATCAACTTGTAAAAGATACTATCAATTAGTGAGAGTTGTATTAATTGCCAAAAATGCTCACAACTCTCAATCTTGATCATATGGCTTTTGTGAACTAAATTAGCTACTTTGTCAATTTTGTCTTTGACTTGATTTATTGATATATAAATTTGAACAAATCCTTGAGAAGTTGAAATGATTGATATAACTTTGTTACGGTCAATGATTATTAATTCATTTTCTTAAAAAAAATTATGTGCTTATGATCTTATATACGATGTATTCTTGTTCCAACAAGTACAAATTCCAAAGGATGTTGATAAGGATGGAAATTTCTGCTTTGGGAAGCTAAAATTTAAAAGCGAGCTCAACCTCAATGTATTGTAAAAAATGACAATTCAATATGTTTTGCCAAAGTTATGAACACTATATTAGTACCAGTATTAGATTTAATTGTAGTATGGTATTATATTAATATGACTCAATATATAGTATTATTTTGGATAGATTTTAAATTTATAAAGTAGTTTTTAAAATTTTTAAAATTGTAAAATAATCTTTCAATGTATTGTACTGTATAATTTATAATTTTATATCAACTATGTCTCATAAAATTATAATAATAAAATTTTGAAATAACAATAATTGTTATTTTTATTAATATTAAATAAAATTAAAAATAATACAAAGTATTTAAATATTACAATTTCATTATGTAAAAAATAATAATTACATTAAAACATAAAATAAAAAGAATAATAAATATCTATAACTCCTTAATTATTACAACTTACAATAAGAGTTCGCACCGAGAAAACAACTAACTAAAAGTAAAACTTGAAATAAAAACATTTACAATCATATTTTTATTGCATATATGTAATTTAACATGTACATTAAATATAGAAAAATAAAAAGAAGAGGAGAAATTAAAACCTAAAAATTCATTTAATTGAATACTTGCTCAAATTGTATTGACTTCAACTCCTAAGTAGTACAAAATTTTCATAATTGAGAGGAACTTCATCATCATTATCGTTTAAATTCATTACATCTAATGACATGTCAATACTTTCTCATCCAAGATTATCTTCTAAGTCACTTTTATTTATCTAACTCAGTTCCTCATATCTACAAAACTACTTGTTCTATTAATAGTTCTAATAAACAAATAAAATTAAATTATTAAGAAATTACAAGAAATTATATCCAACTTAAAATGATAATAACACAATGTTCTTGAGGCTTTAGATTATATCAAACAAAGTCCAAGTCACTTAATCTTTTGTTCTGTAATCTATTCTTTTCTTTAAATTGATGGATTCAAATATGTTTCAATTCTTTTCACACCCTGTTGCACTGATACATTGACTCAAAAGAATTTGTCTGACGAATAGTACTTAACATCGCAAAATCACCAGAAGCATCCTTATAAATCTCAATTTATGAGCTCAATAGATCTTGCATCATCTTATAGGAAACAATTGTTATAATAGTTAATAACATTCCTCTATTAACTTCATCTTTCCTAGTAAAACTTAGTTTGAAATAGACATTAATTTAAAAACGCCCCAGTTGGAAATAACAATGAGTAAAGTTGCATTTCTTTAATCTAATTAATGATTGTGTCCTTTACCCTCTTATGACATCATAAAAATAACTCATTGTTGCCTTCTCATCACTATCATCCAGACAAATTACTTTCACTAAAGGCTCAAACTCATATGACAAATTAACATTGGGACCTGCTAAGATACAACTCACTTATCTCTTATAAACATTTGCCTAAACTTATTCTTCATTAAAATAAAAAATTAATGTGATAAAAAATTACTTGCAAATCTTGTAATAGTAAGATGATACAAGTTTCTACCATTAGTGAAATCCTTTCTCCTTAAATTCAGGACCCAATATATGAAATTTGTCATCTTTTTTTGTTGGACCCTGCTTACGGAGTCTAACATTGAAATCATGAGAACGTGAGCTTGGGAAAAACTTGGGGTTTGAAGGTAAAACCCTTCGGAAGCAAGGCGGGTTCGCTGCGACTAACATATGGGAAAAACTCCTCTAACCCCTTGGGGGGAAGTTCTGTTGGATCCTGTTTCCAGAACCCAACTATTGCTCAAATAACATAAATGTTGGGCACTGTTTCTGGAACCCAACTCTTGCGAAATCATAATCACTGAACTTATTTTAATGAAGTTTCCTTAACCATCATCGAATCCTTTTCTTGTTTTGATACCATAACTATATTAAACCCCGATTTCGGAGCCCAACATTTCTTATCACAAGACATGTGCATGTGCTTGCTACCATGCAAGGTTATTCCCATTTAATCCTCATTAGTCATCCTTAGTTCATCCTCATTTCTTAATACTATATTATCGGGCCCTAGCTTCCAAATCTTTTTTATACTGAAGCAAATATTCTATGCTCAACATTTATCCAGATATTAAGCATCTTAGAAGCTGGGTTAAAATTTCTATTCCTTCAGATCATTTGATAGCTTTATTCCTCTAGTTTATCTAGACATGAGGTTTATCTCATTTGGAGGTCGAATAACGAAGTTATGACCAAAAGAATCAAACAAAGGTCTTATCCTTCAACATATAGAACTTATCTCGAGCTAATTGGCATAACTCTCTCTCTCTAGATGACGAAACAAAGTGTTCTTTAGATTATCAGAAAGAAGGCTTCAAGATCTACAACTTTCATGAAGACCTTGTAGACAAATTCTATCGTTTGAAGGGTCAAAAATGGAGCAGACAATAGCATCAAATGAACAGTGTATAGAAGAAGAAGTTTAGGTCACATAAGTAGATAGCAGACAAAGAAAAAAGCAGATGAAGCAGAAAGCAGACAAAACAAGAAGACAGACGAAGCAAAACCAGACAAAGCAAAAAGGGCAGATGAAACAAAAAGACAGACGAAGGAAAAAGGGCAGACGAAGCCCAAGAGCAGATGAAATAAAATATAGATGAATCAGAAAGCAGATGAAACGAAAAGCAGACGAAACAAAAAGACAGGCGAAGCAAAAAGGGCAGGCAAAGTCCAAGAGCAGACGAAACAAAATGTAGACAAATCAGAAAGCAGACGAATCAAAAAGTAGATGAAGCAAAAAGGGCAGACGAAGCGAAACAATGCAGACGGAAGACGAGGGTAGATAAAACAAGGGACAGACGAATCGAAAGTCTTAAGACGATACAGGGTCAACTTAAGATGAAACAAGGTCTTAAAATGATATGGGGTCAACTTAAGATGAAACAAAGTCTTAAGATGATGCATGGTCAACTCAAGACGAAGCAAAGTCTTAAGACGATGCGGGGTCAACTTAAGACGAAGCAAAGTCTTAAGATGATGCGAGGTCAACTTAAGACGAAGCATGTGAGGTCAACTTAAGACAAAGCAAAGTCTTAAGATGATGTAACTCTTAAAATGAATGATGTCATCAGAGACGATATGACGTCATCACAAATGATATGTCTTTACAGACAATATATCTATACAGACGATGCATCTTTATATACGATGCATCCCTACAGATGTAATGACGTCATTACAGACGAAGTGTCTTTTCAGATGATGCATCTTTACAAACGATGCATCTTTACAGATGATGCATTCTTACAGACATAATGACATCATCAGAGATGATATGATGTCATCAGAGACGATGCATCTTTACAGACGATACATCTTTATACTCCTAAGCACTTCCTTTTCTAAGGACCATAACCTTCGATGCAAAGGCCCAAAAATTTCGTACTATATTCCATTAGAAAGCTAAAAGAAATACCTACAACTTTCTAGAAGGCAACTTGGTCTAATTTAGCCTAGATCAATCCAAATTATCCCTTTAAGTCATAACACAAAATTTTACTCTATGGAAGGCTTGTAATTTTGCACTTCGCTAACTTGGAATGTCCTGAGTTTAACCATTCAGTTATTAAATTGACTTCATTAAACTCTCAGATCTTAACTTATTTGTCTCTTCATATCCAACTACATCTGATCAATCATAATTCCTGTTTTGCCTTCTTATAAATCTCACTTAGGCGTACGTGTCTATATGTACATATATATATATATATCCACAATTTATGCTCAAACCATCTGTTCATGCTGATAATCATCTCAATATCCTCCATACACAATTCATATTTCCATAACAGCAAAAGAATAAAGTTTTACAAACCTTTAATGGCATTCTAAGCCATATTACATCCTCATCTAAAAATCTCAAATTACAACAATCCTTAAACAAATAAACTGGGTATGCAACAATAAAATTGTGCATTCCCAAAACTAACTCAAACTACAGATTAAGCAAATTTGGAGAATTTCCCCTTAGTCTCTTGATCCCTTGATCTTTTAACTATCACCTGAAGATGGGGTAAAAAGGGGAATGGGCTTGAAAGCTCGTGGGTAACAGTTTATAACGAGAATAAGCAAAACTTTTGAAAACATTTTTCTTGTCATGGAAAACTTTCATTGAGTTTATAGAACACATGTTTCTCAAGCTTTTAGCCAAAATTCACAATTTACAAAACATGAATGTAACAAGCTTGTTAACATAACATGAGAACATAAGCACATCAGAATGGTTTGGGTAGATCCAAAAACATGACGCACTACACATTTCCACATAATGGTCCTATATAGTTGTAAACTTGAGGGAGTTCATGAAGGAGCTTCGTGCCACTAGCGGGCAGGTAGGAGAAGCCTATACTTGGTCAACGTGCATGTGACATTCTTGAGGGACTACCACAAACCCACATAACACATAATTCATGGCTTGTAAACTTGTTGACCAAAATGGCTCTTTTTGCAAACTTGCTTGTCTTATATTTCAAATTTTCTTGAAACCATTCTTGAAAACATGTTTCCATGAACATGTATATTTTATAAATCATTTGCAAAGTCTCTTCATAAATCATCACACAATTCATATAACCAACGTATAACAATTTCACAAATCATTCAAAAGCAAAAGATGCAACACTTATGATGCAATTGAAATCTGTAAACTTCTTTGATTTAAAGAAAACAACAGTAGCTTGTTTACTCTGTTATAAACATGTACCCACCTTGATTTCCTTGCTTAGAGACTTGTTCAACATGCTTCTTCTCTTTGATAACAACTTGAGATATCAAAAGTTCTTTCCTGTTGTATCTTTAATGTGTACTCCGTGAGATGATTTAACTGAAATATGCCTCTTTGAACCTCATGGTTCTTCACCAAATGAAGAGATCCTTAGATCAAATGAAAGCTCTTTTGTTCCTCTACCTTTTTCCCTTCTTGAGCAACCTCAAAATCTCTCTTTAAGGCTAAGGAAATTGAAACCCTATCTTGTTTTCTCTTCTTTCTCCCTTTCATTCTTTCTCGTGCTTCTCTCTCTTCTTTCTTTTCTCATACACGAATTAGCTTCTTCTTCTACAATGCACAGCAATCTTCTCCCCTTTTATACCCTTAACAATTTGCACAATGTATATTTTACCCTTCCTTACATGTCTTATGCTCTTTATCCTTAATTATCTTGCCAGTATTGCCCTTGAACATTCTTATAACCTTAACACTTAAATTCAATCAACCCATATCATATAAGCTTTCTAACCTCAACATAAGAATTAACTCCAAAAATTCTCATAAAGATCTTATAATTGATGTAAATCACACTTATTCTAAAAATTCATACCTGACTGATCTAGGGGTAGGGGTTTGCTTCCTCTTGTACTCCTTCACTTTTCCATTTTACTCCATCACTCAAATAATCTCTTTCAAATGACCTTTGTTAACGGATTCAATCAATCCCTCCATGACTTGTTTGGATATCACACTATCCTTGTCTATTTTCTCATTGTACTTCATACCACTCACCATTTCCTACTTCCTGTATTAATAACACTAATGTCATATCATATCAATATCCTCAATATACTCACATATATCAAATTGCAAGTTTAAGACATCTATCATTAGTAGCACTTCTTATAACTATTTTATACAGACCTATTCTTGTAGGGCTTAACTAACCCTTCATTCTAGCCCGAGCACACCTTGACACGATTATACTCTCAAAGGTAGTTTATCTTTCGCTTGATGAGTCATATAAGTGTAGTATCAGTACATTTAACTCTTATGCCTATTCTTACTGTAGTTTATGCTGTTGATGTTGATCCCTTTTAATTCATTCATCTTTCTCGAATCTCTTAAGTTCTAACATTGATCAATTTCACCTGTCCAATAACATCTCCTATTCTGGCCTTCAACAATTTGTAGGCTCTACTCATCATAATATAAAAGCAACGACTCATTCTATCATCTAACTCCTCATACCGTATTTAAATGAAATCATTAAGACAGTGATTGCAATGTTTAAAGTGAAATAAAACTATAATTGGATCTCATGATCCTATGAACTTCAACCTATATGCCTTAAGCATATTTTTGATAGTTAAGACCGTCGGCAAATTAAACATTCACTTACTTGATTTGACATTCTTAGTCGCCAAAACATTTTTCAGTATATTCCCAGTAGGATGTAAAACTTTTCTAGCAATTTCTTTGCTCAATCATCTTTATTGATTTCACATACTTTTTATTTAGATAACCATATATAATTCTTCCTATTTAAAATCAAAAATTTGGATTTGTTTTCAATCTCTCAATAAGATTCATAATTTTTGAATCCTCATTTTGGACTTGGTTTATCCTTTCATGTGAAACTAATCTTCAATTTCATAGCAAATAGCACTTGATTTGCCCAAAATTCAACTCCATATTCTATGATTCTTTTTGCTCTAGTTCTGATAACCTCAATATCAAATTTCTGCTTAATGTATATGATATAACACTTAGCCTTACTTGAAATTTCCCATTTGTACGTTCATAATCTTTCGGTATTTATATCAATCTTCTTAGTCTCATATTCAATTATCTCAGTTCAATGATTGCCTCTAAATTTTATGATCTATACTTAAATATATACATCCAAGATGTTCCTATACATATATTGTTTCCAAACTTTCAGAACAATCATTAGTGTGGCAGCTCTAAATCATGTATCAAATAGTCAACTCTTAGGACTTTAGTTGTCTCCATATATATGAAATCACTTCATTATACTGCATTGGATTTTAGCCAAATCTCTTATATAACATCAATGCATATTATAAACTCTCCAAATCTTTATCATATAATTTATATCAGTAAAATTCCTCAAAATTATCTTTACTTTCATTACTCATACGCTTTACACGTTTTTCTTCACATATTCCAACTATTCTTCCCAATTTTCGAATACCTTTAATACATCATCAAATTTTTGCTTGGGTCACCTTAATCTTCAATACCATAGTGCTGTCATGGCAATTTTTAACTCAAATAATTTTTATCAAACTCCATATGCCCCCTGATTTGTCCTCGTAATTCCTTAAATAACTGACTCCTCAATGAGGTAACCTTGTCTCACTTTATTTTCATCTTCCCAATTATCTTCCTTTCTTTAATAATTCTCTCCATTCTTTCGATTTCCTCACCTTGACTTATTCTAATGTTTGCTCATTGATACAAGCTTCTCCACACATCGCAACTTATTTGCAAACTTAACTTCTTATGATTGTAATACATTCATTAAGTCAAATTTGTATCTCCCGAGTATACTTACACAGAATATAACATGAACCCATATACTCCTCATATTAGCAATCCTTGTGATGTGAGTATGACTAAGGATCACCATGGAGATGGCATACATGATAGGGGCAAGCTTGTCATTCCAATTGGACCTATGTCCAAAGTTAGGACTGAGAGATTCAAGGAGGCTCTCTATGCATATATGGGCCAAGCCTATTGGAGGAGAGTTAGTTGGTTCATAGCCTAAACTAGCCAAGCCTATTGGAGGAGAGCTAGTTAGTTCATAGCCTAAACTAATCCATTTATCTCAAATCCTTAGACCGAATACACTTGGAGCTTAAAGACAAGAAGATTTGGGTTATTTTAATGCTTCATCACTTAAGCCCAAAAGCATATGGATCCAGTAGTAGTGCAACACATCATACCTATTTATTTAGTTGTTGGACTTTGTTTCTTTGGGCTTCCATATATTTTATTCCAACCTTTTAGTATTTAACCTAGGTATAAATATGTATTTTTAGGTTAAAATTTTCAGAACTTTTTAGATCATAATTGTTGAAAAGTCGTCGACTTCAATAGGGAGAAACATTATTCTCTTGTTCTTGTTACTTTTTGAACCATCTTTTACTTATCAATTGCTTCCCCAATTGTGGCATATCGATTGTTAGTTTCTTTGGGTTTTATTTTAATCATCGAGATTGTTTGGAATAAGTTTCTAAGAGGTATTGTAGAAATCAAACCTTGTGTATCCTTATTTTTCTTGTTTGTTGAATTTGAAATTTTCATCCTTTTTAATTCCTTAAGGTCGAAAACACACCAAAACAAAACACTCATCGAAAACTCCATCAAATCTTCATCAATCCTTCCTTGGTGCGCCTTACCGTGTCTCCTTAAATTCAGGAATCCACTCACATGATCCTTTACAGCAAACAAAATACATACTTTCTTAATAACATAATCTACCTCTTTTGCTTGAGTCTTTGATAGGGATAGGACTCCCATTCTCACTTTCAAATCATTATATATTCATTTCTAATCAATTCTTTCATTAATCATCCCTTAACATAAATTATCTAATTTGCTTAATCTAACTCAGAAAAATTCCTCTTCGAAAGAGGGTTTCTTGCTACAATCATCAATACTGTTCATGCAATCTTTATCAACCACTAGCTATCATCATCACATTATCAGTTATTCTTAATACCTTGGGAAGACCAATTTCTATTGTTCTCACAAGGTTATAATGTTCTGTTCACCAAAACTCAATGGAGTAATGAACATACTTACTGTTACATATTTTGTCCACATATTTATCTCCATCAATTCACAAATTCATATCTTACTGTTTGATCAAAAAAAGAAAGCATGCTATATTTGGAGAAATGGTAGATTTGAAAACTTTTAAGAAATCATTTTTCCAGTGGAAGCAACAAATCCAAATCATCATGCCAATCCATACAT
>JANSVA010000004.1:31612738-31652255 GCA_025504915.1 Erythroxylum reticulatum
ATAACAACAACAACAACAACAACAACAACAACAACAACAACAACAACAACAACAACAACAATAATAATAATAAATAAATAAATAAATAAACAACAACAACAACAATAACAACAAGAAAAAAATAATAATAACAACAAGAAGAAGACGAAAAAGAATAAATAATAATACTAATAATAAAAATGTAGTTAGTAGGGACTATAATAGATATTTTAGTCTTTTTGTCAGTTATTCTTTTGTCATTCCAAATTTATTCAAACCAAATTTTGACATACATCATCATTAGAAATTCTTAAGAATAAACCAAACTAAGTAATACACATTCCTCATCTATTATACTATTAACAATAACTATTCCATTCCTTATATATTCCAACAAGTGAACCAAACACCACATAAGGGTTTTAGGTTCTTTCATCTCCATGCACTTCCACCCCTCCAGAGTTTACAAAATGGGCGACACAACCACCGGGTTCCTTCTTCTCCTTAGTACTTCCTCCCCTCTTGTCTGCCCTCATCGTTCCTTGGTCCAAGTGATCTAGTTTTGTCCACACCCTCTCTGCCTCCTGGTACTTTAGTAATTTCAATGATTTTGATGAGTTTATGGGTGTCTCCGAATTGCCCCAAGACTTCTTACAGGTTGCCTCTGCTTGTTTGGCCTTTTTCCTCGATAGACCTAACATATTAGGGTTAGTTTGAGTTTGAAATGATTTGTTATAGTATGTGGTAATTGACCGACAATTTTATTGGTTTCATTTTCTTATTATTTTTTTAGTTGCAGATGAGGCTTTTTAAGAGAGATATTGATGTCGTGGTAGCTAATGGCACGCCATTTCTGTTAAAAAATGATGGTGTATTACTCAACTGATGCTAATGTTAAAAAATTATGGTGTATTACTCAACTGTTAAAAATTTGTGGCACTGATGCTAATGTAAGTCTTACTCAACTGATATTATTATATGATTTTTACTTGGAATATATCATAATACAATGTTAAGTTGCTAAAAGATGAGAAGTTATTTAATGGTTCAAATTTTAGAATAAAATGGGTCCAAAGTCTTGAGTTCCTATCTCCAAGTAAATATTTACTAAGTCACTAAGGGTAGATATTCAATAATGTTGATATTAACGATGTGTGAAAGCAATGATACTTCATAAATTTATTTGCATATGGGATTGTAAAGTAAAATTTTATTTACTTAAAGTTAAATTTAAAATTTTCTTTAAAAATCAAGTTCCAATTAATCATTAATTTTCTTTGTCTTTGTCTTTTTTTTCTTTTTAGAAAGATAAAGATCACTACAAGAAAGTACAAATTATCAATAAAAAATTGACAGAAAAAATACCGTAGAAAATTAGAGACAAAAAATGATTTTTCGTGGGTAAAATTGTTGGAAATATTGAAAATCGCGATAAACACAATATCTGTCGGTAAAGGTGGAGAAAATTTTTCTCGTAATTTTTTCAACGAAATATAGCAACGAAATAGTGATGGTTGTCATAAAAATAAGTGGCAAGGTTAGTGGCAAAATAATCTTGAGGTGTATCGATAAAAGAGTATTCGTTGGTAAATTCTATCAGTAAAAATTTAAGTTAAACGTCAACGTTTGTTTCAACTTTCATGTTTTTAAACAGATAAAAATGAGGTCATTTGGTTTAACATCAAATGATGTCATTTTTGTCTCACCTTAAACCTACATGAAACAACCCCCTTGTCCATTGTCTTTTCTCCTCATTTTCATTTCTTGGTTTGCTTCTTGTCATCGTTGGTCTTCTCTCTTCCATCATCCGTCATCCACATATATTGCTTTGCTCTTGTCCATTGTCCATCTTCTTCAGTTAAGTCGAGATTAGTCGTATGTGAATGTTAGTTTTGTCATGGATGGGTTTATAAACGACGGTTTAAGTAATGTTTGTTGTAGTATTGTGTGTTTTTTGAACTGTGGTTGGTGAATAAAGTGTTTGAACGTGTTTATGTTGGTGAAAAATGGAAGAATACAGTGGTTTTGTTGTTAAATAGAGATGCATTTGGGTTGCCTATAAATTGTTTGATGAAATGTCCTACCGAAGAAAATCATATGTTTTTTTCTCTAAAATTGAGAAATTAGTTATTTTTTTGAGTGAATTATGTTTGAGTTTTCTATTTCTATCTATTTTTATTTTTATTGTGTTTCTTTTTTAGTTTATGAGTGAATACATAGTTATATGTTGAGATTAATTATTAATTAGTAGGTGCATAACATAGTTAACTAATTCCAATTTGAACTTGACTTTGAGAATACTAGGAAACCAAACTATTAAGTGATAATACCTTGATTTTACTTGGTTGATCTCAGGAGAAGTTAGACCTTCATGTAAAATTCTTTGTTTCTATGATTGATAATTTCTTTGATTTTGGATTTTTAGAAGATAAATTTCATCTTTTCAAGATAACTTGTTTTGTGTCTAAAAGCATAAAAATGATAAAGGAACTTAGGAAGTTTTATGAAAATTCACTATCTTTAATAGGTTAATACATTAGTGAACCTTTTTGAGCCTATTATATATTGTAGCCTTTTTCTTTGTAACCCTTTTCTAAAGAACCTTGAACCTTAAATAAAAATAATTGCACCTTAATTCATGATTAGTGGAGTTTTTATTTATGATTTGATATGATTGTTGGGTATGGTATGCTAAAAAATAAGTTTATATGAGATGGTGACTTGTAAGAAAAAGGCAATATAAAAGGGAAATTCATGCCAAATAAAATAAAAAGAAAAGAAAAAATAAAATAAGAAAAAGGATAATAATTGGAATTTAATTGACGTGGATTCTTTTATTTGAAAAGAATGAAGGAAACTAGGTTATTGCAAAGATATAAGGAGTTAGTGGAGTCACTTATGGACATATCTTTTGATCTTAATGGATTAATTTATGGATATACAATTGATCTATTTGCTCTTTCTCTACTAACTATTAATATTTTTTCTCTTGTTCCCTTTTCTTTATTAATTTTATACAACCATATTCAATGACCTTTTACCTTTTCTTATACATATATATCCATTTAAGTAGTGGAGATTAGATGATCTTCAAGCTTATAGTATATTCAATTTCACAAGAAGATGATGAGAGTACCTCACCAAAATTTCCAACACTTATTTAAACGTGTGAGTTTTTATGAGGACGTGTCATTTTAAAGTGTTTGAACTTATGAAGGAGATAGAATGTCTTTACATTATGTTTACAAGTGTATTATATTAAATACAAAATTTTCTTTTTCACAGTCCCTATTTTGTGTTGAAGAGCGTTGCTAATCATTCAACCTCACCCTTCTTCAATGTAGTATATGGTTGTCCATCCATCCAGGTAAGTCGTCCAACTAATACCTACCATATGTTTTGCTTTAATAGTACGAGTATTTGTGTTTAAGTTTTATGTGAATGCAAAGGAGATTTTGATTTTATATTGTTATTTAGAATATTATTATAATCATTGATGAGTTTTTTTGTTCTTCTTTAATAGTCTAAGTATTTATGTTTGGGTTTTGTTTGAATCATTAATGAGTAGAAGTATGAATTACATAAGTATTTACTGTAAGTGGAATGAGTTTGATCTCTTATGGATGATCCACTGCATAATAAACCCTTAGGATGGTACATAGGTTGGAAGCCCAAGATGCAACTCCTATGAGGCTTATCAGTGTAAAATTTCATGAGCTTAGGAGTCATAGCAAGAACTTACTTTCTTGATTTATATGGTGTAACAATGCCACATACTATAGTGTTTGTTTAAAATCAAACTTTGGAAATCAACATGTAGGTGATTAATGCAAACATAGTTATCTTGGTTTTGTATGTTGATGTTCGGAATATTATTAGAATGTTTGATGGCTAGATGTATGAATTACATAAGTATTTACTGCATGTCAAATGAGTTTGTATAATTATGGATGGTTTGAGGCATAATAAACCCCTAAGATGGTATATAGGCTGGAAACTCATGATGTAACTCCTATAAGGCTTATCGGTGAAAACTTCCACGAGCCTAGAAGTCATAGTGAGCATATGGTGTAATAAAGCCATGTACCATAGTTCTTGTTTAAAATCAAACTTTGGAAATCTACTTGTAGGTGATTAATGCAAACATACTAACTATGAAGGATACTAATTATGAAGTCACTTTTTTTAAATAACAGTTTTACATAAATGAGTAATGATGATAGATCTTAGATGTATAGACGATTAACACCTGATGGTTTCATTAATCCTAAGTTTGTTGAGGGAGTTGAAGCTTTTATTCATTATGCATGTTCTTAACCTGCATATATGGACGATCTAAAGATCAAATGTCCATCTAAAAAATGCAAACATATTCATTTTCTTCCTATTGATGAAGTGAATCTCCATTTGTTAACAAAAGGGTTTATTCCAAATTATTTTGAGTAGACACAACATAAGAGCTATTAATTTGTAGCACCTCAAGAGGTAATGAAGTAAACTCGTCAATAAATATGGATGGGTTTGATAGGGGGACTAGATTTATAACAAATAATATGGGTCTAACTGAAAACCCCCTTACACCCAAATGGATATGATGTAACTGGTTATACGTTTCAGGAAAATATAGAAAATCTTAAAGATGAACAAAATCCATATGCAAAAAAGTTTTTTGACTTGCTAAAATCAGATAACCAAGAATTATGGTCAAATTTTGAGACCATGACTCAATTATCTTCAATTGCTTGAATATTGAACATAAAGTCTAAAGGGTATATTTTTTATCAAATTTTAGATGAAATTCTTGCTTGTTATAATGAATCATTACCTTTTGATCATACAATGGTTGATAATTCCTACAATATGAAGAAACTGATTAGGGCTCTTGGTTTGCTAGCTAAAAAAATTAAGTGTTGCAATTTTAGGTGTATGTTTTTTTAAGGATATGATGGGGAATTACAAGAGTGTAAATTTTGTGGTCAATCTAGATTCAAACCTAGAAAGTGTTTTATGAAACAGAAATTAATACCTTAGAAGCGGATGCATTATTTCCCGCTAACTTCGAGACTTTAAAGATTATATGCCTCTGATGTTACTGCATCTCACATGAGATGTCATAATCAACATTAACAAGAAGATGGAATAATGAGTTATCCATCGGATACACTCACATGGAAACATTTCAATTACACCTATTTTGAGTTTGTAGTTGAAAGTCGAGATGTTAGGTTGGGATTGTCGACAGATGGATTCCAACCTTTTGGTCAATTCGGCCAACAATATTCATCATGACTAATTATAATTACTCCTTATAATTTGCCTCCATAGATGTGTATGAATGAGGAATATATGTTCTTGATAGTGATTGTGCTAGGGCCTATGAATCCAAAGCATAAAATTGATATATTCTTACAACCATTGGTTTATGAATTATATCATCTTTGGCAATTTGGTGTGGAGAAAAATGATGTATCTCTTAAACAATATTTTTTGTTAAGAGCAACTTTGATGTGGACTATAGTGATTTTCCTACGTATGCTATGATGTCTGGATGGAGCATAAACAGGGAAATTGGCTTGTCCTTACTGTAGTAATGATTCTGATGTGGTTTATCTTCCTAACAGGGCTAAACGATCTTAGTTTGACAACAATAGGAAATTCCTTCCTCCAAATCATTCATTTAGATGCAATAAACAAAATTTCATTGAGAATAGGATGGTACAAGCACCTCCTCCCCCTCACAAAGTTGGTGAAGCGATATTGTAGGAGATTGATAAATTAGGGTTGCTGAAAGTTACAAAACTTAAAGCTGAAGAAGTTAGTATAAACATTAGTAAAAACGTTGGTTGGAGAAAATGAAGTATTTTTTGGGATTTGCCATATTGAAAAACTAATTTGATACATTAAAATCCAGATGTGATGCATATTGAAAAAAATATTTTTGACAATTTGTTCAACACCATAATGAACATTGAAGGGAGGACAAAAGACAATGCAAAAACACAAGTTGATTTGAAACTATTTTGTAGAAGGAATGAGTTAGATAAAGATATTTACACTGGTAAATATCCAAAAGCATGTTACACTTTGGACAAAAAAAGGAAAATTTATGTGAATGGTTAAAAAGTCTAAAGTTTCCCAATAGTTATGTTTTGAACTTAGTAAGGTATGTAGACATGAGGAAGTACAAATTATCTGCGATAAAAAGTCATAATTTTAATATTTTTATGTAAAGGCTAATTCCAATTATATTTTGGGAGTTGCTTCCGAATAAGGTTTGGGAAGCTATAACAGAATTAAGTTTGTTTTCCAAAATCTTAACATCATCAGAAATAAAGTTGACTGAAATGGAAAAATTAGAAAGGGAATTTCCAGTTATCTTGTGCAAATTAGAAGGGATTTTTCTCCCCAAGCTTCTTTGATTGTATGGAGCATCTACCCTTATATTTAACATACGAGTCTAAACTTACTAGTTCATTTCAATATCGATGGATGTATCCATTAGAGAGGTAATTATAGTTAATAGTTAAATAAAAGTTATAATATTTTTTAATCACAGAATTATAATAACCCTAATTGTAATGTAGCTATTTGCATCGCTTGAAGAAAAATGTCAAAAACAAGCTAGAGTTAAAGGTTCAATATGTAATGCTTATTTAGTGGAGCAAGTACATTTTGTTCATGTTATTTTACGCCGCATATGCATACAAGAGAAAGAAAAGTTCCTCATAATGATGATAGGGAAGAACCAGTGATGTTAATAGTAACTTATCCATTTTTACATATCCAGGACGAACATATGGATGTTCAACAAGAAGAATGTTTACAAAAGAAGAAATAGAGGCTGCCCATAGTTACATTTTATTGAATTGTCAAAAGGTTTAATCTTTTGTGTTGTCATTTTAAGTTGATTTTAAAATAGATTATTTGAGTTTTCGAAGTTAATGGTTTTCATAACTAAAATACATAATAATAATTTTAGATTATACTAGCAATGGTTTTGTGAGCTAATGCCTGAAACAACGCAGGATGATATCAATAAGGAATTCGAAAGACACTTTCCTCGATGGTTCGAGAAATATGTCAGTTTTCACTTGTAATAATTGAAATGGTTGAATTATCATATCAAAGTGATTAGATGACATTATACTATTTAATATGATAAATTGTTTTTTGTGTAAGCCTAAAAAAATCTAATAAAGAGCAAGTTCATATATGATCTTGCAAAAGGACCTTGTTGAATTGTTAAATTGTATCCGGTGTATTTGGTTAATGGATTCAAATTTCATACAAAATATCATAATCATAGAATGACAACAGTAAATAATAGGGTTTGCATACATGGAGAATTGATGGATTACTATGGTAAAATTATTGAGATACTTGAAATTGAGTACCCTATATTGCCAATAAAATGGAATTTGATATTTAAGTGTGAATGGTTTAATCTAACACCTAATATTGGAACAAAAGTGCACAGCCGATAAAATCTAGTTAAAATCAATTAGTGAAGAAGATTTAGATAATTTGAACCTTTCGTGTTGGCAATGTAAGCGATCCAGTGTATTATGTCCCTTTTCCTAACTTATGACAACATAAGTCAAATTGGTTGGCCGTATGCAAAGTAAAACCTAGAGGTATTTTTAAATTATAAGGAAAAGGAGAAAATACGAGAATCGAAAGTGAAGCGTTTTAGAAAGATGTTTATGAAATAAATGTATGTGTAACATATGACAACAATGAATGTTTGAACGATCCAAATAATGAATATGTTGAAATTTCATTTGGAGAGGATGAGGAGGGCGAGAGATCTGAAGAGGAGCTTGAGTTTGATTCTAATTCTTGAAAAAAAAGATGATGATGATGATTTTGATTTACAATTAAGTGTTGATAACGATTAGTTTGTCTGTTGTAATTAAATATTATATGAATAAATCTATTATTGCATCAACAATACATTGTTATATATTGAATTTATATTGTTCTATTATATATTGGAAAATTCAACAAAATGTGAATTTTAGGTTAAAAATATGCCAGTAAAGAGAAAATAGGATATGATGCGGCCAAGGTTTAGGTTACAATGATTTGGAGAAGCCAATGCATTTCTATGTGAAGCATTACATTCTGTAGATGCTACTGTACATCCAGATGAGGCATCACCTTCTATATCTATTGTTATACCATCTAGTAACCCTGCTACACCATCCACTAGCCCTACACCATCCACCGCTCTTATACCGATAGAGATATTAGGGGTAAACATTGCGGATGAATGAGGTGACCTCCATCCTGGAGCTAGGGAGTTGATGGAAGAACGCATATCACAATTGTCAACAATTTGTAAGTAAAATTCTAAAAATTTTGTAATACATGATAACATCATAGGTTTATACTGAAGTTATAGGTTTTAATTGCAAAATGTTCTAAAATAACTCGTATATTAGGTTGGTTTCATCTAAAACGTGCTTAAGAAATATCTCATCTAAGTTCAAGAAGGGGATAGATCTTGAGGGTTATATATAGAACAATGTCTCTCAGCTGACAAAGGATTTTTATTATCAGGAGTTTGAGGTACACAAAATATATTCTTTAATATTTTTTATTTAATCTAATTTTATACATTAATTACATAAATATTGTCTTTTATAAGTATTTATAGTATCTTTTCTTTTTTATCAGAAAGAATTTTTTTGGGATCCAAAATTTGATCTTGTAATTTATAATATATGGGAGAGGTGAGTTCGTACACGTTATAGAGATTTTCTTGCTTCGATACACAAGAATGGTGTATGACCACCATATATATCTAATGAAATATGGAGTCATTAGCAGTAGTATTGGCATTACCTGAGGCAATATCTATTTCGGAGCATAATTCTACCAACAGACATGGACTAGACGGAAAGACTTTACCCGTACACAATGGAGGATCTTTTACCCACCAAGAGCATGCACTTTAACTTGTAAGTATCAAAACTTTATACTTATATCCTGATTTTTGTATTTTGATGTATAAAATTTGATTTCAATGTAATTTGATGTATGAAATTTAAAATAAAAATATATGTGCATTATAGAGAATAATAATGTTATAAATATCTGGTGCCATTAATAGCTATGTTATTTAGTTAAAATTTTTGTCTAATAGGGGGTAAGTATCATAAAAATAGATGAAATTTTGCTGAAATTTTTGTAAATTGTAGTTCACTTATAACAATTTATTCTGATGTAGGAAAGTCTATGGGCAAGAAGCCTACACCACGTCAGCTCTTTTTGCACACTCACGCCAAGAAGCATGATGGTGTGACCTTCATCAAGACCTGATGCAGACAAGTTCATGTATGTAAAATCTATTCTTTAATATTAATTGTAAAAAGTATAACTTATTAACATAAACAATTACAATGATAGGACTAAATATAAGAAAGCATTGAACGCCATTCTTATAAATTTGAAACTGTTGATGAGAGTTAGGCGAATCTTGATGCAGTGGGTGGTAAGGACCGTCGTGGAAGGATTTTTGGCTTAGGTTCATTTACAAACACATGTTATTTACAATCCTCCATATCCATTATAGTTGGATCTAGTAGGCGGTCCATATTAAATGAGAGAGTCCTTCAGCTTGAGAGCACAGTAGAGAGGCTAATGAAGAGTATAACCCAGCTTCGTAATAGGGTGGATGAGTTGAAGGGTAGGGATAGGACCTCACCGTAGCACTCAAAGCATCCACCTTTATCACCTGTATAGCCTCTGGATAAGTGAATGTAATGATAGTCTCCTACTCTTAAGTTTTTGTATAACTTCTTAATTGACAGTAATTTCAAGATACTTATTCGTGTACATTATAAGTTTTTGTATAATTTTTTATGATATCGTTTAGGATAATGTTTAGTTTACATTTATCAATCAATGTTATATATTATTTATAGAAATTAAATGTGCAAAAAAATAAGATTATTAATAGAAAACTTGGGTAGGAAGTGAGAAATGACGGTTGAAATTTATCATAAATAAAATTCCTGATGGAAATATAATATTTTGTCGCTAATTAAGTTACCGACGGAATATAACAATTCGTTGCTAAGTTACCGATGGATACATAACTCTATCGTTAAGTTACCGACGGATATATAACTCCATCACTAAGTTCCCGATGGAATAATCTATTCCGTCGGTAAATATTTAGAGACGGATGATATTTTCCATTGGTAAATTTAGCGACGGAATGCTTTATATCCATATGTAAATTTAGCGATAGACCTGAAACTTACTGTCGCTAAATTCGTCGATGGAATATTATGATTCCATCGACAAATTAGTGACGAAATATTATAAATTATTCGATAAATTTACCTTAATTTAGTGAAAAAATGCAAAATTTTGTCGTTAAATTTGCCGATAGATATACAAATTTTTATTGCTAAATTTGTGATGGATTTATTTTATCCGTCGCTAAATTTTACCTACGGTCATTTTTCTGATGACTCTTTCTATCGGTAATTTTTGTTGCCAAATTTGTTTCTCGACGGAATGTCTTTATTGTTCGCTGATAATTTTTATCGCCAAAACATATTTTTCTTGTAGTGGATTCCGATAAGTAGCCTGGTGTTGTTAAAGTTTGGAAGGTTTGTTCCAAATGGAACTCGTTCTGTTCCAAATGGAGAAGAAGTAATGGTATGGAAGTTATAGTCAAATTAGAACTTTTTTTGAAAATTTGAAAATTACTTTACTAAATTTTCATGGAAGTTATAGTCCAATTAGAATTTTTTTTCAAAATTTTAAAATTACTTTACTAAATTTTCAAAATTTATCTAAATATGCAGAATAAGTTTTAAGAAGAGGGAGAGAAAAACAAAGAAAAGTTTCATCTTCACTTTTACCACTCGTTGAGCATTTAAGTCTTATCCTAAAAAAAAAGTCAAGCTATTCATGTGGTTTAGGTGTTAAAGGGATTATATCTAAGTCTCAAGAAAAAAGTCAAATACTAGCTGAAGCTGAGGCTACAAAGAAATGTGCAAGTGATTTAGATGATGAAGTTACAAGACTTACTGAAATCATAAAATCACAAAATGAAAAGATTCAAGCTCCAAATGAGAAGATTCAAGCTCAAGATGCAGCTATTAAAAAGCAAGCCACGAAAATGAAACAAATTTCAGCTATTTTTATACATTTGGCAAATACTGGAATAATTCCTAGTTTTTTACTCAATGCTTCTACCTTAATTAGAGATCCATCAAATGTCACAAAATCAAATACCCTAACTAGTCATGTGATTTTATAAATTTATAAAATCATGAATAGTTAGTATTAATTCTTATCATTATGTAAAACCCCAAACCTTTCCTTTTATTGAATATAATTTTTATGTTCAGTGAATAGTATTTTTGGATGAATAGTATAAGTGAATAGTAATTTTGGATAAATAGTAAATCTGAGTGAATAGTGATTTTTTGGGGACCTAACCTCGAAATGTGGAAAATTATCCGAAATAAATATTAGAATCCAATGATACTGAAACAAATCGAAAATAAGTCTGATCAGATAAATTTCGGGAGTTCTGAAAGTTTAGGGTTAAAATGCCCCTTTTGGAAAATAATGGTTATTAATAATTTTAAACCTATTCTAATTGTTTTAAAAGAATTCAATCAATTAATATTGACCCTAATTAGAGTATTTCACGGTCAATTTGATTGTAAGACGATTGTAAAATATTTTCAGAATTTTATTCGATTAGTTGATGAATTAAATTCAATAAAGGGCAATTTGGTCTTTTTACATGTCATTAAGGGGAATTTGGTATTTTTACAAGAGGTGAGCGGATTAATGAGTCATTAAAGATGATCAATTAGAGAGTGACATGCGTAATGTACTAAAAGGTATAAAAGGGCCAAAGTAAGACAATTTGCTTCATTCTTTCAACATAAATGTGAGTGACCAAACAAAAGGAAGAAAAGAAGAGAGAAGAGGGGACATTCAGGTAAAGGAGGAGAGGAAGAGTGCAGCTACCAATTTCCATAGTTTTGGAGCATAAATTGGAGAGATCTTGATCGGGTGTAGGTACTCATCAAATACCCAAGAGATTGGAAGATGAATTTGTAAGTTTTCCTAACCAAAATTTCTAGTTTTGGGGCTTTTGAGTGGGATAGATTCATGTAAAATAAATGATGATTTTCGAATTGCCATGGGGTAGATAATAAGTTTGGAAGCATTTAAGGGTTGAATATGATAAGAGAAAGAGTTATATTTAGTGAAATTTTGTCTTTGGTTCTTGGTTCACTTGAACCAGTCCTATTGTTCTGACCATAACTTAGCCTAAAGATTTCAAAATTAGGTGATTTCAATTGGACTAAAACTTAGGACATAGTACTAAAAATCTCTAGAAGAGACCTAGACCTAATTCTAGCTGAATAATATTGGAATTTGAGATTGATTATGGTAACCTAATACTATCTATGTGTTGAAGCAGCTTATGATATTTGTTATATTTTCTATGATTTAGAAGATGAATGGCATGGTTTTTTATGCTATGAAAACTAGAGACATAGGGTAACAAATGTCTAGAAGACTTAAAAATCTAATTTGAACATTTGATATGTGAGAATTAAGGAACAAGTGGAGGTATGAATTCTAGACATGGGTCATAACTGTGATTCAATAGGCATGATTGTGATATGGTGAATTAAATTGGGTGAGAATGTATTTTGAAGAAATTAGTAAGTTAGAATGGGTAAAATATGATATTTAAGTGACTTTTGAAGCTATAGTTAGAAATGGAGACCAATAGGTCAACTTACAAAAGTAAGCAGAAGTACGATTAGCATACGTATTACGTGATTAAATACTAATCTTGAATTTGGTTAAACGAATTATGTTTTTAATGTCTTATTTCCAAATTTGGAAATAAATGCCTAAGCGAAATGTAGTTTGTGTAGGTAAAGGAGAGACAACGAATGCATGAGTGTGTTTGACGATAAGTTTGCAAAATAGTAAGTGTCCTTTAAATTGATTTTATGCAAATGATTTTTATTTATGGAGAATAGCAAGTTATAAATGTATTTTAATTGTTTTATATGAATTAAATCTTTGCAAAAGGATTGATGACTTGTGACTTTATATGTTGTATGATTATGAGTTTTAATGTGAATGATGCATTGCTAGTATAAGTGTATGTTTTAGCAACATATGAATTGAAATTTGAAAGTTGTATTTTATACGATTTTAAGTTACATAGAAATTATGTTATTGGTTGATAAAGAGGAAAGATGATTTTTTTAGCCTACGGTACACCATTAGGTTTTATACATATTATTATACCAGTTTATAACAATTAACCTAGTACACGTAAGCGATGTAGAACCAAGTCTGTAACCGTCGATGTATAACGGTTATCCTAGTATGGGTAAGCGATGTAGAACTAGATTCATAACTAGTGGTTAACCCGTTATAGGTAAGCAATGCAAAACTAGCTCCGTAACTACTAGCGTATAATGATTAACCTAATATGGTTAAGCAATATAGAACCAGCTTCGTAACTAGTGGTTATCCAGCCATGGGTAAGCGATGCAGAACTAGCTCCATGACCTTATGCCTAAGGTTACCATATGGAAAGGAAGTTAGTAGTGGGTGATGTCTTGTAAGAAAGTTCATGACAATAATAATGCCTCCACTAGTTACTTTAAAAGTAACTTGAGAGATTTGATTTCAGTAAGCATATATGTTTTATATTGGTATTGTCGCATAAGAAATGAAATGAATTTGGTTTTAGGGAGGTTTAAATTGTTAAATATGATTCGCATAGAAATGTTAACACTCACTAAGCTCGTTTAACTCACACTCTACTTTTTGTTTTCAAAATAAAGTCTCCCAAGTGCACGCTTATGGGCTTTAGTAGCAAGGACTCCACCTCACAACTAGTCAACTTTGTCACGTGCTGCTATGCCTACATTTGCATATTCATTAATATGTTTTGGAATGTATTTTGCATAAAGATGTATGTATATGAATGTTTTAAAGTTAAGTGCATGAATATGTTTTAGTCTTTTTTAAGATTATTGAAGTGATTATTGAGATTGCTTATGAATGGACTTGCAGTCCAAAAATTGTAGTGGGGATTTTGATGTGATTATATAAGTGTTTTGAACTTTTACAGGGATTTTGTAAATTTTGGGAAGGTTAAAATATATCTATTATACTGCCTAAATTTTTAATAAAATGGCTTTTTTTAAAACTCTACTTTTTATATTTATGAATGATGAGTTAAAGCTTTTTGATAAAAAGGGGAAATATGCTTAGCTCTACGAGAACTTTCCATTTGAACTAGATATTAACTGAAGGGTCACTGTGGGGTACTAGGCAGGCTACCTAGTCATTTCAGAATAGAGGCCTGTCATATTATCATTATATTATTATAAAATGTTAGTACTAAATTTATAGCTTAATATTTTATAAACTAATTAATTGATTCTTAATATTTTGTAGCTTAATATTTATAGGAAACAAATCAATAGTGAACTTCATTTGAAAGAATAGCTAGGAAATTTACCTTGCAGAGTTTTAGCTTAAATTAGTATGTAGTAGTTTCAAATAATTGTAATAAATATGATTGTCTTGGATATTATAATTTTCAATTTTATATATTGGAAATTAGAATTTTGTACAATTTGCTGATTTTTATATATACTAATAATTTTTATTTGCTTGTGTTAGAATATCTTGGCATTAAAATTCCATATCATTTGTGATAACTTTTAGTTTATGGCCACCAATGCAAATTTTTTTATCGATTAAGCAATTAAATTGCTAAATTCAATAATATTATTTATGACAAACACGAACACATTAGTGATAAATTTATTATAACATATAATCTTTGCGTAGTGATAACATGATTATAACATATAACTTTCATATTTGTGACGAAATATGATAGACAATACGGTTACTGATTCAAATTTCTTTTACCACTGATGCAATTCCATTGTTGAATTGATAGTTTTATTTGTGATAATAATAAACACATTAGTGACAACATTTTTCGTAAGACTAAAATTTCATTTTTGTGAAAAAATAATGTTGACACTTTTTCCTTAAAATATTAGTAACCAAGAAGTAATAGAAACTGATAAAACAAGCATGAGTGACAAATATTTTGTCACTATTTTCAATTATTTTAGTGGCGATGATGTTATAATAATAAAATGAAGTACTATTACGACTTTATTCGTTACTACTTTATATAGTTTGTGTTAACAAACTTGTCATAAATATGTAAAGTTACTGTGATTATATAGTTTTGTCATATATTCCACAATTTTTAGTGTCAGTACTTTTATCACAAAAATGTTGCATAATTATGACCAATTTTCTAAATTACACTATTTCATTATTGATAGAGGTATTTGTGATGGGAGGTGACAACTTTAAAAATTGGACACTATTAATAGAAGTGACTAATATTACTGCTTTTAGTGACAACTTTTGCTTTCACTAAAAATACAATTTCTTTTAGTGGTGTTTAATAGCCATCCTACTGGAGCTTTGGGAATTTTATTCTTTTTTAGCATCAAAGGAGGATTGGAGCAAGATTGGGGGAGATCGTGGCAACTTCTCTAATTATTTTCTTTATTTTTTTCCCTTATATGAAAATTGATTTGTTTTACTTTTTCTTTTTAATATGTTTAGTAGCTAAAAATCCTAATTAGAGTTAGGGATGTAGCTTAAGATGAATGTTTCGATTATTAATGTCTTATTTGATCATTTGTTTAGTTGAATTTATGCTCTTATATTTGATTGTTGTATTTATGATTGACTACCTTAGATTTAACCTTGGAGATTGCATGAAGGACTGGGAGGTAAAGTAAGATTGGTGGACTAGGAAAATAAATAATTTAGATCTAGCAAATGGAAGTATCCTAGACTATTATAATAACAAAGAGATTAAATAGGCTTAATAAGTTTGATAAGGTTAAATTGCATACCAAGAGTTGATAGTTACCTAATTGAATATACTTATATATCTTAAGAAAGGGCATAGGTACATTAGGTTAAATGTTATTCCAAACTAGATAATAAATCTTACATAATAATTGGAATTTCACCCAAGTGAACTTGAAACCCTAATGTTTTTCCAATATATTTCTTTTCACGAGTTTAATTATATATATTTTTAGTTTAGTAATTCAATTATCTTTTGATAGATTTTGTTTTTTTAATTTTATTGTTAGGATAGGATCAACAGACAGTGATATAGTTCTTATAAGATTGTTATTCTATATTTACTCTAATTTTAATAACTCCCTACAGTTGACTCAGTATACTTATAGTTAAAAATTCAACCAAGTCTTTGAAATCATTGTTCGAGAAGTATTCAATTGCTATTTATGTTAATCTTAACATATTTATATTTACCTTCATAAGTAATTAACATTTATAACAAGATAAATATTTTTATAAATTAAGATATAGGCAATAGGTAGGTGTACTACTAGTATAACATGTATGAGAATCCTTTCCATATATGCATGAATGTTGAGCCAATCTCTAATTATAATAAGGAAGAAACTATATAGTTTTCTACAGAGGAAAGCAAGCTATAAGGAATGATACATTTTCCAACACTTATAATATGAGGTGGAGGAATCACTCAAAATTTTTATAAAAGGAGTAGGGATTTAGAGTGGGCAAACTTATAGGACCACCTAAAATCTAAAATATGCCTAGGTTTCAACAACCATCACCATCACCATCATATAACAATAACATGAAATAGACATCTCAAGCAGTTCATGTCTTCAATGGAAGCAAGATTGGGAAAATTAGAGAAATTGAACAAATTTGAATCCCAATTTGGCATACTTAAAATGTTGATGCAATCTAATTGTGCATCAGTTCAAAACCTAAGTAAGCGAACCAGTTAAGACATAAGTGAATGAGGTTCAGAAAAGCTGCTAAGTAATACTAACGTGAATCTTATAGATCAAGTATTAGCCATTATAGTTAAAAGTGAAGAGCAAAGGGAGTGAAGAAGTTACGAAAGGCCAAAGAGAAGAATGAGTAAGATACGGACAGAAGACAACTAGCATCAGTTTCTTCTTTAATCAACATTGATCAGAAGTAGCCCCTGATACCGGTTGTGAAGCCTTTATACTGCCAATCCCATTCTCTCAAAAACTAAAGGATAAGAACAATGAAGAATTTTTTTAAAAAAATGTAAATTGCACATTAAAGTAATCTTCATCGAAGCATTAGTTTATATTTCTTCATACATGAATTTTTTTGAAGAGTCAATCTCCAATAATAACAAATTAGAAGAGTATACTATAGTGCATTTATTCAGCTACTAGAACGTAATCTCGTATAATACCATCTTTGTTGATGGTACTATGCTCAAACCAGCTACTCCCTTCTCAGATGCCAAAGCCTAAGAGAAATACAACTCCATAGTTGTATCATGGTTTTTGAACTCCTTATCAAGAGACCTCCACAGCAACGTTGCCTATGTAGACACCGCTATAAATATGTGGAAGGATATTAAAGACCGATATTCTTAATGAAATGGGACGCGAATTTTCCAGCTACATCGTGATATTACGTGAACAAAGACAACAATATATTATGGCATATTTACTACACTCTAGAGCTATTAGGATGAGCTAAGGACTTAACTGTTCCAACTTGCAATTTTGGTGTATTAAGAGAAACTATGTACGTGTTTGAAGGGGAAGAAGTTCATCAATTTTTTATGGGACTTAATGATACTTTTTCCACCATAAGGTCAAAATTTTTAGCCGTGGATCTGCTACCTATTAGCGAAGTTTATAGTTCTCAAGATGAGAAACAAGCTATTACTTCCTTTAATATAACTTGCATTGGAGCTGTGACACTTATTGCGAAAGGAGAAATTTCCTTTGGTAAGAAGAATTTAGGCGGAGGCAAAAGTAAACTAATTTGTAGTCATTGTAATCAAATATGTGACATTGGATATCTACGCCAAGCTGGTTGGATACCCTCCAAATTGACTCCAAGGAATGGTAACCATAACAGGCAGGGCCAGACCTCAAGGTTTAATGACTTGGCCTTATCCGTCTGCAGCAAATGCTAATAATAATGCCAACGATTCCAATAACTGGATCCAATTGGTGGTTAGTCTGAACATCATCTTGTAATCATGCTCATTTTAGATCAGACGACCCTTGGATAATCGATATCGGGGCATTGACCATATGACATATGATCTAGCCAATATGTCACAAATTGAACCATGCCAGAATCATGCCTCCAAACAAGACAAACTATAATGGAACTTGCGCTCCTATATAGAATATAAGCGATATTCACTTATCATCTAAGATTTTTCTGCAAGATGTCTTCAACATTCCCAATTTTACAGTTTAATGTATTATTGTTAAGCAAACTAATCAGCATTCTATTTTTTCCGGGCTTTTGTGTGACTTAGGACCTTGCATTGAAGAAGGTGATTAGGGTAGCAAAGATGTATGATGTTGTGCATACTGTGCTATCTCATAAGGCCTTACAAGATAACGGTAAAACATTACCCAAATATACCCCCGCTTCAGAAGCCCATTTTTCACCTAGACCCTAAACCACACAGTCTCCACATGGGCCCACAGAATGGGCCACCTCGGGACCCACCCTCCTGGGTTCTCCCAAATTGTTTTTCTAGGATTCAAACTTGCGACGTAGCGCAAACCCAGGTCACAACCTGGTGGCTCTGATACCGCTGAGCTATCCCATAAGGCCTTACAAGGTAACGGTCTTGTGGAGAAGGTGGTTGGACAAGGTACCCTAAGTGGTAGCAAAGCCATAAACGAGCTAGAAGCTGATACCTGAGTGGTATCAGAGCCATAGATGAGCCAGAAGTTAATACCTGAGTGGTATCAAAGCCATAACGCAATTGTACGTTGAGTGGTATTGTCTAGTGGTCAGGTATAGTCGGGCTCTCCCGAAGAAACCTGCGTACCCTTTGGATTTTTAATCCTTGCTTTTAAGTATTCCACTGCTGCTGGTGGTTTACTTGGAAATATAGTCAACCTTTGCATTTTTTGTAGGCGAGGAAACATTGATTTTCAGGTTAGGAAATGAGTAAGAAGAGAGTTGCATACGGAAATGGAAACTTCTTCAGATCTAGTTCATTTAGCGTCAAGTTTGTCTATATTTAGTTTGCCTAGAAGTGTGAAGCATGTATTATCAAACAAAATTTAAAACCTTGGAGAAATTACTCATGTAGAGAATCATGTGTGTGAAACTTCTTTACCAGTTTTGAGTCGTTATAGTATATATTCGCATTACCGTTTTTGGACGAGAAGTATGAGGAGTGTGTTAACTACTTCTAGATCTCATGTAAAAGAAATCATCCAAAGTTCCAAATTGGAACAGTGTGATCTCAGCTCTACAACTGCAGAACAGTACGTAAAACTGGAAATCCCTAAGGAGTTGATTGCCTTATAGAGAGAGCACAACCATACACATCTACACTTTGAAGCTATACGACTTGTTCTTACCTTGCATGGAAGAAAAGGTATTCCTGCAACAGCCAGGATATCCCTTCTTGACACGGCCTACACAACGTACCAGAATGCTCTAATTGGTACCTTGCTGACAATACTTAACAATGGAAATGTCATCTTGACCATAGCACCTGATTTCAACATCAGATTGGATGATCCCACTTTTTCTGAATGTATACAAGTTCAAATCCAGATAACTAATGCAGAACACGACCCAAAAGCCATCATAGCTACCTTACATCACCAGATGTTCTATTGTCTACAGAATCATACCTTGGACATAAACTTTCCAAATTTTACTTCGGATGCCCTTTATATGGTTGTTGATTGTGCCAATAATCAGACTACTATCATTTAGATCCCGAAGCAGTTACCTTCGCAGGAGCTTGAAAAGTTAATGCCAACAGAATGGATTACTAACTACCAGAAGGTATTCCACGTGCCTCATAGATATTCTTTTCATACAACAACTCCTCCAATTCTGAAGACACAGAGAGATGGCTCAGTCAAATCCATTTACACATGGCCTAGCGACAACATGTTTAGTCCTTAACATCAGGGTCTATCCTGATGATCCAGCACACTGATCTACAACCAGATCTATCAGTTAGGGTAACAAGCCTCAAGATCCAGCTTGTATTTTCTCATATGGAAGGTAAAGATAGTCCTCCTATTCATTATTTCAAATCTAATGGAGATCTAGTCTATGTCAGACATGATCGTGGACATTTTATATGGGATGTCGACCCATCTATGTGTAAACAAAACTATGAAATCTGTCCCAACCCTAAGTCAGATACTGATGATGATGATCCAAGATATCAATAGAGAAGGAAGAAGAAAAAGCCCAAATCTCGGTGCTTACCTTCTCGTGACAATCACCCTCTTAGTGGTGATTCAGATCCAGATGATCATAATGGTCTATCCATGATAGAAAACCAAAGTCTCCTAGAGAGATGCTCCAATTGTCTATGTTTTCTAAGTCAGATCCTTGCAGATCTATTGGTGGATCATACAGATCTAAGCTAGAAATTCCTATTATGACTTCTACTCCTCAACCCTGTATGATGGCAGGTCCATATGAGGATGACTTTCTTCAACTATCCAGGAGTACTGATGAAACACAATGGGTTATCTGCAACCCTTATATTAAAGCGTTAGGAATTACTTCACAAGGGACATCAATGTCAAATCCAACTGATGACATTCTTAACTGGCAGACATCAAATGCAGTAGCCTAGAACAAAGTTCTGAGAAGGATTGATTCCAAGCTGGATAGAATTAGTCAACAAAATATTGCTACTCGCAAGAAAGTCGATTATGTTTCGGAACAAATACAAACGATGTATCGATCTTACAAAGCTCAGATTCAGCGTCTTGATGCTGAACTCAAACAATACATCTCTGCCTATTATATGGGGCCAGACTTCGACTTCAAAGTATGTAAGATACAAGAGATACAAGGAATTGTACAACAAATGGAAGCTGATATGCATGCGGCTCAATCTCAATAGATATATGGCTCTTCCTCTTTAGATTTTTCAAATCTACAGCCATCATATCCATCTCCTTCGTATCAACGGTATCAAAAAGAAGCTAACTATTCAAAGTTATTCAAATTCAACTACCTTTTGATTAGACAATACATACTTCCTCAAACTACTCAAGAAAAACCTCAAAGATCAAAGCCAAAGTCTACATATGATCTTATGCCTAAGCCTTAAGTTCTTGAGTCTTCAAAGGTTCCAGAAGCGTCATCTTCTTATACACCTTTTGAACCAACTAAATAGTAGAGAAAGCCATTAAGGATCAATACTCCTCCATCATCTCCACCACCAGTACAACCTTCCACCTTTTTTCTTGGGAAGGATAAAGCTAAACAGACTGAGTACATAGCTACTCTTACTACTAAACCTCTTACAGAAGATTCTGACTCTTTGAAAGAATCATAAGAAAGTCTTAATACCCAGAGTGATACATCTGAGATTTCTGTAACATCATCTAAAGATTCATCTAAACTACAAACGTCAGATCTTGCTAATGAATCAACTGAATCAAGCAAGTCATATAACTTTGCCAACTTATTAGAACTATCTAATGTTCTAACGATAATGCCTTAATATATTGAGGTAGAACCAGAGATAAGTGAAGCTGAATCTATAGGTACTGAACCCTTCAAACCTGAATCAGCACCTCAAGCTATAAGCACAACTACCTCTACACAGCTAAAGACCAAGCCTACTTTGGGTCCTTGGTTCACATTCGATGATCTTCCACCTAAGAAATGGAGAGATCGAATACATGAATTCGGTGCATGGATTAATCTACAAATGACCAGACATAATCATCCTCTTCAGGATATTTTGTCTGAATTCACCTCCAGGTTTACTGGTACTTTGCGAAAATGGTGGCAAAGTATAAATGAACATCAACGACTTCAATACGTACAAGTATCACCTGCTGGTGCACTGCTTGGCATAATTCGCAAAGGATTTATTGATGACTTATAGTTGATTGACAAGCAAATTCGTCAGGAATATTTCAAGATGAAATAATATTCTCTTTATAAGCGTGATCTTTAAAATCATTACAAATGCATGATGGAAAGGTATTATCTCTTGAATGGATGGAATGATGTTAATTTGCGATAAACTTTTATTTTCTCCCTTCCATATGAAATACAGCCAAAACTACAAGGGACCATAGTTTATCTACAACGAGACATGTCAACTATCTCTCTTGAAGAAATCTATCAGCTTACTTTAGCATCTATTGACAAACTATGTGATCAGCATACTTTGTTCAAGAATATCCTCAAAGGAGGTCCAATTCTGAAAAAGGCTTGCAAGAAGCCTTATCTCCAGATTAAATATAAAGATAAACAGACTTGTAAGTGTCGTAGCAGCAAGAAAGCTCATCAATCTCAAGTCTAACAAAGGAGAACATTCCACATAAAGAAAGAAAGGCGGAAGCCTTGGAAGCAAAACTTCAAGAATAAGAACATAGGAAAAAACGTAAATATATGTTGTTCTTCAAAAAATCTTCACATTGAAATAAAAATCGATGTTTTATCTATGAAAGCCCAGATCACTACTCTAATAAGTGTCCTCAGGCAACTAGGAAAGATGCCAAGTTCCTGGATAAAATTGAAAAACTTGTGCCTATTCATCCTCAGAGTCATATTGAAGAGATACTTGAGGGACAATCTTGTGAGGACAGTGATACACAGTTTGTTGTCTTTGTGTCAATAGATGAAGAAGAATCATCCTATGCATCTACTGATGAGGATTCACTATACATGTTATAGTAGACATGTATAAAGATAGATCATAATCCATTACAACGACCATATGTCCATATCCAGTTGTTTCAACAAGACAAATATGATCGGCCCATTAAGATTATTGGATTTATGGATACAGGATCTAGCCGTACGATCATGAAGCCCAATATCTTATCATCGGAAGCATGGACTTCACATAAAGAGTATTTTACTGCCGCTGATGGTAACTATTTCAAGATTGGATTGATTACAAGAAGACGAATTGGCATTTGCTTCTTTCCTCAATATTTGGACTAAAGTTTTTGGAAGCAATCTACCAGGACCAAACATTCTGATAGGAATGGATACGTACAGTAAAGCCCATCCTTTCCTAATCCAATCCACAAGCCTCAGGTATCGAAACCCTTTTAGTCCATACACTGACATAAAAAATGTAAACTTACACAGGTTCCAGCACATTACACTAGACTAAAAGATAAACTATTAGAATATTGTCCAAATTCTCATGCATAGTTTACTCATCCATATCCTCTGTGAAAAAATGTTGACTTTTTCATAAGTCTACCTTTCAAGAAAAATGAGGATATTAATCCTACAAAAGCCACACATCCAAAGATGAACCCTGATGAATTAACGCTCGCAAAAGATGAGTGTGCAATCCTATTGCAGTAAGGATTGATCGAGCCCACAAAGTCGGATTGAGCTTGTCAAGTGTTCTATGTCAACAAGCGTCCAGAGCAAAAGTGTGATAAAAAGAGATTAGTCGTTGACTACAAGCCTCTTAATGCTTTCCTGCAGGATGACAAGTTTCTTCTACCCAAAATCAGTACACAAGTACTATTTCTCAAGGAAGCTATTATATTTTCAAAGTTTGATCTTAAAACAGGATTTTGTCAATTGGGTATTCATCCTGAAGAATGTTATAAGACTTCATTCTGCATTCCCAATGCTCAGTACCAATGGACTGTGATGCCTTTTAGACTTAAAGTCGCTCCATCGCTGTTTCAAAAATTTATTACCAAGATCTATGAGCAACACCAGGTTTGTCTGGACAAATTTTTAGATCTTACTAAGCAGTATGGTTTTATACTTTCGGCCTTGAAAAGCATTATTGGCAAAGCAAAATTTGAATTTCTAGGAATGCAATTTAAAGATGGATTATATTAACCAGGTCCACATATTGCTAAAGAGTTATTGCAATTTCCGGATGAACATCTCATAGTGAAACAAATTCAACAGTTCCTTGGAATTGTTAACTACTTCAGAGATTTCATACTACTTATGGCAACCTCACCTCATGCTTATCTAAGCTCTTACGAAAGAATCCACCACAATGGGGAAAAGAACAGGCTACAACTGTCAAGCGTCTCAAGGACATTTGTCAAAATCTTTCTCTAATAAAGCTTTCTCAAATTCAATAATTGATAGTTGTCAAACATCCAACATAGAACATTGCAATTCTAGCTACCTTACTTCGGCAGCATCCACCTTGGCCTCCAGATACTTTTTTGCACTATAAATATCTTCCTTCTCTTCAACAAAAACACAAAAAGAAATTTAGTTTCGCTTTAGCCTCTCAACAATTTGGTAGAATGGATAGCAATAGTCTTTTTGCTCTTATAAAAAAAGCTTTTCCTCCTCTCACTAGGCCTCCCATTAGTGTTTCTGAAGTTTCCTCAGTTGCTCTTAGTAGTTTATTCTATTACTTGCATTTATTTCTGCATGAACATAATTATATTGGAAATCCTGTTATGTTCAATTTCAAACCATCATACCTAAATGTGAATCTTCTTCAGGATCCCGTATCTGAAAACACATTATGGTATCTTTGGGCATTATCTGCTTTATATGCCTGTGCTTTTACAGTTTCTCCTCTTCAACTGTATCAACATCTCTTTAATCCTAACAATGGCAGTTCTTTATTGTGGACATTCCTTAAATGGTTACAACCTTTAGCCCAATGGAAGCAACAATGTGATATCATCATTTAACAAAATCATCTTTGGACAATTTCATCCAGACGATAAAATACTTAATGCTTCTTCATTATAAATCGTCCAACGTGTCCAATTTTGGCATGCATCCTTATATTGGCCGCGACATAAGGAGAATGTGTTAACCTCTTTAAGAAATTTACTTAAGAAGCTTAATCACTTTCCAGACCATCTAGTATTGATAACATCTATTGGACCACATCCCAGAAAATTTATGCCTGGTGAAACAGAAGCACTAGAAGTCAATATCCCTAGTTCCAATAGTCTTGAATATGATAAAGAAGATGACGAAGCAAATGTTTCACAATCTGCAGGACCTTCTCAACCGTCCAACTCAATTTTCTAAGATGCTCAAAATCCTATTGAAGATACTCCTAGCATTGACGATGCTAAGTTAGAACAATTCTTGCATGAATTACACATGTCTAAGTTTAGTCCCAGCAAAAGAAAAAGATCTCATCATGCTAATACTAATGACTCATATGATTCGGACTCTCCATCTAATCTTCAACGTTGGCAATCAACTATTCGCCATCCATAATTTGGATATTTTGGATCCATTATTCCGTGAGACAAGACAAAGACCTTACTTTACACCTGTAAAGTAAGAACATCTTTTGAGACAACTACTGACATGATGAAAGATGGACCACATATCACCATCAACACTGTTGCAGATTCCATCTTATCATCTTCTTTTTCACCTTTAGTATTTTCTACTTTTGCTTTTAGACTTTTATACCCAAGCACTGTTTGCTTTAGAACTTTTGGTTAGAGTAGATTCCTTTGTGATAAGGTTAGGTGAAATAGTAGTTTACTTTTATTAAAGTGCAATCATTTAGTCTTTAGGTAGATTTATGTTTCTACCCCTGACTTTGCTTATAAAAGTAGGGTTTAGTTTCATTTGTAAGTACGAAAAATTGAATTCAGATTGATAATGAAGTCTGTTTCCTAAACTCCCTTCTCATTGCTGAAAACTTCAAACCCTGAAACAAATCAATGTCTCCTCATTGCCTAAGATGTAGGATGAGTATGCTCTACACTCGCCTCTAATGAGGATCTTATGTATTAGAAAGTTTATAACAGTCTAGGAACTGTTGCTTCTAAATCTATCCGCTGCCTTGAGTTACAAGCATTAATCGGGAATGACGAGTAAGAGTATGTGAGTGAAGTAGGGTTCCTAAAATGCGAGAGCAAGTGCCCGTGTAAGCCAATGGTCAGGCTTTGAGGGTTGTAAGACTTCGATATTTGGAACGACCTACGTAATGATACATACTTCTAATCCGACTTTAGTTAGTCGATGATGCAACCAATATGGTGGTTTAGAAAGGAGTCAACCATTGGGTTAACCAGAAAGGTGTCATGGTTTCCCTGTGCGCCCATAAGAGTCCTTGAGTCCAACCACCTTCTCTACAAGCCTCATCTATAATTTACAACTCTCCATCCTCTGCGTGGGACTTATGCCTCTGTCATTCTCCTCTAACCTATTCTTCTCATGTACGTAGGAGCTTTCCCAATGTAAATCCTTGATTGCAACTTGAATGTGAAGTTTGTCATTTTTCATGGCAAACTAGACATTCGTTTCTTCTAGAAGCCAATATTGTTTTGCTATTGTAACATTTGGGGTGTTCAGATCCTCTTTACTATTTTAACTCTATGCTCAAATGAGTCATTTTATGTGTAAATAAATCCAAAAAATATTGTTTTAAGGTTAAAATAGAGTTAAAATAAGTTAAGTGGTACAAAGAATTTGATGCCCATTTAGGGAGGTTATCAAACACCATTACATAGGTACCAAATATTTTCTTAACATAACAGATTATCATTCAAGATGTACTTAGATTTAGGATGAAACAAAAATCTGAAATACAAACATTTCGAAAAACATTTTGTGCAGTGGCTAAAAATCATTTGAATAGTCAAGCTCAAGTCACTAGAACAGGTAATGGCAAATGATTTTACATCCATGCACAATTATTTCTATGAACAAGGCATCATCCCTTAGCTCACTAGAGTGTTCAACAACCCAACAAAATGGGATAACTTAAAGAAATCATCGCAATTGGTTAAGGTAGCTTGTGTTAGACCCCTAAGTCCAGATTACGAGATCGTGCGAGTGCTGGCGAGCCTTGGCTAATGCTTGGCACGTAAGTTGGCACGAGGAAGGCGTGTTGACGAGGAACAAGGCAAAGTCTTGCGAGTGGGCGAGCAAAACTCGAGACACTTGCAAAGTAGGCGAGGGATGCGGGAAGTGTCGACAAAGATCTCGAGACCAGGCGAGATTCGATACACGTGGACACGCATAGGCGCGCATTGGTGAAAATCTTCGACAACATGGGAGATTTGGATGCAAGGCCATGCGGAGTTGAAAAACTCAGTCATGCGAGACCCGAGGGTGTGCGAGAAGGTGCAAAGGTGTATGAGACCCGCAAGGATGCGTGAATGCATGCGAGCACGATGAGACGCATAAACACTTAACTTCGGTGAGGCAAGTCAGAGATATGTAAAATGCGCGAAGTTTTTATACTAACTTGGATTGTGACTTACGACTTAGTCATGGAGCGACGAGACTACACCATGAGGGAGCTTGATCATAGAAGATGAATTTATCCATGAAGCATTGATGGACTTATGTGCGAATGGTCCGTGGTGAAAACACTAAGGCAAACGTGGGCGAGTGGGATCGGACTTGGTGCAAAATTTGGTAGAATATCGAATCTTGTAGAGATTGACTTGACCCAGGCTAAGCACTTAACAGACTAAGGACTTGGCTATGCTCGGATAGATGAACCACGACTAAAGAACTTGTTGTGGGAAGCATTAGATCATACCAGTGTGCTAGTAAGCTTCGGCGAGATCACACTGCATCATTAATGGATAGAGATCACGAGGAGATCTTGGATGATGTGGAGATGACTGGGAGTTAGAGTTGCAGTGAAACTCAACATCTGAAGATAGTGGAGATCTTCGCAGATAAGGATGTTAGTGTTCTAGATAAATGTAAACTCTATCTTTGTGTTATCTTATTAGATTCTATCGTATCAGTTAAAGTCCTATTTAGATGGGGGTGTTATCCAATTGGTTCATGTGATCTTATCTGATAGGGATAGATGTGATCTTAACACGATTTTAGGCAGTTCATATTTAGTGGGAATCTGTGACTCCAAGTTAGGATGCCTATATATAGCTCATTCGAGTTTTGCTCTTCTCATGAAATCAGAGAGAGCATTCTTTGTATTCTTTCGAGGGAAAGTATATAAAGTTGGTCTTTTGACCGTATCTCTGTGTTTCCTTGTTGCCTATGTTCTTATTGCTTTTATAGCATTGTTTCTTCGAATGTGTGCGAAGTAAACACTTCGAAGATTGAGGAAGACTGAGTCTTGTTTTAACAGATCTAAATGAGACTACCGTACAAAGAATGTTAGTGATCAGCTTCAGGTGAATGTTCGAGTCCCAAAAGTGACCTTTGTAATAACTTGTGCTTAATATTTTCAAGCTCAATTGACAATATGTTTTTGGGATAAGACAAAATTGCTCTACGTTCATAGCCGTCACATACTTTTTTAACTATAAAATAATTTCATAGGTAAAACATTTTAGCTACGAAAATTTGTTCGCAGTGAAATATAGTCTGATAACCTAAAGGTTTCCTCTCATATCCTTCAATTTTTCTAGAAAACTTTTGTTCATAATGAAAAAAAAAAAAAGCTCTCAAAACAATTTAAGCAACGTTATTTTTTCCACTTAAACTACGTGGTTTTGTTGAGACAGATAAAAGATCCCTGTCATATCCTGTGATTTTTCTTCTTCTATCTTTGCGTTTTGGCTTTCATCTATTCACTCTGCCCGCAATTGCTCTTCTTTGCTCTTCTCTCATCGTTGTAGTTCTTAGGTAATTGTCTTCGTCTCTCGCTACCTGCAATTGTTTTTCTTCTCTCATCCCTCCAGCGTTTGCTTTTAATTTCTTCTCTCAATATTTCTCTTCCGTCATCGTTTTAGTTCATTCTGAAAGACAGACGGAGCTCCTTCAAATTCAGAAATTTGAATTCCCTCATGAGCCTCTGAAAAAGATGATCATCTTTGTTTATGTCATTTCGAGCTATTTTGAAGGCTGGAAAAACTCAAAAATTACAATCAAGTTCATGAACTACAGAACTAGAGGAGAGGTGGAAACAACCAAAATTAAAAAAGTTGACCACCATCAATTGAAATTGTGAAGGACAAATTGATGCAACATAATTTTAATAGTGCTTTTCGCGAATCTATTTCTCCCAAGAACTTTGTTTGATGACGCACATTTGTTGGGAGGTAAGGCTTTAGGACATGCCAAAGCCTGTATTTACTACCCGCAAAAACTGCTTTGCTAATGAAAGGACTGCTTTGCTAATGAAATTCAACCGTCTTATAAAGGAGTTGATTCTATGGACACTTCGATAATGGTTTCATTATGTGCAGAAAACACTCCTTCACTGTCATCTGGTTGAAGGTAAGGATTGAATATCTTAATCACTTGCTCATAGACAGGCTTCTTGGAATCTACAGCCTGTTAAATAGAGTAAAACGAGCATTATTACTCATACCCTATAAGAGAGATATATGTAAACCATATGCAAACTGCAAGATTGACTTACGAGTTCCACCACCCTTTCAGGCGACATCCACGACCAGTCTTTGAATTCAGGCTTTTCAGAGCCATCACCCAACAGGTTTATCTCTTCGTCCTTTCCAATAAACTTAAAAAGAAACCTGGTGTTCAAGACATGGAAGAACAAGGCTTAAAGCTTTCTAACAATTTGATCTTTCTTACAAGTACAGCAACACCACAAATACTACCGACTCAGTAACAGCGTTAGATAGGGAAAAGAAAACTTTGTTGTTGAAATTATTATCGCTTACTAGCCCTTTCAAGTATTGGCATATCATCACGTTGTTAAATATGCTTGTGGCATATCACCCCCTTGTTAAATATAGTTAAGGACCAGTAATGGGTATCTGATGGAGTTTTCTGGGGAAAATAAACTTTGATAGAGAAGATGGAAACATAAGATGCACTGAAAGTGACATGGAAGACAAATGCATTTTGAATGTCGAATGAAAATATCACAGTAATCATACATGTGTAGTTCAAGTGAAAACAGAGACGAGTACATGACCGCATTAATATCCACACACATCTTTACCCATTGCAGCAAGAACAATAACCAAAACAAATTATTTACTTCAAACATGGCATCATCATAGTGAACAGTGCAAACTGATCGCAAGAAGTTGCAGCTAGCTAACAATTGATCTAAGCACAATAAACGGCGCAATCATAGCCATAAACAGGAAGACCAAATGGCCGAGTTTACTTAAAGAAAGAACCAGAAACCTAAAACATTCCGATATGGAATGAAGCGATATTAATCTCACCACTTTTGAGCTTGACCTTTATAATTAGTGCCCCACCGGCGGTTAATTATTTCTCTAGCTTGAATCGGGAAATCGTAAGTCAGCCAAAAGGGAACCTATCCAAGTTAAAAATCAATACTTACAAATCAAGCATGTAAATTTCAATTACCCCATCAAAAATCACAAAACTAAAACCATACCTCGGCCAAAATTTCGGCCGAAGTAACCCCAGTTTCTTCCTTTAATTCTCTTATCGCCGCGTGCCTCAGATCCTCACCCTCGTCAGCTCCACCCTGTAACAAACAACACAACACGCAACTTTCGTTTTATCTCCAAAAAAAACCAGACACTGTAAGTACTTCATTGAAACGACGACCAACGCTTTGGATATAGACTCGCACCTGAGGCATCTGCCAAGTGTCCGGTCTGTTTATCCTCAACGCTGTAAATATCTACAAAGAATCCCTAAAAATTGAATGTGGTGTCCTCTCGAAATTAAATTAGGCAATGGTTTGAAAGAAACCTTCTTAGAGGGATTGACGAGACAAATTCCAACGTTCCTTCGATACCCATGAGGAGGAGTTTCCATGGATAAGGTACAAGACGAAGAAGAAGAAGTAGCGACGACTCTTCAAGTTAAGCACCACCAACACCAATAGCAAATTCGCAAATTCGCCAAATGTTGAGGCATGATTTGGGCCTCCGATTCGACAAATAATAGGATATTCCCCGCAACACACCATCCCGCGTCGTTTAACTAATTTTACTTGGGCCCCAAGTCACAGGTCTCTCTCTGTACATAACGTTCCATTACAGATCAGATAATTCTCTTGGTTTCAATTCCGGAAATGTTATTTTTCAAAAAATAAAATTCCGGAAATGTGTTCACCGCCTTTGTTTATTTACTAGTAAGTCCCTTTTAAGGGAGATTTAAACTCAGCGTCTCTCTCTCTCTCTATATATTAGATAGGAACCCTTCCCTGTTCGCAATGCTATTAGCTTGCAAGTTTTCTGCCTTAAGACAGTTGACGTCAACTCATCGGAGTCTTATCAACAATGATGGAAGTGGCTTCCGGGGCATTGATACCAGCGGTTCTTTTCGACGGCGAGCAGGAGATTAACATCGGTGACGTTGTTGTTTCTCCTTCAACGAGCTTCAAAAGCTTACAATCGATTATCGGCGACAGAATTGGAATCTCTCCTTACCAGTTATCAGTTTATGTAGTAAGCCAAAAGAGGCGTGGCTCGAGAATTCCCATCACCAGCAGTACCAATTTTTCGGCGATTTATCGCGACAAGGACTGTTTCTTTCTCGTGTTTCTTAAGCGATCGAGGCGCGATAAGAGGAGAAAGAGCCACGAGATAACGGAAACTAACGGGAGCAGGTTCGATCCGCCATCTAATGTTGTCCTTTTGAGGAGGGACGGTATTGATAACGTTGATATAAATGGAAGTGGGCTCTCCGATTCGGAGTTAAGTCGGTTCGGGTACGAGAAACGGATGAGGGAGCTACAGTTGGAGAAAGAGAGGTACTTGATGAGCATGGCTTTGGGTCAGGGCATTGAGGGGTTGAGCTCAGAACCGCCCAACACTGGTGCTTTTTGCGCCGAGTGTTTCAAAGCTCGACAAACGGGAAGAGATGATGGGTTTCATTGGTGTGTGAATGATAAGGTGACTTTTGGGTTCAGGTCACCGGCGGGTCCAATTGCTCGACCCGTTAAGGGGTCCAAATAAAAGTTAGCATCTATTTTCAATGGAGGAATTAGAAGTTGGAACAAGTGACAATTTGACATGGTGTGGCGTGGCGCGTATACGGGAAAACTGACGGCAAGTCGATACCGTATTCAGTATAACTTTGTTTATACTACAGCTAATGACGATTGAGATTTGATGATATTAGCAGCCCACGTGGAGCTGGGGCCTCGTGATGTGTCGGGCACTTCGGTGCTTTTCGAGTGATTATGGGAATTGACAGTAATATAGGTTGGTTTTTAATTGGAGCCCAACTCTTGGGCTGTTCTTTCTATTTGTCTGTTTTGATCTTTTGGTTAACCATGTACTTCTTAAATTTAAAACTGAAGCTACATATAATCCCAAAGGAAAAGTTGAAATGCCTATAAAAACATTCAAATGAAGAAAAGGGTACGATTTTGTAGAGACATTAAATTCGTCGAGTATGGAAACGTCCGCTTTCAATTCAATGTAGATTGAGCCATTTTCAATTAATAATTAGATGTTACAAAATTAGGAAATAAATCCATAAAGTATTGAGAAAATTTAAAAGAAAATAACTGTGTATGTTATCCTCTTTGCATTTTATTCTAACTATATGTACTTGAATTTTCATTTTAAATATATCATACAAGAAACATAAAACATTTTATTCTGTAATAAGTTTTAATTAAAATAATTTCAAGTAAGTAATCAACATGTTTGTTTCGAATTTTATGAAAACATGAATAGCAACCTGACTTGGTTCACTCTGATTAAATGTCAATGGATCAAGTTTGAGTTTATTTTTATGGATTAACTGAAAACCCAATTCGAACGGTCTGAAATTTCTCTTCCAAAATAGCGTCGTTTTGTATAATTGTCCAAAACGATGTCATTTTGAATTGTATATTTAAGAGATTGAAGATCAAAATAACATTATTTTGGTTTGTTATATTAAACAACATAGTTTTATAGCGACTTAACTAGACTTGCAGGGCAACTTTGAACCGGTTATTGGGAGGGTTAATTTGAGTCGGGTTAAAAAAGATTCGACTCAAACCTAATCTATTTGAGTTGGGCTAAAAAAGGATCGACTCAAACCTGACCCATTGCCATCTTTTCATTTAAGTCTTTACAAGATTTGTCATTCCTTTATCAATTTCATGTATTTTCTAGAAATTATTTTGATATATTAACATTTAAACAAATTAGGTTGAAAAAGATTGGTGTGATTTGCTTTCTAGTTTATGTATTAATTTTTGAATTTTGTATAATTAACACATTCATTAATTCTAGAATATGTTATACTTTGGCCGAATTATGTTGTATTAGACCATTAATGTAGAATGAATTTAGAGTGAGTATTTTAGATCAATCTTAGGCCCATTGGTCTATAAAATAATTAGTTAGAGTGTCAGGAGTGTTCTTGGCAAAGATACTATAGTGATCAAGTTAGTGAAATTGAGGGAGTTAAGTATGTAGAGAAATATCTTATTAAGATTGATTATAACAATTGCGAGAACTTATTGATTGATATATAATGTGCATGGTGTAGTTGTAGCTAGCACTGATAAATATGGGTCAATCTTACAAAGACTACAAGTACTAGTTGTGGCCTCTTTTCTATTATCTAATCGTCGAGTAAGATGATAGTTTGCTTTAAAACTAAACAAAACTAGAACATCATATAATAATAAAGAAAGAAAAACATAACACAAAGATTAATCCAATATCAAATAACTAGTACCTAGGTAATGAATCATCTTAAGATCTCTTAAGTATTAACCTTTTATCATCCAATTCAACTATTGATCATTAGAGAGAGTAAATTCCTATCTTATGACTATTAATACCTAATTCTCAGTTGATTAACTGAAACATCTTTCTAATTAAAACCCCTAAGATTACATTACTCAATTTGTAAATTTTTCTGTTAGGTTTGACCCTGATCAGAGGATTTATATCGATCCATCTCTAGGTTTGTATACAACTGCTTCTAATTATGATAGATCTATTTATACAAGAAGATTTCTCAATCTCAATAAGATAAAATCAAACATTGAACTAATATCCCAGACATATTAATTTAAGAATAGAAACGCAAAATTAAATCTCAAAGAATCATTCAATCAAATTGCATTAAGTAAAGGACCAAATTATAACATCCATCATAACTGAGGGTTCATCCTACCTAGGCATTAAATAAACTTAGCTCTTTAACATAGAAAACGAAACAAACATCAAAATTTTAGAAAAATTATTAGGAAGAAAAGAATCCATAGATATGTATATCCCTCTTTTCTCTAATGAGATGCCCTTGAATCGTTGATGAAAGGTTGCTCTCTATTGGTTCTCTTGAAGTAATCTTCATGTTTTTCTTATCTTATGTTTATAATCATGTCTCCAACTCTAACTACTTTCGACTTAGTCACTTCCTTTCATCTCCCTTCATAATTACCTTTTATATTGCAAAATTAGGGTTTTTGGATTATACACAATTGTGTGTGAGACCGCATATCTCAAAAACACTTCAATATTATGACTTTACATGTTCTCAGTAGATTACACGGGCATGGGACACGATCGTATAAATTACTTACATAGGCGTGTATTCCCACATGAGCAAAAACAACATCTTTAAAGCTTTACACGTTTACAATCCCTTACACTGCCCCTTTACATAGTTGTATATATTACTCATACGGGCGTGTACATCTTCACACAGACGTGTATTTCTAAAACTTCAATTCTTTTATTTTATGCCACGATTTCCTCTTAATTCTCCTCCTTTTGATCCATAATGGTAATTGAGACCTGAAAACACACTTGAAATAAAATAAGCACCAAAAACAATACAGAACTCTCAAATAATAAGAAAAACACACTCAGATGGGTAAAATAAAGTACATTAATCATTTATTAAGCATTCCCACACTTAAGATTTTGCTTGCCTTCAAACAAAACATAATCTAAATCATCAATTTTAAAAGCATCCATCCCTTATTAACGTCAACTTATCTATCCACACCTTAAATCATCATATCATATGAATCAAATTAATATACAATTAGATTCAAGTTATCCTAGAACCAACTTTTATAAGTCAATATCAATAGCAATTATATTGATAATCTTCTTGAAATCAAAAACAAAAATTCTACACCTCGGCAAGGATTCATCAATGCATTTTAAAGTGTTTAGGGTTAAAGTAAAGAAAACTCTCAAATCATTATATAAAAGTATTCTTAATCGTAAGCTTGTAATAAAATCACATCTCCACCAGTTATAAGTCAACAAGAAACAAAAATCAAAAGCTTTTTTACATAAGATGTGATGAGGCTAAGGTAAAGGTTGGTAGGGATAACTAAAAAGGGTAATAACATTGGAGGAAATTCACATAAACAAGATGGAATAAAACTTGGTTCTTCATAGCATATGTCCTTTAAACAATAAATTCATTAGTATAACTCTTCTTACTCTCTAACAAATATGACAACTTTTCTGTCTTTTTTCATTAATATGTTCACAACAAATAATTTTCAACTTTTGAACTTCTTTGAGCAACTTTGGAGAGAATATGAAATTATATAAATGAAGCGCTTAAGAAGAACTAAATTTCACAATCACTATGTACCAATAATCTAGAAATATTAGACCTTTACTTTAACATTCTTAACAGAACCTAAGTTGTAGGCAATCAAGTAAATGCAAATTCCTTTAGGGTTTAAAAGTAATGAAAGGTATTCAAGAAAAATAGGGTAAAGGCTATCAATGTGGTTATAATCAATCAAGAAAAAGGTTAAGTCTCAAAAGTGGATACTCCTCAAGGATAAAAATAGATTGGATAATAATAAAAGAAAATAGGCTAAAACAAATAGTTGAATCTAAGTACCTTTATCATTTTAATGCCTTTAGTTTAAAAAATGAGGTCTCAAAATGAATAATAAGAGCCAGTTCTAAAATCATCCAACTATACATGATAACACACATTAAAGGCCAAAAGAGCGTAAAATAATGATGTATTTGCTCTTAGGCTCAAGCTGACACGTAAGCTTCATGTGTGCAAATAATATGCAAATTTCATTCAAATTAACTATCTCAGTGATTACTAAAATATGTCTTATAAAATTAAGTTTATTCTAACTTTCATCATTTTGTTTACTAGTTTACTTTGATAATCAATAATCATCTAAAGTGTTTCAAACATATTTTAACTAAATTAGGATGTTAGTTAATAAGAATGAATAATAAAGATTATAACAAGCTTAAGAAATTTGAAAAATTTTTCAAAATTTTCATCACCCCTTCCCTGCACTTCAAATTTTATATTGTCCCCAATATATACGATAAAAGAACGAAAAAATAAATAAAAAATAAGCACAAAATAAGAGAGGTATATTTTGGTACTTCCTTGAATAATAAAAATAGTGAAGAGTCTATCCTATATTACATACAGTCATCATTGCAAAATAGAAACAAAAGGGGATGAAAAGATTAAAGAAAATAACAAGAAAATTAAAATGAAATTGATATAAAATCAAATGAATTAAATAAAGATGGTAAGAAGAAAAGATAACTTGGGAGGATTGGAGGTTGAAGCAGCAGTAGAAGCTCCACTGTAGCACCTCACTTCCCCAAGACCCAAACCCGACATCGATGGGTGATGTTCGAGCTCGTGTCCCGCGATGGTGACGTACTAGAACACTCAATCATTCAGTAACTTGGTATAAACTTTTTTTTGAAACCACAATCAAACATATTATGCGGAAGTCAATCATCACATAGGGCCCACTTTCATTCATAAACATTTTACAATCACACAATACAGTCAACAATATTTACAATAGTCATTTGGGCCCTTTCACAAACACAAAATACTTTAGTTGCTTGAAATACAAATTTATACAAAAGTTGCAGAATAAACACTTCAATACAGATTAAAGAAATACAATGCAGACGCGAACTGATTCCAACCTCTATTCTTCACTTGCATGCTGTAGGTATACTCCTGTTGACCTAACGGGGTATTCTTCTAATCCTGAAAAATAATTGCAAATTTTGGGTGAGTTTTGCGAACTTAATGAGTGACCATCATCGATGGCTCACCCAATCATATAACACATAATATACATTATTTCACATTTAACATTATTTCACATTTCACATTCAATACACGTAATCATTCATATTATGCATATGCAATGCGCATGAGACTCACTTTCTAATTGTTACTTTGTTGTGACCGAGTGCCTAAACTGTCCCATATCCATTGAATATCGAGCTCATTAATAACTGTCCCTTATCCACTTGGGGGATACAGGGCTCATTATACATAGTGAGCCTTAGGCGCTTAATCACTTTTGAGCTCGGGGCTTATTTCACTTTCTGAGATTTAAGCTCTTTTCACTTTCTGAGCTTTAAGCTCTTTTTCACTTTCGGTGGCTACTCCGGTCACAACTGCCAATTATATTTCATGCATTAATGAGATGGAATGTATTACTCACATTTACATAAACTCATTCAATCATTTTCACTTATCATCGGACCTTAATCCGGCATTCAACATTAGAGTTGAGAATTACACTTCACTTGCTTGCAAATGCATTTTCATAACAAATTTAACAATCAAATTACATGTACTTAGTTCATCCCATTCACATTCAATGAGCACTTCAATATTTCATTCATATAACACATTCGTCGGACCTTCTGTCCGAAAACCAATTCAATCAAACACATTCATATAGTCAATCAATTCCAAAATTTACACAAAATAAATAATGAAATGAGACCATCTAGGTCTACTCACAGTACGCTCCAGATAAGCATTTGCTTCCAATTTCTGGGAATGCCTAAATGTTGGCACTTAACCTACATAACCCATTTATGCAAGACACACATTGCACACTCATTAATAATTGCACACGTATAAGCATTTACTTATACACAAGTATATAAATGGATTATGTACAATGCATGCTCAATGACAATTTCGGGTACTGTAACAAACTTCACATCTTATGCTTATTCTCATTTCATAACTTAATCACTCATCAGTTCTTTGAACTACAACTTCAATCCTTTGGTACTTTGATATCAATAACTCATTCACTAATTTACTAATATAATCCCGTATATGACTAGTGAAGAGGAAAATAGAGTATATAACTATGTATATATCATTATCAACTTTCTGCTTCAAACTCAATATTTCCTCTAACTATCACTTTAATCGTTTTTTCACTCCCTTACACACTTTCATTGATCTTTGAATTCCTAAGATTGGTTTAACACTACCCTATAACATTTCAGTCATCAATCCAAAAAAAATCACCATGTACATCACATGAAATCTCCTCACTCATTTTTCCAGCAAATAAGAATATCACTATTCTTAATCATTTAGGAATGAACTAACGATGCATGCTTCATTTCATGCAAGAACTACATAAGCATAATAAGCTTACTTGTTTGAAGCTCCAATCTCTGCAAACTCACGTAACCCTAGTCCCTCATGCACCCACTAACATCAACTTGAAAGTTGACAGGGAGGCTTGGTTTTTCTTGGAATAGAAGGAAGAAATATTAGAGTGGAAGTGATGAGAAACAGAGAAAAGCAAGGTTAAATTTTAGTGAATATTTGACAAAAGGCTATGGGTTGGAGGAGCTCTAAAGAAAGAAGTTTCAAGAATGATAAGGATAAGAACAACAGCTAGCCTTTTAGGGTAATAAAAATCTTAACTCTAGTTAGGACACCAGTCCATTTCTTATCTACTCACCCACTTCCCTTTATTAAAACTCACTTAAGTATAATTTACACTTAGGTTTATGACTTAATAAAACCACTGTAACCACAAGTCATAACCTCTTACTCGCTTTCAAATATTTCCTATAACACATCATTTCGGATCAACTTTACATGTTCTTTTTGACCTCGACACTGAAGTCATTTTGCAACACTTTCTTCTAGAACATGTCCCCCTATGTCCTATATCTCCATTAACACCACAAATCATTTAATTTGGTTCTGTCCTCAATCATATTGAACATTTTTCTTTTGTGGCGACTAGCATAACTTTCGCTATAGGTAGCAGATCAAGATCCTTGTTAGATGGTTTGAAAGAGGACTTATAGGTCTATAACTTTCATGAAGACCTTAAAGGCAAGTTCTATCGTCTAAAGAGTCAAATTTGGACCAGACGATGCAAAATGAACAATATACAGAAGAAGAGGTTTCATTCACATAGGTAGAAAGCAGACGAATGCAAAGAGCAGATGAAGTAATAAGCAGACGAATGCAAGGAGCAGACGAAGCCAAAAAGGTATACAAAACAAAGGTCAACTTAAGACGAAACAAAGTCAACTTAAGATGATGCAACTCTTAAGATGATATGAAGTCATCACAGATAATAAGTCTTTACAGATGATATATCTTTACAGACGATGCATCTCTTAAGACAAATGACGTGATTATAGATGATGTGATGTCATTACAAACGATATGTGTATGCTTCTAAACATCTTCACTCTTAAGGACCATAACTTTCTTCTCCACTATCTAAAACTCCCATATTAAATATTCTCAGTAAACTTCTCCAACGTATTTTCCTTCACTAAATCCAACACTTAAA